>VZTD01000299.1:1615608-1679001 GCA_013397725.1 Rhagologus leucostigma | reverse complement strand
GGCGGGAGGCGAAAAAATAGTGGGATTGACTGGTTCGGCTGTGTTTGTACGTTTAAAATATTCTTCGTCTCTCGGTCGTAACCCGCCTGCGTGAGTGTTCCCAGTCGTGGTCGCTGCTAAGCACAACCTGGCCCCCTGTGTGCTCTCATGGGCCCAGCACCGGAGGCCTAACGGAGGTATCCCACGTGCGAGCCTCTCGCTTGAGGGAGTGAAATCCCATCCTTGTGTGCCATAGAAACTCTCTCTACTCTTCACGCGCATTACGACGCAAGATCAGGCGGCAGTAATACACAAAATGCCACGTTTTCCCACCTGTCATTTTCTAACCATTTATACCAAAAGAAGTTGCTAAAACCAGTCACTGTTTTCATCGCAGCGTACCCGAAGTTTGCCTGAATGCCTTGTGTCTGCCTCAGGTCAGAGGCATTTCTTGATGCTGGCTCCGTGCTTTTGGCTTGTTAGAAGGGCCCAGGCCACCAGCACTGAGGCCAGAGAACAACTCCTGTGCGGTTCAGTGTACAGGTGCAGCCAAAGCCTGACTCAGAAAATAAAGCTAATTTCCAGTAAGTCTAAATTCACTATGCAAGATTACAATTTCCACGAAAAACAATTTAGAGATCAGCACATCGAAAGTGGTGGCAAACTACTCTCCTAGAAGTTGTGGTCATAGGAAAAGGCAAACCTGGAACCTTCTGTTCCTGTGAAAGCAATGAATAGCAAATTCTCTGCACAGCAGCATGGATGCAGCACAGTTACCGATGCGTGTGGGCATTACCTTGGCCAAGCTGTAGTCGCTTAGAGTCTAATGAAGAAGAAAGGTCTACTGCAAGTTTTCCAAGTGAGGTTCCACTTAATCACTCCTCTCCAAATCACATGAGTAGCCTCTCCTTTTCCTAGCTATCCATTTTCCCCAAACATTTTTAGAAATTTTTTTATCTTTGAGAGTCTACTGATTGCAAAATGACTGGATTTTCTTATTAGAATTGAGCATGTACTGTTACTATATATGCAATATATTCTGGAAAAAGAAGGTGGAAGCGAATTATTTTAAACCCACTAGCTAACACGGGTTCCATGTGCCTTACCGCTCTGCCTATGTTCTGTTACACATAAATTACAGAATCTAGTAAAAGCTCAAGGAAACAGTTCAAATGATACATTTTACTCAAATGTAAAGTAAAACTTAGTACTTTGTTTCGCACACACAGAAACATGTTTCATAGGAGGAATTATTACAACGTACCTTAGTAAATAGGGTACTTACAGTTGAAATCTCTTACATGCCATAATATTTTTTTTTCTGTTTGCTCTTTAGTAACTTTTCCATTTCCACTTATAGTGTGCAGTCTGATGAATTGTGGGTGTTTCTTTTATCAGGCTTGCAACAGTGCCAAGAAGGGTATCCCTTCTTATTATAGTTTTACTCTTCCCTTCCTGGCATCTGTAAGACTTGACTAAATGAAGAGTTAAAGGTCTGCACAACAACTAATAATCAAAACAGAATCAAATATACTACGAGTTGTGCTGTTTCTCCATTATTGTCTGAATTCTGCTTTGCCTTCATTTTTATCGCAGTGGGATGCCAAATCTAAAATCTTATTACACCAAGTTAAACAACAGCATTTGAATTTGAACTGTTCCACTGCAGATTATTTTATCAGACAAAAGGGAGATTGGGCTTGGGGAGCTTCTAAGTGGGACATTATGACAACAAAACAAAATAAACAAACAAAAACAAGCCAGAAAGGTGAATATGGAGTTAAGAGAGAAAATAAGCAAGCATTTTGTAATTTTCAGCAGTGTTTTGTAATTTTCAGATGTCAAGAACTGCACCATTCACAGCTTCGTACCATAGTTGTTAAGTGTCTTCATGCTAGGCCCCTAAATTTGTTTCCAGCTCTACAATTCCAACACATACCCCTGCCTCACCAAAGACCGTGTCCTGGTCTGTTTTCTCCACGTTCCAAGCTTATCCCAGCCACTTCCTGTCTTCTTCCTAAGCCAGCCCTGCTCACAGGCCCCCATCCTACCAGCTGCAGCCACCTCTAGCATCCCAAAGTCCTTTCAGCCTAGGTTTGCTGCACCAGCCTCAGCATTCAGAACATCCCACACCTGCCAATCTCTCATGTACTCTGCACTCCTATTTATAAGGTATCCTGTATTCCCTGACCTGTCTGGGTCCCCTCCAAACTCAGCATACAGCCTACATCAAAGGCTGAAGTGTCTTGAAATTTTATTTTTATTTTTAGAGAGGACATCTTGTGGATGCTTTCTTTATTTCTGTCACACAGGATATTCTCCCTCAATCGGATTAGTCCATCTTAAAAATTTAAGACTAAGAGAAATTGCCTGAGGCATCAAAAGCAGTCCAGACAGCCCTGAAACAAATGGCCAGTCTGAACATGCCCCCTTAAGAAGCCACTTCTATCTATAGGCCACAAAATACTTCTCAACTCCTTGTAACTTCAGATGTAGAGCTTACTTCACACTCTGCTCCCTTAACCAGGGTCTCTCTGTGTCATTTAATACTATTACTGGGCCTATGAGAGGCAGGACAAAGATGAGAAACATATTATTGTTGATTCTTATCTGAACTTTGTAACAGTACCTTTGCTGATGGTTTGGGCTTCCAGCACATGATAACAAGTTAACCAGATTTGGGCTGATTTTACAATTTAAATGCTTTACAGTAATAGTTTATTGGTTTTCATCAGGACCCATAATTCTACACCGATTTAGTAATACAAGAAGACTGAGGTTCCTTTCTCGGACTCATAGGTAAAAAATCAGTGCCTTTAATTACCTGCATATTCTTTTGGACAAATGTATACTTGTTTTTATGTAAATGCTTTCACACACACAGGCAATTCTGTACTAGGAAAAATTTGTGGATGATCATTCTAGTGGTTGGTTAGCTTAGAAAAGGATTAAGGACAAAACTACAGTATAAACTACAGACAATTGTAAGTCTTGGAAATCCTCACTTAACAGTTGTGGAAGGATGTGTTACGCTGTTGCCATAAAGCCCCTGCTAAGGTGCTGAGGCACCACAAATTATTAGAACCCAGGTCAAGTCTATGTCTTTAAAAAGTTTCGTTTCAATGATGGTTTCAGATCACACAAAATACATTTCTTCTCATGAAAGTCCCATACCACCACCTGCACATTTACAGGTAATTCTACACAGTTTGTAAGGATGAAGGCTCAGCTAACCCTGCAGCATGACTTTTTTTTCTTACAGGAGTCTGTGGGAGTGTGTCTGCACAGTGTGAGATCTCTAGGGGGACCAGGTACATTACACAGCCTTTTCTTTCCTCTCCCACTGCATGCAGGAGAAGGAAATGGGAGATTTCTGAAAGAGTCATGCAGAAAATTTCCCACCACATCCCTCTCCCACGATAATGAAATTAAAAGCCCAGATGTGCTCCATGCAATAAACCTTACCAGTTATTATGGTTACATATATTCACGTTCTTTTCTAGATTTCCTCAGTGCTGTTGTGCAAAAAACCAGCAGCACACATAGCTGTTACACGACTCTCACTCTGAGACAGCACTTCCCCTCTCTGTCAGGGGATAGGGAAAAAGAAATTTAGAGGAGGTGAGAAAAGGAAAGGGAAAGAAGAAAATCACCTCATTTTCATCAGTTTGCCCTAAAGTCCTTGAACCCTCTTGCTAAGAGAGAGAGAGGCAGAAGTGTTCTACCTGAAAGAGGAAATCATTGATATGCAGCCAGGAAATCTGGTCACAGCAATTTCCACAAGGTGGTTGTGCTGTTATCTCCTGATCCTCTAGTACTTGTTTCATTTGCCTGCCCGCCCCCACTCCCACAAATGATTCTTCTGGCTCTTCCACATCACAATGCAAACGTCTATTTATCTTCATCATTTAAAAATGAGATTCAGCTTGTCCCTCCAGCTAGTCCCTTCAGCCATCACCTTCACTCCCTCCTCCCTTTCATTTCTGAACTTGCTACCCACATACAGTGAGCCTGGAGTTGGTCCTCTGCAGCCAGATTTGTATATCCCAATTCCAGTCAGATTTGTATATCCCAATTTGACTATACTATCTACTGTTATTATAGTATATCAGCTATGACTGGTCACAAGCTACCTGTTGAGTAACTAGCTCCACATTTCTGTTCCCGAACTTCTTTATGAAAGATGAATAAACCCTTTACATTGCAAAATCTATCTGCAGAATTTCCCCAAAACAGGCACATTCCTATTTACTCACATATTTAAAATTACTGTCTGATCTGTTGGTGTATCACATCCACATCCCCTTTCCTGGCTTAACAAAAGAAATCTTACCCTAATTAGATATTGCTGTTGTGAAGATCTGTTTCCTAACCTGCTGTTTTGACCTTGCCACCTGTCCCTTTATGTCCTTCTGCTGGTTCCCTCTTCTGTGCTACATCAAACACATGCTGTTTCTTTTCCCTTTCCGTTTCCAGACCCATTAGTCTATCCTTCCTCATCCTCTTATATAATACCAAGACACTGACTTCACACTGACCTACCCGTGCTGCCAGTCTGAACTGTCAGTATATTAGTCTTTCAAGTAAGACTTAATGTTTTTCTTGTGCTAACTCCCACATCGTTTACCTCTATTATACCCCAAACAACCCTTTGTTGCCACAGTGACACAAATTTTAGGCAGCATATGGTCTATGACCTTCTGTAATCTATGGCCATCTATGTGGACTGATAAGCTGATCTCCTCTCTGTATCTTGTCATCTATTTGGGCTGCATAATTTCCCTGGTGACAATTAGTACAGTACTACTGGTAGAGAGTAAGGATAACACTAATTGTGATAAGTAAATAAATGAACAAACCCAGAAACCGTTAATGTGTCAAGCCGCAGGGAAGAAAAGCAAGAGGAGCCTAAGGTTTGCAACTGAACTTGCATAAGGAGAAGAATAAAAGACAAATGTAAAGGTGTCTCACAGAGAGAAGTGCTATGAGAATTCTTTGTTGCCTTTCATACACACACACTGCCCCACATACATTCAAAATTGTTCAGATATTGAAACTCATGAAGAGTTGGTTCAGATCCAGCAGTGGCTGCAGATTTTTCAATCAGACCCATCTCTAAAGCACTCGTAGACAGAAGAGTGAAGCCTTCATGATCTCTGCAGAACAGAAGATGGTGCTGTTGTCACTGACATGTGCCTCTCAGGTTTTTTTCTGGTGAAAAGAAAGCAAGTGATAGCAAAGAAAAGGAAGAAGAGAAACTAAAAGGAAATGAACAGGAAGAAAAGTGACTGCCATTTCTTGGATTTTTTTCCACTGGAGAAATTTAGAAACTTAAAGGGAGGAATAATAAATGCACAGAAAACTGAAAGGACTATCTAAAAGAGAATATAGGAGGAGCGGAGAGGGCAGCATAGACCATATGCTGGATACACTCTCCCTCATTTCCCTGAAGACGCTGTAAACCTTGCTTAGGAAGGTGCTGAATACTGTCAGTTCCCCAGTGACTCCATAAGGAGCTGTTATTGATTGTCAGCACCTGGGAAGATCAGGGTCAGTGTGTCTCAAGCCAGGCATTTGAAAATGAAGACATCAAAAAGCAGTGGGGATGTTGAAAAATAGCATTAAGTAATGCAGTGGAGAAGGAGAAAGAGCAGAATCAGGCAGGCAGTGAGGAGCTGTGACTGCAGCATGGGCCCTCTCGCACTGCATCACGGACTGCACGCTTCCAGCGTTATCAGGGCTGTGCTACATGGCTTCCTTTCTTGATCTGCCTGGGAAAAAAAGAGCACAGGAAAGAAACAGCAAGGTATCTTTAGGACACTGCTGTTAGTGTTGTGCTGTGAGATTGTGCACATCTGTGTAAGAGATTCCAGCGTGAAATTCTTCTTTGACTGAGCAGGACAGCTACATTCACCAGAAACACTACAATATTCCTGGGCTTTTTAGGATGTTTACTTTAAAAATAAAGCTGGAGTTCTACTGTTGTAATGCTGTAAACATCCTGTGTTCAGAAGCAGCATTTAAAGGCAGCTGATGAAAAGCAGTTGAGTCCAATTAAACATTCCTAATTATGGGAAGTTACCAGTCTACTATGTGGTTTGTCACTGTAAGCTACAGAGGGGAAGTTAAGCTGGTAAATCTCTCCAGTTAGACTGAGTGCAGTAGAATGGTCAGGAAAAGATGAATTAGGAAAAAGAATTAGATATAATCCTTTGCCATCTGTCTTTATTTTGAAAACCTACTTGACAGGATACTACTGAAATCTGCAGACATTTTTTATCTGCTTCATGTAGCTGAAGAGCATTTGCTGTACAGACTGGAATTAAAATGCTTCCCAAATAACAGTCAGCCATCCCAGTTATTGTCCCTGTTTGCTTTCCTTTTTTAAAAAAAACCCCAAACACTTAGGATTTTTGCTTCAGCTGTAGGCTGCACCAATTGTTTTTGACCTCTCCCCTTCACTAGGACTCAGAGCTGGGTGTTAAAGACTAAATAGATTTCACCATTGTTTTTGCAGGGAAGCAAAAGGGCTGTTGAAATGTATGCAATACATTCTTCTGCAGCTTTCAGCCTGAAAAGCATATGTAGATCTGGAAGAAATGTGACAATCAATAGAATGTCCATATGGTATCACAGTTTCTCCATAACAGTTTCTGTCTATAGGTCTTCATCTAGCAAATCATGTAAACACGAGCTTGTCTCTAAGCACACGCCTGAGTATTTTGCTGCCACCGGATTTTAGTGTACAGGGGATTCTACTGATAAGGAACCAGATAAGAGGATCTACTACAGTGGAGAAAATATGCTGTAGCTTCTGCATGAAAATTTACCAGCTGCAACCCTGGGAGCCTTTAGTCTTTTTAAAGCCCTGGTGTTATTACTGGAAATAATACTACAGGAAGGGGGATTAAAAAAAAACCCCAAATATAACCAAAGCACACCACAAGGACCAATCTGGTTCTTACTTCCTTGGGAATACAGCAAAATGCCACCTTGGTTTTTTTGGGATTTTTTTTAGCAGGGAGGGAGGGAAGGAGAAAGGAAGAGAGGACAGAGGCAGGGAGGAAGCTTTCACTTTATTTCCAACTCCTCCATAGTTTTCTTTGCAAATGCAAAGGTTTGCATGTCAGTGTCTTTTCAGAATGCATGATATGAAGAGCTTTGTAGTTCCTTGGCTTCAGAAAATAGAGCACTGATGATTAGCTTTTCAGGGATGAACTAAAGTTAATTTGTCCCTTCTGGAAGCGTAGAGATAGCCTGCTAGGTACGAAGAAGTTATCTTTGGTTTTCAGATCAGTGGAGGAATTTGTCAGGCACTGGTTGAGACCAAGGTTATTTCCTCAGTGGGAATTCAGATTATGAAAGGCCCACACCACTGCTGCCTTCCATCTCTTACAGTCTTTCACATCAACGGGGAGCAAGGGAAAACAGCTTTAAAATATTCTCCTTCATCTTCCATAGTACTTTAGATTACACTAATTTAACCTCACAAGGAAAAAGGTGTGAATCTGTTGTGCTAAGATGTAATTTTCACTTTTTGACTTGTGCATCTCACTTCAAGAACTTCTTCCAAGTTTATTTTGAGTTTCCCATGCTAAAAATAAAGAGACAGAACAAATTAGTTCAGTTTAGCTGAGAACAGCAGTTTGGGGAGCATTAGGCAAGAAGAAGCTCTAGTGTTTTCAATACAGCTCGTAATGCTGTTGTCTTTAATGGGGATGGCTAATCCTCCCTGTTTTCTCATATTCCCAATGATTCTTTCTAAGTGGAAGCCTGCCAGTTATTCTGCAAAACTCCTGACTCATTCTGACATCATTTAGGGCCTTCCTAATTGATCTCAGGATATCTTCAAAGTGAGAGGAGGGCTCCTGTTTGATGCTGTAAAAGGTTTGCCGAAAGGTTACAATCTCTTCAGCTTCTGTAATGTACTTTAAAAATACTGGGATCAAAGGAAAAACCTCCAGATCAGCTAATGTCTAGAAATACATCACTTTTACAATTTCATTATAAAGACAGTGGGTGTTACTTAAAATATTTTTCAATTATTAATTAATTAATTAATTAACCTGGGTCTTGCAGGTTTACTTTGGGTTCTTTTCCTGCTGCCCGTACAGGAATGGTAAAAAGAGGCACTTGTCATATTGCCACAACATTTCTTTTTTCCTTCACCCCTTAAATCCTAATCTTGTAAAAAATGATAATAGTAGTCTCTTACACATTTATGAGGTCTTCCATTAAAGTGCATTTGAAGCATTTTGTAGACAATAATGTATGAAGCCTCAAAGCACACTGCTGAGGTATTTATTACCATGTTTTTACACTCAGGAGAATGTACCACAATAATCACACAACTTCAGAACCGCCATAACTACTCGTCAAGTTTTGGGCAAAAGAAATACTTTAATGGAACTCAGTATTCAGAAGCTGAAACATTTTCTAAAAGAGTGACTCTTCTCTAGTAGCTGCCCAAAAATGAAGGCATCCAAAATAACTCTTCATCTTCAAGAATCTTGACATTAAGATGTTTTCTTCGACCTCCGCCTCCTGTCACTGCATCTAATTAGTTCTTTTTTTTAATCGTGTTGCATAATTCTGAAACTTTCCACTGTAGAGGCATAACACTACATTGTGAAAACTTCGCTTTCTTAAAAAAAAAAAAAAAAGAAGTCGTTTTCCAGAAGTATTTGGCCTTAGCCTAGATCCCTTCTGGTTTTCATTGAAATTACTGAATATATATGAATGCTGAGCAAAGCCATTTCTTTGGAGGTTTTGCAATCTTTTTCATGGGAAACTGGTTTTATAATACATGCTCATATTGGAGTTACATTTGTAAGCCCACTCTAGGGATCTTTGACCATCTGTGCTTTAAAAAACATGGTGTTTTCAGATCATGGTGCAAAGTTTTCCTCACACAAGCTGAGGAAAAACTTCCAGCTTTTGGTTAGCTCTGCAAGGAAGTTCTCAGACGAATTATCATAATACCTGTTCTAGATTTAGCATCATTACTAAGCCAAAATGCATATTCCTTTATCTTTCACATGAGACCCTCTCACATAGCTAAAAGGTATATAGTTTTTAACGGTAAATGTAGAAATGCTGGCTAGTTCTATATTCTGGACTGTAAGGCATTCTAAAATGCACTGCAACTAAGAAAAACAAGTCTAAAAATAACACAGAGGTGCGCGTGTGTTTGACTTTGTGTGTAGAAAGGGAATACAGCACTTCCCATCTCTTGATAATTCTATGTAAATGTACTCAGTTTATATTATAGAAATACTTTCTCCACCTGAACGGCACTGAGGCAGACTCATCCCGGACTCTTAAAAAAAGAAACATTTGTGTAGATTCTAATTTGTGAATCACTGTTAATAAATAACTTGTTGCAGGAGATAACTTGGTTAGTCATTGCTTATGATATGAAGTCCAAGCCAAAATCCTGTTCATCCTGTTCAGCACTGTAATATAGAATTAAACCAGAGTCTGTTAGGTACAGGAAACAACCTACTTTTGTCAGCAAAATGTTCTTTCACTTTAGAAATAAAATTAACCCAAAATGTTTTTTTTAATCTTTACAAAATCAGAGCAAACCTTTCCTTTATCTTAAAAAAACCCATCATCTATCAAAAAATCTGGTAAGATACATTTCAGTAAGGATTAGCAATACTTCTTCATTCAGGGCCGCATAAGTGACAAAATAAACATGAGAGATGAAGGATAGGCGGAAGATTAAAATAAGTAATGTTCTTAGAAAAGAATCTTTTAACTCCTGCAATAGCAAAGGAAGCCCAGCAGATGGTGGAAGGAGACCACAGTGCTAAAGGAGAGCTCAGCATTGTGGTCGTTATAGACATTAGCCCTTAAAGGAAGTTACTGATTTATTTTTCATAATGCCATCTAAGTGTTTAAAACAAAAATAGGACCACAATTGTTTTGGCTATGCGTGTTGTGTCCAAAAATCTCATGATTTTGACCAACATGGTAAATGTATTCTTTTTCACTATGGAGCAGAGGCTTTGTTTTAAAGCCAAATGACATCAATGATAGTAAAAAATCACTTAACCAGTAAAAATGCTGCTGGCTGCCTTTATTTTGTGTTTTTGTGTTGCAGAGGTATTGTATTGTACTTGTCTTTTTTTGTCTTTTCTTCTTTTTTTTTTTTTTTTGGATGGGGTGTGTTTTTGTTTTGCCAGCATTTTGATTTATTATTCAGGTGCTGTTGAAGATCATATCTGCATTATCCAAAGCCATAACAAGAAGAAAAAGACATTACACTTTTCAGACCATATTTGCACTCTGAGTGACAAGACCCTGCAGAGCTCCCTATCTGCGGCAGCTTTCTGTCATGAGTGCCAGTGAAGACCTGGAATCCAGCAATATGTCTGCTCTAATCCTAAGAAATGTAGAATTGGAGGATGACATCTTGTTTTATCTGGTTCATTCTTTAAATATTCTCTCTCTCTCTCTCTCTAACTTCTATGCCTGGCTTATGTCATATCAACATAGACATTAAACACCTGAGAGATGATCCAGATCAAAGGCACCCCGATTTTTCTCCGTAAAGGATCAACTATTATATAAAAACTATCAGTATTACTGCAATTTTGGTGACACTTTCAGTAATTAGAATAGGCTTCAGAAATGTGAGGACAGAAATGCTAGCAATAGGGAACCCCTTTTTGCAGTGTTAGTGCAGAAGCACTGGATGACAGGCAGTAGCTCTGAAGTGACAGCATGACACACCTCTTCCTACTCATCGTTTTGGCACCTAAATCCCACAAGCACCCCAAGCATTTCTTGGCCTTAGCAGAAGACCCATAAAAATACATGCCCCAAATAGTTTTCAAACGACTAGGCTTATTTTATTACAGCAGGTGGAAAATAAAACTGTTCAGACCCTTTTTTCATTGGTGGGCATCCTATCATTTTTGGGGGGGTGGCACGGGGGAGAGGGCATGTATCTCTTGCTGCGTGACTCTAAGTGGGCTTATTTTGGTGGATCCCTTTTGCTGACTAGGTGGCTGTGCCCAGGGAGCACCCAGTGCTCAAGCTTGAAAAGGTTTCTGTAGGCACACTGTCTTTTACAGTCTTCAGAATGAACAGCAGTCGCTTATTCCTGCCCTCAGTACAGTTCCCTAAAATGATGTGTTTATAAGGTGCACTGCCAGGGCCACCAAAAATGTCACTCCTGCACTCTGCAGCAGGCAGGGAAGCCTGACTGGCCGGAGTTGTGCTCACCTAGGGACTGGGGCTCTGCTGCTCCCTGCCTTGCCTCCACTCTGCCTCCCACCCAGATTGCAGCTGCCTGCTACCTGCAGCTCAGCCTTTCCGTGTTGCAGGTTTATCCCTCCCTCTGTGCCTCCTGCGCTTCTCATTCACTCCTTGCTCAGGTGACATTATCCTCTGCCTGAATATCCAAGTCCCAAATGGGGACTTCAGTTTTGTAGCTTTAGTCACATTTGAGACCACAGCATTAAATATGAACAGCATAACCTGTGAGAACCTTTAAATGTGCATTCTTAATGTCTCATTTTATAGCTAATATATTGGGATGAGGTTTTTTGTTTGGTTTTTTTTTTCTCTTCACTTCTTGTGGGAGCAAGGCTATATTTCCTCTCTGTCTGCAGAGGCTGTTCTTTCATGCCAGGGTACTGTACTGCCTTGTGTGTACACCTGGAAGCATCAAGGTACACCTTGATGTTGGAGTTGGTGTATTGTTCACTTGTGAGCACAGATGCCTGCATTCTGCTTGAGCTCTTCAGCAATGTATTTCTGGGGTATCACATCTATCCCCACAGTCACTGCTCTTTTGCTTTGATCTGTGCCCTCTCAATGAAGTCTGCAGAGTGCATAATTCACTGTTATCTCTGTGTCTTCTGTGCACAGCAACTTAATGTATTTGAGATTTCAGGGAAATACATATTTACAAATGCTATATTACATGAGCAAGAACTTACCTGTTCAACAAAATGGTTTGCACGCCAGAACATGGTATGTCCAGCAGAAAGAATCTGATAAAAATACCTTGT
Organism: Rhagologus leucostigma; assembly: GCA_013397725.1. Taxonomy (NCBI): domain Eukaryota; kingdom Metazoa; phylum Chordata; class Aves; order Passeriformes; genus Rhagologus; species Rhagologus leucostigma. Next base: position 1,666,996 of record VZTD01000299.1, on the reverse strand, counting down.
CCTGCTGGTGACCTGTGAGGTCTTTATTTCATCAGTCATGGGAGGCTTTGGCTTTCACGTGTTTCTTCTGTACGTGATTGCTTTCATCACTGTTAGTCACATTAGTGACGCCACTGCTCACAGTATCAGACGATGGAAGCAGATTGAGATGGGTTTTCTGTGAGATTGTTTGTCCATTCAAGAACAGAGATGCTATGTATTTTCTTCATGTTCTTCGGCATTAATAAAATTTCAGGCATTTTAAGTGCTAATTTGACTTTGCCATTTGGTGGCAATGCTGTGGTGGTAACTGAAGGGAGTCCATTTGAGGACGGATTGCAAGCAAACAGATCTGTGTTCCCGCTGCATAGGATATTCTGCATATTAAAGTACCTCATTGCTTTAAGATCACCCACTTGACTACATGTCTGAGTAGCAGCCCAAATAGCCAAATTTGGGGTTGGGAGGCAAATTTGTGTTCTCCCTATGGATGGTGGAAAGAGCAGTGTGCTTCCACTTTTTTATTGCTGGTTGCCCTAAACACAGCACAACAGACCATCAGATGTTGGCTTGCCTCTGTCATATTTGGCCAGGACAGAGTACTTCTGGCTTCCTCTGCACAGACTGCGGATCCAGAGGAGAGCTGGACAATTCCCAAGTGTCCATTCCCTGCAATCTGGGTATTGTGATTATATTCAATCTGTTTTAGTAGATCTAGTACTCTTGAAAATGGAGACGCTTCCCCCTGCTTTCTGGCCTTTCCAATAGAAAAAAAATTAATGTTTCTGTTTGGATGTATCTCTCTGTTCTGTTGGAGATACTAACATCAAGCTGTAGGTTAGCAAGAGGAACATGTCTTTTTCTAATGTGAAGAACTGCTCACTAGCAATATGTTATGTATCCTCCTGTTTATTAGAAGTGGGATAATTAAGTGCCTGCTCTTTCACATGGGTGATTGGTGTATTCTCTGATGATACCAGTTGTCCATATTGCATCTCTGTTTAGGAACTGTATCAATGACTCGCACATATGTGAAAGCTGTGAGAGAAAAGTTGTCAGATAGGCTGCAAATCCCAGCAGACTCTGGATGGAGTCTGTGCATCTGAGGGCAGGAAGCTTTTGTGTGCTCTAAATTGCTAAGGTTGGTCCTGGCTCTTGGGAGATCAACAGATGTCTCATACAGAATACCGTAAACAGTCCCCACACCAGGATGGTTTTATTCAGCTCTACGTCTATGCTCTGACTCTTTCTAACTGATAGGTGAAGGTGGGATCACGATGGGTCACAGCTTCTGCCACATGATCTCTGCATCCATCCCCAGAACACAGCAGCCATTGCACTGATCCCTCAGAGTCCTTTTAATACATCTTGCTGACAGCGCTGGTGCTCTATCATTTCACACCTGATCCCAGTAGTGCTCACAACCATTTGCATATGGTCTTTTCCTGGGTATGGTGAGGTAGTTTCTTTCTTTCCCCAACAGTTTTTGTCAATACCTTATGTACCGCTAATTTCTTTGTTCTTACCAAGCTGGATATTCCCTCATTTGTAGGAGTTCAGTTGAACAGCCTTTTCCTGCTTGTTGAAGGTACTTCAGTTTTCAGAAGGGGGTAGGTTGTCTGGTGTCTCAGCATCCATACTGCTTGTGTGACTTGTTACTTAACATTACTTAAAAATGTCTTCCTTTTCCGTTTCCTCTACTGCTCCAATTATTTTTTCTTTTTATTCTCTAGTCACTCCCGGAGGCACAAATTGAAAAGATGGAAATAGATGAAGGCAATTGTATGCCTGGAAGACATCTTCCCCTTCAAACACTTCTTTATATACCTCCCAACAGCTTCCTTGCAAGGATGCAAGCAAATATCGCCAGCTCGGCACATGTAATTATTTTTTTTTAATTCGTTCTGCTTCCATTGCCTGCATGAATTGTTAGCTTCAAACTTAAAGCTCCTGTGTGGTGACAATTCACTGGGTGCAGCTGGAAGTAGAGGATTTGTTGTTGCCAGCATCACTGATTCAACCTGCAATTTACTTTGCCTAATGGCATGGGGTCATTGCATTGCTTTAATTCAGCTTTGCATAGTTACAATTCCTTTCCCTCTTTGGCATAGCTGTAAGGAAGCGTTTGCATCCTAACACATTTAGTAATGTCCTACTGTCTCCATAGCATTCATTTTTCTAACTAAGTGCTGCTGCTCTCCCTTGGCACATAGCTCAGAGTTTTGTTTTTGCCCTTTTGCACCATATTAATGTCAGTGCTGTGCATTCTATCACGTGCACATTTTTCTCACAGCACTAAAGGTCTTCCCTGATGTCTTCTGCTTCATATTTATGCATTTGCAGCAGCTTTAGACACTCCTATAGTATACTATCAGTGAGGACAGCTTTTCTTTCAGCAGTCTTCTTGCACTTTTTTCCCACTTATGAATCTAACACTAATTATTTCAGGTTTAAGATTGCATACTCGCATGAGTCAGCCATTTTCTGCACAGTTTGGCAGCATACCAATCTATTGTTTCTCCAGCTTCTTGATTACACAACTGTGGGGAAGATACCTTCCCTATGTGTCATTTTTCTGGGGACTGGAAATGCTTCTGAGACATTTCTAGGATTTTGTATGGAGTTCTTCAAGTCTGCAGTTGGTATACATCCAGATACTGCAGAAACACATGGGAGCTACAGCCCAGTACAGCTAACAGCAGGAATGGGCTTCTTTTGGTTTCCTGTTTACCTAGCCCCACAGCAATGGGTTACATACCCCATATCACTGAAAGGAAGTGGTATATTGGCAGAGCTACTGCCAATACTTCCTCTTTTATTTTCTGCAGCTTTGGGGCAGGAACCTGCTATGAACCCGTGATGTCTTCTCTGTACTTCTGGGTTTTGGGGAAGTGTAGTGTTGTCTCTTTTTTTCCAATCTTCATAGCTGTCTATGCACATGGCTGGCTAACCTCTTTTGCCACCATATCCAATGTCCACTCTGGCACTGAATATGAATCTGAGGGAAAACCAGGGAGCCAGTGCTGGTTGATGGTTCTTATCTTCTCCCCTTTACCTCCTGCTCTGGGAGTGCTTTGATGGCAAGGAGCTCTCCTGCTTTGCAACAGAGCTACCTTCTCTTCTGGAGCTCACACAGCCTGTCCCAAAAGGAAATTGCCAGGTCTTTCATTGTTGTGCCAGGACAGACTCTAAGTAGTCAACCAGGGAAGGACTGCTGTAATGGAGACTGTGGATTTTGTACAGAAGTCAAAGCAAGAGACAGCTGTGCAGCCTGAAAGATGATCAGAAGATAAAATGACAAAGGCTGAATTTCTAAAGACATTATACTGCCAATTAAAAGACTGAAATCTTCCTGGCTTGCCCTGCCCCAGAAATTCAGATCAAATCGTTCACTGAGCTGTTCCCACAAAAGGAACTGGAAATTCAATAGGTCAGATTGTTAGCTAGAGTAAGTCCACTGACTCCAGGGGAACTACTCTACTTTCTGTCATCAGAGAACCTGGCCCCATGACCACGAGCCTCAGAATTTCCATATGGTTTTTCTTTGGGACTTACATCATCACCCTACACAACAAGGAGAGTTCAAGGTCACAGTGTAGGAGGATTTTTATGGAAGCAAAACAAGAGACTCCAAAAAAGCTCAAGTTCATGCTGTGCCTCCACAATACCACCTGGTTTAGCAGACGTGTGGATCAGTATCTTCCTCAGGTTCCTTGTGATTGGTGGCAGATCTCAGTGCTGAGTCCTTCAACTCAGACCAGAAATGGTGGAGGTCAAGGACCCATGGAGCAGCTGTGCTATGTCTTTGCTTCTCACCAGTCCCGTCCCATCCCATCTACGATACAATACTTGTGGCATCACTGTACAGATAAGGAATGCCTTAAAAGCGCTAGTTTTCCTTACTGCTGTCTCCTAACCTGCTGTTCATAAATGCAGAAAGGAATATCTTTTATCTCAGTCTTACAGTAAGAACCCAAATTATAAAATAACATGTAGGGTTTCTAGGATGAGCAATGCCAATGAAAACGAGTTTTAAAAATTCTGCCTGGAATTTCCAAAGCATGACATTCGCCCCCAGGCAGAAAGCCTGCACACAGTTCTGTGTATCAATTAAGAGGTGCTAAGTCACTTCTTCAGCCTCGTGTGGGCTGCTCCACTGGTGAGATTCAGCTAAAAATCAGTTAGGAGGAAGAACATCAGTGCTGCTATGAAGAAGAATGATCATTACCTAGCACACCTTTTCTTGAAAAGGCATGAGTTCAGTGATTTACTGGTTCTTTCCCATTACTGACTACTGTGATCTTATATGCTGTATATCATAATAAGAAAATAAGAGCTTTAGTGTTAGCCCTTCCTGTCCTGTGCTGTCACCCCAAACCTTTTATGTGAGGACTGAAAATCTAAACTGTTTGTTTCAAAATTGTCAGAACAGCAGGGGTAAAAACTCCTGAAAATGAGGTACTAATTATTAATGTGAATGCTTTTCACATCCATCTCCTACTAACTATCTCAATGGAATGATTCAGTTGAACATTGCTCAGCGAGAAGATCCATTTGTCATACTTCTTTAATTTTTTATCCATTTATAAAGTTTCCCAAGACCTAGCCAGCAATAAGACAGCAAAGAAATTGCCCAAGGCATCCTCTTAAAGAAGCAGTATGGGCTGGGTTCTGTTCTGCCACAGATTAGTCTAAATTGGTAGTTATTCCATGATGTCAGTGAAACTGAACTGCCGAAATGCAGAGGCGAATCTGGCCCCATGATCTAATTCCATGATGAAATTGCTAGTGTAAATAAATGACTGCTGCTGTTCAGTGCTTTCCCCCCCCCCACTCCCCAAAGTGCTTTAATGAATAATGAATTTTATGAATAAGCTTTAATGAATGACTGAATACATTTTAACGGCCCAACTAATAAGATCGTAAGTTAGAACACTTTCCTTCACATTTTCCTCTCCTCTGCTGCTTTCCTTTGCTTCCTTGAACCAGAGAATTGCCCTTTTCAACTACCTGTCAATCACACATACAATTACCACATCCCAAAAGGTATTATCGAACAGCAAAAGTGGCCAGTTTTTAATTCTGGGAAAGACATTCCATATTTGTTTTAAACATCTAACTCAGGTTTCAAAATGCAAGTGCTGAAACAGAACAAACCTCTAAGCATTTATTCCTTCTTTCCCTCCGCCCCCCAAGATTAAAATCCATTCATTTCAATCAAGTCATTCAGAGGAAGGCTGTAAAATGAATGACATAATTAGCCACTTAATATACTGCATATGGAATTTTAATTCCAGATGAAAATCAGAGAGGCTTTTCTAAAGCTCTTCAATGAGAAAAAAAAAATAGTCGTATTTGAAGACAGCCAATGCTTTTCAGTTTAGTGCTACTTTTTTGTCTGAGTTCCCCAGTACTCTAAGCATTACTAAATAAACCTTCTTGAGTTCCATCAGAAGGGGCAAATATACCACTACAGAGGGAAGAAGTCAGGAAGACAGTGAGACTAAGGACCTGGTTTTGCCAGGTTACAATGCAATCACAAAGAACAAAGTGACTGCTTCTTCTTACTGAATCCTATGGGAACCAGTCTGGGGACAATTTTCTGAAATGTCTTCCAAGAGGCTGAAGCACAAAAGTCAAAAATAAAAGCACCTCCAAATGGGTCTGTACTTCTGAAAACACTCAGTCAGACACCCGAAGGCATATGAATAATACGTATCTGATCCAGAAGCAGTTTTAACCAAACACCTGCTGACCAACACAAAGGGATTTTATGACTGCAGCCTAAATGTTAATCAAAATTAAAAAACAAAAACAAAAACAAAACAAACAAACAAAAACCAACCAACCAAACAAAAAACCCACCCTTACAGGAGAGCTAGAAGGCAATTGGACACTTTGCTATCTGATGAACTTGACTGTCTCTGTAACCAGTCCATCCTGTTCAATCCTGTTGGCCACTCATTTCTGTCGTGCTTGTATTGACATATTCTGCAGGCTTTTAACCACGTTACTGAGTCAGACAACACTAGAAGATGATCCATTAGCCTGTTAGATTAAACAAGAGACACTAAACAGGAGATAATAGCCAAAGGGGAGGGAATGGGAACAAGTCAACATTACTCAAGGCTTAGAAAGATGTTCCAAAATGTAATCTGCGTTCATTACCTTGAGTAAATATACAGTCAACCTCCATTTGCACAAGCCTTGATCACATGAAGTAATAATTTCAGGGGAAAAAAACCACATTCCACCAGTGTGGAATTTGTGCAATGACTCTTCCCCATATGTGCTCCTCCCAGACTTTGGGAGCAATTTCATTTACCTGCATTACTTTCACTGCCCGCTGATGACTTTCAGATCCATCTGACCATACCACAGGGAATGCAGCAAGAAGTACAATCGTTCTGCTGTGGAAAAAAAGTCCCAAGAAAACTTTGGAAACAGAAGGAAAGGTTAAAAAACTCGTGATTAAAGTATTGAAATCCTCTGGCATTGATCTACATCCCAGATTACCTCAATTGTACTACCCTCCTTCTTTTTCGTTGCTTCTTTTTGTTTTGTTTTGTTTTGTTCTTTTTGTGAAAGTCAAAACAACTGTATTAAAAATACACTTATCAGTATAAGTCTTTATTATTTCTGTTCTTTTTTTATTTGGATTTTTTTTTCAAGGATTGAACTAAACTTTGTAAACCTTTGCTCTTTAGGTTGCACGTGAGAGTTTTCTTCTCATTTTGGTTTGAGACGGGGGCTGAGGAGGAACCTCTTGATCCTAATGGAAACCTTTGAGGGTTCCCTCATACTATATCATGCCAATCCCATGCACTTTACTAGATGCATAGTTCAAGTCACTGCAACATTATTCTCAGCCTAATCTGGCATACTGATGGTGGAAAAATTAGATGTGAACCAGCCCAAGAAAGCAGAAGAAAACCTTTATGGAGATTTGCAGCATCTAAACACTAAAAGGTTGTGGGGCTGTTTTCCTGAAGAATTATTCTTGTTGAACAGGAGGAACATGAAGTCTTGTACCATAACTGGCACACACGAGATGAAAATGTGCACCAAAATCTTGGGTCTTTCCTCCATGTCCCATTGGCAGTTAGAAACAACAGAGTTGTTGGTTCTTTGGGGAAGAGGTATGGGCCTTGCAAGACCCCTGGAAGCCCCTTCCCAGAACACTAGTCAAGGAGCTTAGGCCAGCAGGTTAGAGTCACATGCCAGTCTTTCACTTTGATTGCTACAGAGGGTTGATTGGGAAAGAGAAGAGATCTGTCCGGTTTTTCCAGTATTCCAGCTCTCAGCCTCTTGGGGACCTGATGCTGAGGCAAGAGCCATTGCTCTGATCCTTTGTGTAACCAGGCTGCTGGCCTCAAACCCTGGCACTCTGTTAACCTCTGGAACCCCACTGCCTCTCATCTGGCAGCTCTGCAGTACAGTCCTCAGATGTTAAGCATCAGACCTCACACTGAAATGCAAATGTTTCATTTTTAGATGTTTATGAAGTCCCTTCACAACATCTCTGGCTTCATATAATGCTCAACAAAATACACCAGCAAAGGCCTGCAGATAGTTAAGTCATCTCACTGCAGAGTTAAGTTGTACAAGACCTCCAAAATCATCTTTTCCAGCCTGAGCCAACACAGAGCCTCGCATTGCACTCTGACAGCCAGCATATTTGGAAGCGAATGAAGGACCCACCACTGATGCCTGGCAATTTTGGAAGTGTAATATTACAAAAACTTGTTAAAATCCATCTCAGAGTGTCTTGCTTCCATGCACCACTTTTTTTCTCCTTTAATTATTTGATGTTTTCAGCTGCAGGAAACATCCCCTGCCCTTGGAACTAGAGCAACTGTGACACAGAGATTACGGTCCCTTTAAAGTTCATGTGGTTACAACATTGCTGTCCTACTTCTATCACAAACAGTGTCACTGCACATCTGGTCTGGCTGTGCCTGTTTTCTGCATGCCCTTTCCTGCCTAGGGATCACCTTGAGCAGATGTCGCCCTCCATCCAGCGGCTGGTGAGCAGCCATGGTGGCACCGATCCAATGAAGGAAACTGATGAGCCATCATGTTTCCCCATCCAGTGCCAGCAGGGCCCTGGCTTGATTGCCCTCTTTAAAATGCTGCTTCCAGATGGAAATTCCCACTTGGAGAAAACTCTCTAAAATGCACGTACCCATAGGACATTACTGGGCAAAAACAAGAAGAGGAGTCTGTTTACGGCTCTAAAGCCTACGTCCGCATTAATCTGACTCCAGGCCTCGTTATTCCTGTTGTGCTCACTGCAATATCTTACACTGTCAACAGGAGGATATATCAGGGCAGCCAAGCACTGACTGACTCAGCACAGTCAGAGCTTAAGAATTCCCTGAGGATGGATGGAGAGAAGTCAGCATGGAGGACAGAGTCACCAGTGTTCAGCTTGAAATGGCTTCAGGGGGAGGCTCTTCTACAAAATACAATACAGCAGCAGGCCAGTTTAAACCCTTTTTCCCAGCTACAACCTTTCTCTCCTTCTGGACAGAGATTGGAGGCTGTTTCAGTCTGACTGGTGTTTAATACTCCCTGGCCCATTGTGTGAGATGCAAGAGACATGCACCATGGCAACATGAAGGTTCAACACGCTGCTTTCCCACAGTACTGAGTCTTGAACTACAGAACATGCTTGCCACCTTTGCACCAAAATTTCTGAGTGGGTCAGACCAGAGACCTTCTCTGCTCCCCTCCACGCTACAGGCCTGCAACAATGTCCTAATGCTGCTGCTGAAGAAGCCAACAAATAAAAGAACCTGTGACATATCTTTTACAATAAAGACACTCCTCATAATGGCAGGTGTAGAGAAAAGATGTGGATGAGGTTCTTTGAACACTGCTTAGCTGGGAGGACATTATTTCTGCCTGTTTTCCTGAGCTGTCATTTCAAAGATGATGCTTTGAGTGGGTTTTGTCTCACTCTGCTTTAGATATCTACATCTGAGCAAGTCACCTTTCATATTCAATGCAGAGAAACAGGCATGTCTGGGGTGTGAATCATCTGATTTACTTTATACATCTCCTTTAGACTAAGATGAATCACACTCCAGAAGTGCTTATTTTTCTCTATTGACTATAAAGGGAATCAAGATGAATGCTCAGATAGACATCTACATTTGGTCAGATAATTCTTACCCTGCACCTGCTGAGACACATCTTCAGGTACCATCCTCCACACAGGCAATCATTACTCTGACTCTGTCTATCGCTCGCCCATGCCAAAGCCTACAACCAAGACAGCTGTTCACTCAAGGTCCCACTCCAAAATCTGCTACATATCCAAAGCCAGCACAGGGATCTGAACACCAGCCTTTGCTACAGAAATTAATAGGTAAAATAGGTGGGAAATGTATTACTGTATTAAAGGAAGACCCAGAATGGAAGGGTAGAATTGGAGTAACATGCATGGAAGGAATTATCATTATTGGCATAGAAGATAGGATCCCATTAAAGACACTTAATCCAGGGTGGGGTCTGGGGAACATAATCATTTCTGCTGGCAGCTGTAACAGCAGGAATCACAAATAAAAAACCCAAAAATTATCAACTATTAGTAGCTTTTGAATTTTTCACAAAACCCAAGAAACAAGGAAAAGGAAGTATCCGTTTGGAGAACACCTGCATTCATCCCTACAGGACTCTGTGAAGGCAGGTATAGTTAAGGCTGATTCCTACTGCACTCCCAACACTGAAGACCTCATGTGCACAGAGCTCAGAGAAGCGGCAGATCTCCTGTTGGCATACCCTTCCCCTTACGTGAGAGTGGCCATGCCAACCAGTGATCAGTGGCCTGTCTCCCTACAGCACATACTCATTTCAGTCCATAGCCATCAGCACCCTGTGAATTCCTCTGAAGTTTAGCCCTGGTTCACTTATACCCGTCCTACGTTTGTATGATATTCTTATTTATCTGCTTTTATTCCTATCATCAGCCATGTGCTGCTTATATTTATTGCAGGCAAGCTGGTTGGAAGATTTGAGAACCAGCTTGTCTCATGAACATGATACCCGGCACATACTGCGGTTTTTCAGTGAAATCAGTTAGAAACATTACCTTTAGGGAGAACATTCATTACGCACAGTACTGTTTCCTTGACCCATCAGAGCAAGTTCAAAGACATCCTATCTGGATGTCCTCAAGGTTCAGATATCTCCCTGCCTCTTGTCCTGTTCACATCCATGCCCTCAAGAGCACTCACTTGCTGTCAGAGGTGTCCAAAAATACAGCATACCCCTCTCACATGAGGCACGTACTAGCCAGAAATAACCAGTGTTTCCATTCAGCGTGGCTATCTGCCCTTTGGTCTCCCAAGCATTCACTATACCCACATTCTGCAGCTACGCAAGGAAACATTCATTTGCTCCTTGTCCTGGCCCAAGTCTCCAGCAAGAGATTTCCTAAGTCAGGGCATGGGAGGACAAGCTGGGTTTCTGCGACTGGGATGGAGTCATAGCACTGTTGATATCCATTAGCACAGACTTATGAAATATTCAGGACAAACACGAATTTTGGATAAAAACAAACAAAGCAGATTTTTATAACATGGATGAAGTATTAAAAGATCGTTTTATTTTTAAAAAGACAATTCAAAACATCTGGAATCTCTAATAAGTCTCTGTACAAACTGTTTTAACCCAAACTCCCTGATATTTACGGAATTTCCCCTGCACTGCACTCTGAGCAGAGCTGACTGGCTGAGGTGAACCAGGCTTCTTTCCTGTGTTAGGAAAAACAGCTGGATACAGAGCGCCTGCTTTGGGTGGACAAATACAGTTAGCTGACAAGCCATTTTTTAATGGGAATATTTGGCTGATTATCCATCCCAAAACCAGGCCTGAGTTTCTAAATACTCTGGCATCACAAAAGGACATGTGATACCCTTCTTTATGGGCCTGGCATAGCTCCTCCTATGCTACTATAGCTTCTGTCACCCTCTCCATGTAGCTTGCGAGTCGGCTCACCTGTAGGTGACTCATTTCAAACTCTACTCTGAAAACAAAAGGCTCAGTGCTGGGTCTTTAGATATGCTAGTTGCTGCCAGTGCTATCTTTCCATAACAGAGGAAGACAAGTGAAGCCAAAACAACAATGTCATTCAGACTGCAACCTGAGGACCTGCACTTACCATCAGAAAGCCACACTTTCCTAATTCAGTATTTCCCCAGGCTGCCACTGACTTTCTCTGCTTACCACAGCAGGAAGTTGCACCGTATGACACCTGCCCAGAATACTGAGCATTTGGCTTAAAAAGCACAAAGTCATGGGGAAACAATGATTAACTGTAAATCACCGTGGAATCCAGTCCCCAGGGGAATACCTGCAGACAGCCTAGCAAATTGGTATGGATGTACATTAGCTTGCCAGACTGCATCCAGGGCTAATTTAATGGAGTATTGCTGCAGCACAAATAGAGGCGATATACCGCCTAGTCCTCCAGCAACCAGTTTCAGTGATCTGTTTCAGAATATCATGGACCAAAACTAGTCCTATTAAGATGGCATGCTTAAATGAGGCAAAAGAACACGATGTGTCAAATCTGTGCCAGCCTCTGAGGATCGCTTGCTCCAGACAGTCGGATTTAAAAGCTGGTCAGCATAGCCTCTGAAGCCTTTCATCCTGGCATCATGCATGGGAAGAGGACATTAAGGGTGGAACTTATATGGGGCTTTGTAGATTGTCATCTGTGCTGTGAGGGTACTTCTACATTCACTGAGGTCGATGGCAAGGCTCCTGCTGGCTTCTTTGGGTGCATAGGCAGGGAGTGTTGAACTGCACCCAGAAACAGGGAGGAAGCGCTATTGGAAAGCTGATAGGAAGTGCAGAGCTCAAGGGCAAGCTGGCACCCACCTCCTTCAGCTGCAGCTACTTGGTGACTGTAAGCAGTACTCTTGAGCGACAGAAGTTTTAGGGATTCAGATATCACTGGGATAATCAAAGCCTAGCTCTCAGTGGTACAAAAGACCTCAACTTACAGCTTTCTGGGACTAGGAGAAAGTTAATTCACAGAACCATAAAAATTCAAACCTGTTCAAGAGCTGACCTTCATTCAACAATCTTTTTGAATAATGACACAAACGGCAAGGATAGGCCAATTGTGTTTTTAAGGCTCTGTTTCTAAAGGTTTTGCTATGTATTTAACTACCTCAGAAAATGCCCTTTGCAGCAGACAGGAGCCTTGTGTTATATATAGAAATGTATGATAGCAATAGACAGAGAGGAGCCACAGGGCTGACAGTAGGAAGGGTCAGGGCTTTGAAGTCAGATTTGGGGCTCATCTCACTTGGTAAGAAATCTGGGGTCCATAGCAGGCGAATGGAGGCAAGGAGGCAATCCTAGGAGGGGTGAATTACAAGCTCTGTCTCAGAGAAGGAAGTTTTTCACTTCCCTTTGCTCTCTCCACACTGCTGATCCTGCTGTGGGGGCTTCTTCTACAGCAGCCACTTGTCCCTACAGCACAAAGGCAACCTCCCTCAAGAAGGCAACCACAGTGCTGTGCTGGACTCTGCAGCAGCCAAGAGGCAAAAGCAGCTACAGCTGGGATCAGTTCTGCTTCTGGCATCTGTGTTCAAGCCCAGCTGCTCAGCTGGGGCCTTGCTCCTGCCTCTTGCCAGGCTGGTAACCTACAGCCAAACACCCCTGGGTTTGCACAGCAGTACTCTCTACCTGCCTCCAGCATATGACGCTGTCCCAGTTTTGGACTACCCTTGTGAGTCACATTTTTCCTACCCGCCTCTTCCAGCTCTCCCAGCAGAGTGGCAGCATGGGGCCAAGAGTAGAACCCGGCACTATCTGGCTCCAACCCAGTGACCACCAGGCTTTGCGAGGGAAGCTGGGGTGCAGACCAAGCAGCTGAGCTTGTTTATCTACGTTTCAGGCATCACGAGGCTAAGGGGAAAGCCAGTTCTGCTGGCACCCCAAGACAGCGGAAGGCATGGTTGCTGCTCCCTAGGGATGCTGCTGTGGTGGGTGCTCCATGTTCTCCCACTGAACTGAGTCACATGTCACCTGTCTGTCAAGGGTAAAGCTGGCCATGAGAGTTGGAGACCAGGTAGGTGGCAAAGTGTAAGGACAAACAGGCACAGGGCTCAGGCAGGAGCATCAGCTCCCTCGCAGGTGTCTGTGCACGGGCATGTGCAAACGCTTCACCTGAAGGGCTCTGTCGCTTCCGTGCTGCTAATGCAGGTTGTCAGGTCAGGGTTCTCAGGAATCTCCCTCCTGCCCTGCAGCCCCGGCCTAGCTGCAGCCAGGGACCGCCTGCCTCTGCTCGGGCCCCAGCGAGCACCTCCCTCCCCGCGCTGCCTGCCCATGGCTGCTTAAGGAAACAGCCCGCAGTGGGGTGCTACGCGGGAGACAAATTCCAGCGCTGGAGTCACATTCCTCAAGCAAGGAATCTGGAAGTCCTTCAGTACTGGCCAAAGACTGCAAACTAACAGAGCCCCCTGTCCCCTCGGCAGAACTGAGTTTCAACCAGCAGAGTGGTTTTCTGCCTGGTCAGTGGGATGCGTGAAATGCATACAACAGAGATAAATTATCATGAGCACTTTGTAGTGCTCCTTGGCCAAAATTAAGTTACTCACGAAGTGATTTCTTAGAATTACTTCTTTGCTCGCTCTTCCTGAACTCTTAAATTACAAGTCTGTAATTAATTACTACAGCAAACTTTAAACTGTCACCTAAGAACAAAAGGTCTTTTTGATAGCGGATGTTTACTTTCAGCTGAAAGGGCACATGCTCAAATTTTGTTCAGTGTATCTTACTTGCATTTTAATTCTTCAAGTTGAAAATATCATCTGTCTGCATGGAGAAGCAGAAAGGTGAAAATGTCATTGGATAAAACCTCTGACTATTTCTCACAATTGGCACTAACAAATGTCTTCCGGAAGCTAGAGGTCACTGCGCACACAGTCCTACAGCTTTCAGGCATTAAGCTGAAGTTATTGTGTGGAACTGGAATTCCTAAAGCAAGGTCAGATAGTTTATCCCAAATGTTAGCAAATTCCAACAATTGATCTAACACAGATGCTTTCATTCCCTCCAGTGGGATGCTCCAGAGGCAGAGGAGTGGTTTTGAACAGGGCTGCTGCTTCCTCAGTGCATCCAAACGGCAATCCCGCTGCAGATGGGCTTTGTGCTTCACCCAGATCTGGCTGTAACTGCTGTGACCCTCCCCCAAAAGGTATTAAGCCTCATCCACATAGGTATATAATTTTTTAATAGATAGGGCAGCAGGAGACACTAGCTACACTGTCACCTAAGTGTTTCTGGAAGAGGAAAAAGAGCTATTCAGCATTAAAGATTCAGGAATGTCTGTTGACATATTAAGGAAACAACCTCGGGGGACAGCTGACACGGCTCCAAGAAGCATTACCAAGGGAACAGTGACGCAAATGTCTTCCATTTTTACAGGCTGGCAGCTCGCCAGGTTCCCTCGCCTAATGGCTGATGTAATGCTAATCCCTATCTGGGTTAGCGCTCGGATATCAACCACAGCAACTCACTGTGCTGCAATCAATATAGCACACTTTTTATAGAAGTGCGTATAAAAAAAATCTGCTCTAATCTACTAGGAATATGTACAGTAGAGTAATAGCGAGGGAAATCTAATGGCTAGGCTAGAGCTCACCCAGCGTGTGCTTTTGCAAGCATGCACGTGTGTGTGCAGGCTTGTACACAAACCCATCTACACCTCAAATAATGGCAAGTCCAGGCGAGGGCCACACATTGAGAAAGGGCTGGCTGTTCATCACGTACAAGAAGAGCCTTCCAATTCCTTTATTAGGTGATGTATTGGCAGAGGAAAGCAAGCAAAATGGGACTGGAAAATAAAATGGGTTATCAGTCATAGCATGGAATAAAATGGATGTTTCTGTTTTAATGACAACATTTTGTAGTTCTGTGAGTACCAGAGGGCTCTGTGGGGATTAAGGAAGCCTTACAGCACACCTCTACAGAGTAGACAGCGCTGAGTCAGAGTGAAGGACGCACAGTCACTAGCAGTCAAAACCTACCAGCCCCGAAGTCGATGTGTAAATTCCTTCACAGTGCCACCAATCCCAGCACCTTAAGACAAGAAACAAGCAGGAAAGGAGTCCAAGAATCCTGAATTACCTTGCAATTATCTGAGTAGCAATTTGGCTTCCTCATAAAAGAAGAATTTTGAAATCCTGAGTAATTTCCAGTTAATCTAGTCCTGGCTTTATACCATCCACCATGGAAAACCTTTCCACTGCTTGACTGCACCTAAAACCACTCTAGAGCACTGGTTTGCTGTGAGCTGATAGTGCAGCTTCCTGCTTCATCACTCCATTTTCTATAAGGGATAACCCTCTGTCAGTTTATTTCACAGGATACTGGTGTCATAACTGTGAAAGTACCTAAGGGTGTTCTTGTCCCTGATAAAATTTTAAGATAAACTCCATGTGTAACAAAGTAGATTAATTCCAGCCTTATCCTGTCCTTAACTACTGTGATGAGGAATTGTGCATGACAATACATTGTTTCCTTCTATTCCGCCTTTATCAGGTAATATTTAAGGGAAAATTTAGGAAAACACTACTTAAAAATAGAAGCTGATATTCCAGTAATATCATCAGTCCTTGGGTTAACTTCTTGCAGATGTGAGAAGAATATTAACCACATCATTCAGGGTTTCCAAAGGGGGTCAGCTTCACAGAACAACCCAAGAGCTGGGTTGGTATTTTGGGAAAATCCAGTTACATGGCCTATGGAGATTAAAAAGGCAGTACTCTCAACCACATCTATCCCCAGGCCACACTCAAGGCAATCTTTCGACAGCAGCTGGTGTTGACTGGACTGAGTAACTGACCCTACCTTTCACTGCAGCAAAAAGGAAGGAAATCAGTGTCAATTCATGTTAGGCCATACCCCCTCAAGTAGCCACACGGCATGAAGCTCCCCTGAGACGCTCACCAGCACCCAGCTGCAACCACGCACATCCATCCATCCATTTGGCTTCATAACTTCTTCCTTCATTTCTACGCCTTTGGTCACCAGAAGCCATGGCGCTGTTCCATCCACCCGTCCTGCTCAGTGCTTCCTGGCCCAACACTGGCTCCTCTGCCTTTAATTTTCAAAATACACTCTAAGCGAAGGGATAGTCTTGTTACAACAGCCTCATAAAACAGACCAGTTGAGAGCATTAATATAATTATATTGGTCTCTCTGATTCATGAAGAGATAAAATGTTTGATTACCAAAGAGTTCTGTTCTCCAAAAAAGGATTTAGCTGAGGTTGCTCATATGTCAGTATGGGAGGAGAAAGCATATTTCCCTTCCAAAAAAAAGTAAGGAAGAGGCACATAGCTCAAGCAAAGATTACATTGCAGCACACTTCAGAGCACGTCAGTGCTCCAGACATGCCCTCCCTTTGAGCACTTACACATGTAATGGGGAGGGAACTATAAGACCAGTCCTCCTCGTGGGCAAAGATGACCTCATGGAATTATGATGCAATACCAATGCGAAAGGAAAATCCAAGTCCTTCCTATGCAGTCTATAGGACATTGGCACAATTTTTAACATATATGATTATATTTCCTTAATATTTGATGAAATGCTTAAGAAAAACATGTTCTAAAAATTTTGATGTAATTACAGTTTGTTGTGTTTGAATTCTGAATGAGGAACAGTCTCCACTGTTTTTTCCACATGCTCATACTACATTATATTAAAAGCATACTCTGCTCTGACAGACATGTTGTGTGCTTTATAAACACTTTGCACAGTTGGAAACATTCATGTTTAGCAAAAATCCCAGTGCCAGAAAATGCAATGTGGAGAACCTCCTTTGTAGCAAATGGTCTGCACACTGATCATGGGAGGTGATCTCCAGATCATGCATGAAGGACTTACGCTGTATCTCCATGCAGATCAGCAGGGTTCCTCAGGGTCCAGCACTGCTGAGTGGAGCACTCACCTCTCCAGAGGACACAAAACCAAACGAGAAGACTCCAGACAAGTTAATACTCTAGTCTAGGTGGCGTTTGTATTATTGTATTTTAAAATATAAGATACGTATCAGTTAGCACCAGTGCCCTGCAAGGTTCATTGCCTTCCCAGCTTCTCTTACAATTATGGTGGGGTCCAGTAGTCTCTGACAATCCAATTAATGTGACTCAGGCATTATCACACGATCTTTCTGACTCTAAACACCCTACTTCATTGCAGTACTCCTAGAAATAGTCAGAGAGCTCCAAAAAGATCATTCTAGTATTTTGTTTTAAAATGTTAATGCAAGGCTGATATTCATAATCTCTAGTGACCAATTAGTAAAACCAGGTGGTTTTCAGGGCAAAATCATTAGACAAAATTCACAGGAATGAGAAAATGTCATCTTTTCATTCTCAGAACAAATATGGTTCTGTGTTTTCAGTGGAAGAATCATTCTTATCCAGGCCAGCAGCATCTGGGGATTTCCACATTTTTCTAGGTATAAACAAAACAAACTTGGGGTGTGGATCAGTCTCAAGTTCCAAACTCTCTGATTCCCTTCCAAAATGAAGGCTATGTCAGGTGCAAAACTGATTCCAGTTCTCAACTGGAATAATATGTTCTCTATGTGCAGGGCTGGAGTCAGTGTGTTCATGGATGAATTTATGTCCATTCCATGTTAATGGAAGGGTCAGAAGGAAAATATTAGTGAATAAGTGCATTTTACACACCTTCCCTTTACGATGTATCATCCCACACCACATCAATATACATTGGCAGCGAGAGATACAAGCCAGTTCTTATGCTTTAATGCCTGATGGCACCTTGATGTGATGAAAACATGGTTGAACAACATGCAGAAAATACTGCTAATGGAAATAGGCATTTAGAAAACAAAAAATAAACATTTCTTTGCCTGAGAAACACTGACATGGAGCATTCTTTCCTGAATTCATGGGAACGCGTTTCCTTTATTCACATTAGCAACTGTGTGGCAATTGATAGTAATATTCCTCATGGTTTTTGTGTTATACTCTCTTTTTTGATATGTTGTTCCCTGTCTAAAGCACACACTGGTCAGGGGAAAGGCTGAGGTCTGCGAACCCTCCTAGCAGCCCTGTGAAGAGCAGGACCTGTGCTCCCATTCAGGTGATGTGAGGACTGCAGAACACAAAAATTCTATTCCTAAAGGTAGAGAAGAATCTGCTTTAGCCCAGAGCACAGGAGTCGGGGTTTCTTTTCACACTCCTGCACAAGCAAGAATCAGCTAGAAAGGGACACGTCTGTTCTGTTGTAACAAGCGTCACACAAAAGTAGATGAACAATAACCTTGGGTCTTAACAGCAACACCTGCCTTTGAAGATGGATTTCTTAGTGGCAAGACACCCATCAAGGTGAACATTTGGCCTTATGCCTTAAAGTGAAGGCACAGCCAGCTGAAGAGCTGAGCTGAGACCTGGCCTGGTGAACATTGCCCAGTGGTAAGTTTGAGGAGACCAAAGAGAATGACACTTCTTTATCCTACCCATTAGGCACTCGTGCTCTGTCCGGCTGAGTGCAACTGCACCACTGAGTCTCTGACCATCAGAGGACCCGTGCTTGGATCTAAGTAGCTGGAATCACTTCACCCCTGGGTCATCACGATATTCAATTATGGCTCTGTACTTAAGTGACACAATAGGTACGGGAATTGAAAGCACAAGAACTCCTAACCTCTGATCCCAACTCTACAACAGAATCCCTCACTGGCTTTAGGCAAGGTACTTAACATCTCCTCCTCGGTTTTCCCATTTGCAGAAGGGGGCTAATAACACTCAGCTACCTACTCCACAGGGAAGTCCTGAGGATTCATTACTTAATGTAAAGTGGCTAGAAGATGAAAACCTGCATGTAAGTGCCAAGCATTATTACAGTTACCAGGTTTAGCTTCAATTTTTGCGACTTGCTTTCCTCTTTGAAATGAGAAAAAGTGTTCCTTTTAGTCGACCAAGATTAGTGTTCTGCACTGCATTTCCTATAGAAGTGGAAAGGCACCATGGGAATACGAAAGGCAAGGAGAAAAATGTGTCCCTTTGGATCCCAATCTACCTTTCACATCCTCTCAGGAAATTGTTTTGAAAGTGTCCGACACTTGGTGCAATATGCTGCAGTCACAAGGCAAAAATTTTACTCTTTCAAGAATGTTTTATGAGCCCTAGGAATAAATCATCTCTAGCAGGGATGGTGAAGCATAATGTTGAGAGTCTGTGATTTTCCTCAGAGGTAAAGAAATTATTCTAAGCTTTCCTCCAATTTGTTCATGAAACTTTAACAAGAAAATACCAAGGGCCGTTCTGGCACATCACTGGGATATCTACATTAAGAAAAAGTGGAGTGTTTCAATTGACCAAATTATTTCCTTCAGTCTCAAATGATCTAAACGTTTGATTTTAAGCAACAGTTCTGGTACGGCAAACTGCTTCCATGGCAAGGCAGTCAACATTATGCTTGGTCAGCATCTTTAAACAGACTGGCATAATTGTGTGATGGAAGGCAGGGGGACTGGTCATCCTAACATGAGCTGCACTGAGACTACAGTCTGCAATAAATGGATGCAGCGAACAAAAGGACCAATTCAGTATTTTCAAATGCTAAGATTATTGGAAACAAAGGAAACAATTTTGTCACCCCAGGAAAAAAAAAAGGCCTTTTATGATTGTTCTGAAAAAGCCCCCTGCCATGAACGGCTGCCACTCCTAAGAATTCAAAGCACACAGCTAATGCACATGGCTCTGCTTCCAGCTTCATTAATATGAGATTTTGGCACTGCAGGAGCACCTCCTGTGTGTACTGGATCTGGATCTGGCATAAGCACACCAGTATGTTTCTGTTGAATTAGTCAGAGCACACGATGTAGTGTTTATGCCAGTTTTATGCTGACTGGAGGACAGACGTTACCTGATTCCGTGCAGTGTCTGCCAGAATGTGTCAAACATATCTGAACCAGCATAGTAAATTTGTGCTTGTTCGGTGCTTGGCTTCACATGGCTGTGATGTCCTGGTCCAGCACAGAATGCTTTTTAGGCCAGATTTTGCATCCCATGAAACTGTGATTTAAGACATACAGTGCAGTTACATGGCTTGCTTATATTAACTAAATGTTCTGCCCCTTTCCTGTAAGGTGTTGTTTAATTACCATATTCGTAACAGAGATCATATAATTCCAGAGAAAAAGCTCTCCTTTGATGTTTACTCCCAGGCTTCAGGTTTCTTAGTGAATGCAGGAATTGTCAGGTGCCTCCTGAATGTAAAACGTTTATGTATCTCTTCAATAAGTAAATGAAAGTCACCAAGTTATCGTGAGCAAAGCATGTAAAGAAAAAGGAGTATTAGATCAGGAGAGAAACCTACTATCTGCTTCTGCTCTTCTCACTTCCCATTGACTGGGGACTAGGATCAAGCCACCCAGCACTCTGAGTTGCTCCACTTTCAACAAATATTGGTCAAATCCTACAGGATCGGAGCCAGCTTTGAGACATGCTGGCAAGAGGATTCTGCTAGGATCCTCCCTTCCTCATCATCCCTCCCAAGCAGAACAGAGTAATTTGCAGCAAAGTGGGTGGGGAGGGTTCAGAAATTGTTGAGCCCCTACAGCTTACCCAGGCGACACAGAGGCCAGCCACATGTACACTGGGGATGTCAGCATCCCAGCTATTTTCTAGAAACAATTCCCTCTGAGGGGAGCAGTCCTTCAGACAAAGCCTTATGACACATCCGGGTGACTTTTAGGCTCCTTTCCTTTTCTTCTAATTACTTAGTCATGGAACCCAGAATAATTAGCCATAAGTGGTCGAAAGAGCCACAGAAACAAAATGCCTCTTGGGACATTGCAACACAATACTGAACTAGTAAAAAGAAACTTCATTAACCTAAGAACAGTGTGAGTCTCTTCGCTTCACCTGCTTTCCTCTGTGTCCCTATCTTATTATTCCTCCTTTCACCTCTGACTTTTTCTGGTTTCTCTACATAATTCTCTCCTGTCTTGGTTTGCATTCCCTCTTCTAGAAATAATTTTCTTCTCTTGTTCTTTATGTCACTCCTTTTCTTTACACTATGGTTTTACCTACTTCTCTCATTTTTTCTCTGGTCATTCCCATTCATTCCTGGCCATTGTCATCCTCAGTTTCTTTGGTCTGGCTCTTTAGTTTTCCACTGCTCTTCTCTCCCCTTCACTTCTCCATGTCTGAAGTTTTCTCTTCTTTCATATTTGCATCCCTGAGGAAATTACGTTCTCTCGCCTTGAATCTTACACATTCTTATTCCCCATTCTTGCGGTCCTTCCCTTTCTTACACTGTGTGTTATTCTCATTCTTTCTCACCTCACTGCCCTGCAAACTTTCTGTATCCTTACCCATTAACTATGTGGGAAAATGTCGTTGACAAGCTATGGATGTCACTACAGCCACAGGAGCCACAGCCATGGGAATGATGTTTACAGAAGCAAGACTGGGCTGAAAAGAAGCTCTGCTTGTGCACAAGTTAACCCATGGAGAGTTATTAGCGTGGCTTATCAGAGGGTGGGTCAGCAGACAGGAAAATCCCAAGCTTATCTGTTTGTCCCTTGGACAGCTATGCCTGTTTTGTCACTGCTACTAATCCTTCCCCGCTTTCCCAAAGAATGTTGTGGGTGCTGCACAGATCAAGGGCTGCTGGTTGCCCCTTCCCTTGTCCCTCTTGGAAGTGGGGAGGGTTGCTGTGGCCGAAAGCATGCAGTAGCAGAGCCAGATCCCCTCTTCCACTTATGTTGGTATGCAGCTTGGAGTCGCATCTGCTCTTTGGATGAGATGTTCTTTCTGTGGCTGGAAATTGCATCAGAAGTTCATCGCAGAGGACAGCTGAGCCGCCAGGCAGCAGCCAGCAGTGCCTGGTAGGGTGCTTTTGCACTCCCTTCCTGAGCTTTACCCAGGTAGTTCCCTGCTGCACTGCCAGCTGATCCACAGTAAGGACAGCCATGCACAACCCGGGTGCTAGAGCTGGTCACTGGCCATATAGTAACAGTGCATAATGTGCTTTAAAGTTGCTGCGATGAATCCCCTCTGCTCATGGCCAGCCTTCACACTAAATTCCCTCTTCACAGTGAAAAAGTCTAGAAACTACCCGACTAGAAACTCCTTCCCAAGGGTACCATCACTAAGTCAACAAAGTTGCAATATAAATGCATGTGTCCCATTGTTAAGGGTGGGAGAGGCAAAACTGACAGGGGTTTGTCAGGAACACCCACAAAGATCCCTAGACATAGAGCAACCAAGTTTAAAGATCCAAAGGCCAGCGTCTTGCAACAGCAGCAGCCAAGCACAGTCAAGCAACAAACGAACATTTGCTTTTCTGCTTCCTTCCCAGTTCTTTCCTTAAGAAACACGGAGGATTAATAATTTTGGCCGCAGAGCCTGAATTCACACAAACACATATGAAACCAGCAAACAATACCCCCATTAAACGCATCGAGAAGCTCAGAGACTGGAACAACTCACCTCCAAAAGCTTCACCCAAGTCCCACAGGAAGGCTACAGCGGAACCAGAAATAGAGCCCAGACCTCCTGACTCCAAGCCCTGGGCCCTAACAAAAACACCAGCTTCCCTCCACCAACCCTCTCTTCATACACTACATTGACCAGACTGGAAAAGGCATTCAAAATAAATAAAACCTGCTTCTCGCGCCAAGTTTTAAAAAACATTTTCTTGTCATGGCTGGTTGTTTTTCTCCTGCTAGACATTAGGCAGTCTCCACAAGTGAGACAGCTCTCCTTTCTTCTCCAGGAAACACAGTTGTCTCCCACATGTTGCACTCAATGTAGCTCAAAGAAATGTTTTAGGAAATTCCCCCTAATTCAGTGAAATTGTTAGCTTGGCAGTGGCATGCTGGAAACAGGACTGAAAGATTGCCTTGGAGCTTTTTTTTCATTTTTCCTTTTTAAAGTGTACAGGAGAGCTCGGTCTTCAGACGGGCTGCTGAGGAAGACAGAAACTCATGTTACATAGGGAGGACTTGGCAGGCTTGAACACAGAAATTTCCAGAAGTGTTTGCGTGGCAACAGCTCTGTGCCAATCCACATTTTTTAGCTATTCTGGCTGCATGCCCAGCTGAAAAGAAAGTCTTGTATCTCCATGCAGTTCACTGGCTTCCCTGAGGAGTTTCCATACTGCATGGCAACATTGGATAATCTCATTTGCGCGCCAGAAAAACTCCTGCTACTTACACTGTTACTAAATACCAGATGTGCTTAATAAAGAGTAAGTGGAGCCAAACCTAGGGTAATCACATAACCTATCATTAACATTTTCTAAAAACAAAAAAAATGCCATTGGAACAGCAGATTACTGTTTTGCTTTGTTTGCTTTACGCCCTGTTACGGGAACCCCTGGGGTGCTGGGAAGGGAGCACGGCAGGAGCAGACAGCTCTGGCACGGCCGATGACATTGTTTACAATCACACCCCTGCACATCTGAAACATGTGTGAGAAAGTAAAGGCTAAGCAGATTTCCCTGTGCTGGAGAGGGAGGGGAGGATTGCAACAGGAAGTCTACGCCACCAAGAAAGTGCTGGAGTCTCGTGTTTCTTCATTCCGGGGAGGTAGCCGGGGAGGGGGGATGCAGCAAGGGCGGTGTGAGTTTGGTCTTTCACGATATGCACATCCCCAGGTCCCCAGTGCACAGGAATACAGGAGTGGGCCTTGTTCCTTGAAATTTAATGACGGCCCAAATCCTCCAAGCCCATTTAAAATACATTTTTGTGTGAGTCGGGGGGCCAGTCACCACACAAATTGTGTGTGCACATTTATTATGGATTTAAATGGATGTTGCACATGTGCATATATGATGCTGACCAGACCCTTGAGGGAAATAGCTAAATCTCAGCGATGGCGAGTGAATTCTGCTGTAACAGGCCATTAAGAGGAGGGAGACAGATCCACTGCAGTATCTGCAGCCCCTGTGTGCCTTGGGCAGTGGAAATACAGAGAGCAGGGAGTCACCCACTTGTGAGAGGGGCAAGCACTCCTTGAAATGAGATGAGGGTGAAAATTCTTGCTTCTCCCACAGCTGTCTCTACAACTGACCGGGGAGAATGGACTTAAATGACTAGAAAAAGAGCTTTTTTTCTATGTTTTAGTGCCCATTAATGGAAGAGAAGCCTGGCAGATACGTGCCACCCTTCACAGGTCTGCTTGCTCTGGCTGTGTGGAAAGCAAGGTAAGGGGATGGGAACAGGGACAAGTCCAGGCCTTGCCTGCTTTGTACAGGAAGGCGAAGGCAGGGAGCGGGAGCAGTGAGTCACTCTCATCACACAGCAGCCCGGAGCAGTGCCACTGCTCTAGACCCTCAAGGTAAACTCTGACCCAAGTCAGTAGGAGTTGCAACTATGCAAAGCTGGGATATCTGATGCCAGGAGCTGTGCCAAGGGCACCGGGTGAGGAGGTCACAGTAGGCGTCAGCCTGCCACAGCCCAGGAGGAGAAGGGCGGCCCCAGCCCAGTGGTCACATGGCTCCCAGTGTGAGTGAACCCCAGTGTTTTCCAAAGCCTGGATGCAAGGACAGAAAAGCCAGCAGGCCAGGGAAACACAATGGTCTTGATGCTGCAAGCCCACTGCTTGTGCTGTTCCTTCTTGGCCCCATTCATGTGCAAGGTCGTGCCCACACTCCATGTTTCCCCACAAATCCAGCAGCACTGGTCCCAAAGGCTGTGCAGTGTGTCAGCGAGTAGCACGGCCGCCTGTGCTGTCCCTGGGCCAAACAGATGGTACAATCCTGCTTCCTGGCATGAGAGCCAGCTGCACAGTGGTAGTGATGGAGCAGCTGGTCTCGCTCAGGCCAGGCTTTTGCCTGATGTAGGTATCGCTTGGCTGGCCCCTAGCCAGAGGCTCAGGGCAGCAGATGACTCAGGGCACCAAAACAGCCATGTCCCCACCAGCTATTCTGTCTGCACCGCAGCCCTGGAGAGCTGGGCTTGCTGCTGCCACCACTCAGAGGTCAGGCTGAGGAGGATGTGGCTAGCCTGTTGAGGGGGTGAAACTCTAGGACACTTGGGTCCTGCCACACATCTCCCCCTTCCAGCTCCCCTTGTCCCATGGCTGGAGTGGTCCTGGCTGCTCAGCCTCCAGGCGGAAAGACTTGGTTTCACCTGTGCTACAGAGAAGCCCCAAAACATCCTGCAGTATTCCAGTCTTGTTGCTGGCACCTTTCCTGTCTTTGTCACCATGGTGTCTTGGACACTTCTGGAGCATTGAGGGAGCAGTCTGTTACTTGGCAGCCAGAGCAGGAAGAGGCCTCCTTCACCCGCAGCTGCAGGCACCGAGTGACCAACTTTCCCAAACTAAAAACCTGGGACAGCAGTGATGTAGCCAGCAGCTCACTCCCTCAGTCTGCCCACTCCCTGTCAGACAGAAGACTTCATATCAGTGCAGCTGCTGGTTCAGGGAAACCTCACCCCACCAGCTGTGGGCGGTGTGCAAGAGAGACAAGAGAAAATAAGGTAGCTGCTGCCCAGTCCTCTCTCACTGTTTCCACTTCAAGGTTTAAGGATCTTATAAAGTCAGGAAACAGCAGAGAGGAACAGCTAATCAGCTGCATAAAGCCACTCCTTCCTTCCCTCACTGCTGCCAGGGTCTCCCAGCCCCTGCCCACCCTGCCAGATGCCTCCAGCTAGCTGCTCCCCTCTTGGCCTCCCCCCAGGAGGCTGAGGGAATATTCAGGCAAGGCTCCTTGGCTGCGAGGATCCAGGCGCCTCCACACACCCCACCAGATCTGTCCCCTTCTTCACTGCATTGCATAGGCCACTCACTTCGATTTGTAGACAAACTAACAACATGTTTTCCTACAGCTGCTTCCAGGAGTTCAGCAGCTGCGCTGCTCTTTGGAGTTTGGTTTGATTGTTGTGTTACGAAGGGGTACCCATCAGATGATCCTGGAAATGAACACCTAACCCCATTCCTAGCTGGCAGCAGGAAAGGCTCCTGCCAAGCAGTCACAAGGCATGCCACAAACAACTTGCTTCACTGCCCCACCAGGGAACAAAGTCCATCGCCAATAGGGGACTTCAGTGTGCAAAGTGGAGCTCATGAGCTTTATGATGTTGGGATGCATGTGAGGTTTCTATTTTCTGCTGCAGCCAAGCGGAACTGGAGTAACACTTGGCAAGGCACTGCACAGGTCTGAACTGTGGGGCAGTCCTTGACCTGAAGAGCTATCTCAAGAGACACAATAAAGGCAATAAAAGGAACAAGGAAGCAGAAGGGACATAAAAAGAATTTGCAAGTATGACATGATCAGTGTGAAAAGAGATGGGGTTTAAGATCTTAATTAGGAAAGAGCTAAGGAAGAGGTATGAGAAGAACAAGAGCAGAAAAGAGCAGGGAAGGCAGATGAGATGAGACTGAGAGGAAGGTGAAGGAGAAAGAGAAGGAAACTCTGACAGGTCCTATTACACCTTCTTCTGTTCCCCAGCCTGCAAGATATAGCGAAAGGGACATGAAACATCATGTGCAGTAAAGATGCAGAGGGTGACTACTTCATCCTTCATTTCTTACAGTGGTAAGCCTAAGCTGACCCTGTCTTTCCCCATGTCACGGGGCTGCCGTGTCTTTTAAAACAACCTCTCCTAGCTCCCATCAATCAGAGCCTACGTTGGACAAGCAGGCAACACAATGTCAGGGAACAACCACAACGTAATGAACACAGGAAAGATCTGTTGGAGCTCTCCAACACATTGACAGGTTTTATCTTATCAGTTGCCAGGAGGGACAAAGAGCTGGAGGGACAGTGAAGGTCAGTCAGGCACTTAGGAGAGCTCAGAATAAGGGAATAACTGATTATATTGAAGGACATCACGTTTGCAATTAAGGCTGAGCTCCAGAAGTGTGGGGGAAGTAAGCTGTTTCTCTTCCCTAGTTCAGTGTAAGAAAGACTCCCCAGCTACCAGAACCAGCAACTGTGGAGCTGTCTTTCCAATTCCTACATGTGCACCAGGTTCTGAATGAGGGAGGATGAACAAAAAGCCTGTGGGTATTTACAAGAAAAAGACTTAGCACAGAGTGCTTCTGGGCACAGCTCTATTGCCAGTAAAAAGCATGATGAAAAGCATACTTTCTTTGATGAAGACTCATTCGAGTGGTTTATGGGTAAAGGTGAATCTAGTATATATCATATTTGTCTGATGGCAAACAGAGTGCACTTGTGAAATCCATCTGACTAGATGTTCTGAGAAAATCTTCATGAAACATCTGTGAGCTTTGAATCACTCCATCGTTGTCAAGGTTTCAGCTGGAAATTGTTCTGGATGCAAAGGAATGGCAGGTCACTAATGGCTTCTTTCTTATTAAATGCTTTGGGTTTAGGAACTCAGAGAGTATGTAGATACTTTTCTCATTTACAGCTTCACATGAAGCAAAATACTAGATGAAGGTAAATGACCAAAGCAACTTGCCTTTTGCTTGAGAAGTAAAGATGCAGGAGGTTATTGCTATGTTAAAAAAAAGTGTGAAAATATGTGAAAAGCTCTTTTGAACCTCTGTAAGAGAATTGCTCTGTCACTGATCCATATTAGCAGGCCTTGAAATGCAACTGCTGTGGGCCAAAGAGAAAGGTATGTACCAGAAAGGTTATGTCACAGAGAGAGACTCAGTATATCTGGCTTAACCACCCAGCTCTGTTGCTGACGTCCTATCGTTTTATCCATCTTTCTTGGTTTAGCACAGTAATTTCAGAGCATCAAAACAAATTGATTGCTTGTGGGTTTAGACTTAGGTCCTCTGCTGGATGGCCCTTAAATCCTCTCATCAAAAATGGCAAGCATAAGATGCCCTTCCTGACAGCTTCAGCCTGAAAAGAGCAGTTTCATGCTCCAGGGAACTGCTGAAAAGATACAAAGGCTGTATTCACTGGACACCCTCTGTCACCTCTGCTCATGAGCAAAGCTTTGCAAGTTATCTCCCAGCTTTCACCGGAGGGGGGGAAAAGCAATCACACCTTTCCTGACTTAGTCCCCCCCTCAGTGGACTTTTATCTGCCTAAGGCCACATGACAGTGTCCCTGCTATCCCAGCCTGCTGTCAATTAAGCCTTCTCTTACTTCATTTACTTGGCTGCTAAATGATGCTGAAGTCACAGTCAGAACATCAGTCGCAGTGAAAGAGGGGACTAAGACACTGAAACAAGAACCTCTATGGAAACACCTCCCAAAATAATGGAAGGTGTGATGTAAAACTGGCTTCCTAATTCCCAGACCCATAGCAGCCATCGTACTGGTTCCTGCCCAGTATGGGTCATCAGGCTTCATTCAGCCTTTTGAAATGACAGCTAGCTATTTATAGATGCTGCCTACATTCCTCCAAGGAGCAGCATCTTTCTATATTTTACAAACCCACTCCAAGTTTCCTTCAGTACCCTGCCAACACAGGGTGAATTTCTGAGAGTAATCTTCCCTCCTTTTTCCCAGAACAGAGAACATCTGGGACTACTGAGGTATCATCTTGTGGCATTGGCTGACTTTTTTTTTTTTAACGAGTTTCTGTGTAACAACTTCATGATGTTTTTCCTGGGAGGACAACTGTCTCATCTAAAACCTTGTCCCACATATTCCTTTACGGATAATGTTTTATGCTAAGGTTCTTGAAAGGATTTCCTTTTGTGCTCTGTCCCCACCTTTCTCTGTTTAATTCCTCCCAAATGTCTCTCTGATGCTTAACCTGCAGGTCACCCTATTCAACAAACCAGAGCGAAATGCTGGTTTGAATAAGCTCAGGATACATTGATGTAATTTCTGAATATTAGCAGGCCACATGATACTACCAACTATTTGATCCCATTTGCTGAAGCAGCCTGAATTTCTCAGGGGCAGGTTTTTTTAATCCTGGTTCATTATTGTTCAAGCCCATCAAGTAAATGGCTGCGCAGCGGAAGCTTGAATGGGCTTGTTTAATAGGAAAAGTCATTCATCTGCAGCATAGCAGCTCTGCAGCAAGGCTATCTTCCCTCTTCTGCTTCTTACTGGGTCTGCATCAGCAGCAGTGACGTTAAACCCTGGTAGGGAAATGCTGGGGAGAGTAGATCATTGGCTTCACACTGCTTTTGTTCACTGCAAGAAATCCTTTCCAAAGTAAACAGTCTAATTGTTTCTATGGGTCAATCACCTATTTTAAATTTATTTCTCACATATCACTTGGTACTGCTGAGGACACCGGCCCCATGGCAAGCTGTGTTCTTTATCTGAAGCAGCAACCCTCTCAGGCCCCAAATTGTAACCTTGGGATCTGTTGATGCTACATTTGCAGCTCCCCACAGGTCTTATCACTGCTGGTATGGAAAGCCAAGATAGGCTGTGAAACCATGGCACCTGCCAGCGTTGGAAAACTAGCCCTAAGGTGTCGGGATGGGCATGACCCTGTGAGCTAGGAGCTGCACTGAGCTTCTTTACTCTCCTGACTTGTACCATGTTTGAATTAAGAATCAGACCCTCAAATGGCCTGAACTGGTACATGGAAATTCAATGGAGCCCTGCCAGGTAATGGCAGATGAAGTTCTGGCACTCAAACCTATATTTTTATACATAAAACTTGCTATTTTTGCCCAGCCTTTGGCTTCGCAGCAATGCCAGGAAAGCGCCCTGGCTGCGTTTCCCCTATGAAAGCACAAACGTAAGGATCTTGTTGCTGGACACTTGCACCAAAGACATGTTCAAGGCAGGTAACTGCTAGTGTTGGTCACAGTGCCATTCCTGCACCGAGCAACGCGCGTGGGACCCCGGCCTGTCCCCCTGCCTGCTAAAACCCAACTGAAACTCATTACATACCAGGAATACCAGCATCCCCACAAAGCCTGTGCTGGGTGGAGGAGGAGGCTCTCTCTCTCTCCCTTTTTTCCTTTCCACCCAGCTTGGCTAGTTCTTTGGCAGAGGCCCAGGACTTGGGAGGGGGGAGCAGAGGGGGGCTTGGGAGGGCAGCAACTTCCCGAGCTTACCCACGGCCTCATTTTGATCTGCAGTACTGCCTGCTCATTTCCACTTCACAGATGCTGCTGAGCTCTGCCATGGAGAGACAAATCCCAGAAGGGGAAGGGAGCGTGGTGGGGAGGGAAGAGATGAAAGCAGAAAAGAGCCGCATTTATTAAGCTGTTTTTCTTTCAGTGAAAAGAAGCATTTATCAGTGATTTCATATGTCATGTGAGATGTGGCTCCCTGCCAATTTCTAAGGATGCAAACAAGCCGCTGACATCATACACTAAATATAGAGCAGCTCCTGCTTTAGGTGAATAAATAATGCAGATGCAAAAGCCCAGGTTTTCAGTTACACATTCATTACCATCCGTCTGTCAGGTTCTCATCATCAGGAGAAAAACGTCCGACTCCAGCAAGGAGTGACAGGTGAAGAATGCAAAACAACTGCAGACAATAGGTGATTAAGCAGAATTTCCTTGTTCTCTGCTGTTTTTCCTTACAGCTACATTTCATTTCAGCAGTAATCCATGGTGCAGCTTTTCTAGCACAGCTCTGCTGCCTCCCTCCCTTTCCCTTGAAGCCAAGCTGGAGTGACAAGCCTGGGTGGGGAGAGCCTGAACAATGAACACAGCCAAAATGTGGAAACTTCCCTAGGCACTTAGCAGAGGAAAAAAAGCAGAAGAAAGAAAGTGGCCAAAAAAAAAAAAGCCTCTGATCAGACTGTGCAAGCAGTAAAGCAGCAGCATCCCCCAGTGAAGCAGTTTTCCATGCCCTGTCAGAGAGAGTTTTAATTATGGTCTCTCAATGCTAATCATTCTTGACTCCTCTACTGGGTTTTTTTTTCGAGGCACCCATTTTAACAGCCACACAAGCAAACCTGTAACTGGTTCTTTGGCGTATTATTCCAGCTCTCAGAAAGCCCTCCAGGAAGGATTACAATTGGTAATAAAGCTGAATCGATAACTTTCTCCCTTCTCCTCCTTCAGATCAAAGGCCCGGAGAAGGAGGAAGCATCCCAACCCATCCCTTCTGGGGGAGAACAGAGACACGAGAGCGGGAAACAAGAAGACAATGCGCCATCAAAGCTGCCGCAAGGTGTTGGATCAATGACAACATCTGCATGAGGGTCTGGGCTACAATAGAAGCTGTTACCATGGAAACGGGTGCAAAAGCATCAGGCAGGAAGAAGCAGGCAATGATGAAAGGTGAGAAAGAGGGAGAGAGTATTTTTAGATCCCTTAGGAGGAACGCTATTCAATGACATCACCCTATCTCATTATTTGCACCCCTGCTGTACAACACATTGTGGCACCTGCCCCAGACTGCTAAATGGGAAAATGTTATTATGGATGTGAATTATAAATACTGCAGTGACACTTGAGCTTGGGAGTTATTAGACATCACTATTCCATAATAAAGGAGAGCATTTAATACATTGTGCTGTAGAGATTCACTGTACAGTGTAGGAAGCATCATGTCTAGGATTTTAATATTCTCAGAAAGTAATTATGACTCATCCTTTTATTGTTATTAAGAAGCAGAGTGAAAATAATTTTACACATTTGATATCTCACACATCAACAAGCCTTTTGCACTGGAGAAACATGGCCTAATTTTCCAGAGCTCTGCATGCCAACGTGTTTTGAGTGAATGTGGTAGTAGTCATAGGTGCTCAGCACTGCCAAAAACCCAGCCATCTGTGTCACATGTGAATGAAGCCTCATTAATCTCAAAAATACAAAGTATACGTTTCACTGCCTGCGTTCAGCTCCTTTGGAAGGGCCAGACCCCTTTTGCAGTTAAGGACCAGTGGATACCCATAACATCTGCTGAAGCCCTGATTCCAGGCAGGGAAAAAAATCTGGCTGTCAGACATCGCTCCTGGCTGCCAAACAGAGGAGAAAACCTCTGTCCTGGGGAGTTGAAACAAGCTGGGGCTCATCTGCCTTGCGCTAAGAGGTGGGTGCCCAGAGCTCACCACTCCAGAGAGGCTGGAATCACTATTCCTGTCGTGCTGCTCACAGTGAAGTCAGAAGGATAAACCCAGAGGAATGTGTGTTTCTTGTGACTGCAGAACTCTGAGCTCACTCCCAGCCCTGGAATAACTTATCAATAAATGCCGGGCTCAGCCAGAGCGCGTCGGGGGCACCGAGGCCTGTCACTGGAGATAGGCAGGAACTGAAATTCCCAACCCGTGCTGGCACCCACCAGTGCTGCCAAAACAGCAGGGGGGTGAGTGACAGGGCTTGCCCTAGCTTTTGCCCTGTGCACAGCGGAGCACGTGGGCACTCAGCCATTTGTTTTCGCAGTCTGGCCGGGCCCTGCGTCAGCAGGCCAGAGCAGGAGCGGGTGACCGGGGCAATGCCAGGCACTGATGCCAAGGGCGTAGGGCAGGCGGTGGAGCGTGGCCTGGCTGCGAGGAGCGAGCCAGGCTGATGTCATGCTGTAGCCCTCCTCCTTGGTGAGCTAAATATACCCTCCCTGTGCCCCACCGCCTGTCCCAGGAGCACGGGCAGGCTAGGGGCAGCAGCGAGAGGCTGGGGGCACAGCTGAAGCACTGGCCTCCCCTGCCCTGCCATAAAAGGCACTGGTGCACAACCCAGCCAACTGGGGAAACAGAGCAAGAAATAGCACAGGGACCATGGTGGATGACAAGAAACACGAGCGAGGCAGGGAGTTACCACCTAGTGGCAGGCAGAGGGGGCTTACAGCAAAGATAACTGGTGGCAAAATCCGATTTTCTTTTTGGTTTGGGTTTTTTCAGCGTGCGATCATGATGTGCATTCTTCTCTTCTGTTTGAGCTGTCTTTCCTACCAGAAGATCTGAGTCTTTAAATATATAACAACTAGTGAAATGTACTGATGTATGTGTGCTACTTCTGGTCCATCTTCTGGGGGGAGAAGACGAAGGTTACCCAACACAGCACAGCTCAGGCTGTTGAAGGTCCCATAGGGCACATCTACGAAGAAGGGTAGAAAAGGTGAGTGAATTTAGATGAGCCTGAAATAACAACACCTGAAAACATTTTCTTTCCTAGTCTAAATGAAGCCTTCTTGCTCCAACATCCCTGAGTCTATTGTACCTAATGCTCATGATGATTAACCAGACCAAGCCTTTTTTTACTACATCACTGGCTAACTTGAACTATTCTGCACATCAGCTTCACTCAGCTTAACCTCACCCCCATTTCCTAGTTAAGCTAATGCCCAGCACAATGCTGAATTGCTTCTGCTTTCTTCCTGGCACCTCTTTCTTGGCACTTCTCATTTTATTTTTAAGGAAGGAGGTTACAGTTCTACATCTTACAGTATTAGTGTTGGATATAGATGAAAAAATATTTCATGTGACTTATCATTTAATTTGTCTTATATGTTAGCTTTGGCACTACCAGCATTGTAGTCATGCCAGTAGAGAAACTTTGATCTGAATGAGTGTAAAACGCAGCCAGGTTTGATGTAGGGTTGCAGCAAATAATTTCAAATATGAAAAATCTGGCCCGTGCTTTTCGGGATACAAGTGCTGTTGATGCTCTAAATATCACATTTTATAGGACGTATGACCTCTCTGCTAAAATCAAAGACCATTTTAGGACAACATAAGGAGTCACTCTGAGCACGTGTGGAATTCACCAGACACATTTTGGGCACTGCCCCAGTCTGAATCACCGCAGTCATGGACATGTATGGCTCAAGAGACCATTCAGCCCCTCTTCCCCTCCCCTTCCCTCCCTTTCTAGCTGATATCCCTGACTGATATGTGTTTAACCTTTTTAAAATATCTTCGGGGACAGGAACAGCCCTCAGCCAGGGCTCACCTCACTTGCTGGTTACAGCATCTTTTTCTCTAGCTGTAACTCAGCTCACTCTGACTGAGAAAGAGCTCAACTTCTCTGCCTACCTGAAGACTGGTTGGTCTAATGACAATCCTTAGATATTTGACATGCTACCACATCTGCCCTCATCCTCTAGTCCTCCGTCCTGAACAAACCAATTCTTTCAATCTCTCTCTGTAAGCCAGGCCTTCCAGCCTACCACCATGCCCCTTTCTGTTCCATGCTCACTTGCATCATCCCTGGATCAGTGGGATGCTGTTCTCTGCCTGGCTCAGTCCTGATAAAGGAGAAATGGTGGTTTCCCCAGACCCACATCTGGCATGACCTCTGGCACCTCCCGCTTGGCCCTTTCCCCATTCCAGACCTCCATCTTCTGCCTTGCCACTCGCCCAGACCCACCCTGCTCTGCTGCTGCCAGCCTGGTGCTTCCCCACAGCATCATTGTGTGTTTGAGTCCTCCTTCTAAGTGTGTGCTGAGCACTCCCCCGTATTGAATTTCAGTTTATTGATCTCAGACCGTTACTCCCATTTGCCAAGACCACTTTGACTTCCAGCCCTCCAAAGTGCTTGCAAATTTTGCTTCCCCACCTGGAGGAACTCAGAGATTTTAAAGTATGCTTTCTATCCCATTATGCTCCTCATTAACACTATAAATAATAGCAGCACCATCCAGAACTGTCTTCTTGCTTGCTGCTCTCCCTTCCCTTCAATCTCTCCAGGTACCAGTGAGCGCTCTTGCCCACGAGACAGAAAAGACATGGGCTTGCCACCTGGGTGGCACCTGGGTAACAGCAACAGCCTGAAAACAGGGGGTAATGCACATTGTCCCATGCTCAGCCTCTTGTTGCTGCCAGCATCAGGCATTAGGGCCTCGTGTCTGACTTAAACTTGCCTCCATCCAAAGTCAAAAGCTGCTCCCATGTGCGATGTGCATCCATGGGGGTGTTGAACCACAAGCTTGTAGCTAGAAGACAAGAGGGGATTGGTTTGGCTCAGCAGGACTGCTGAAGGTCAGGCTACTAGAAATGTTTACTGAGCGAGTTTGTGCAGCTTCAGCTCACGCTTGCCAGGGACCCAGCTGAACAATTAAAGGGAATATCAGTTCAGTCGCAAGTTGCAGCACACTCATAGCCCTGCCTTCAATGAATAAAATAAATCATTCACACTGATTCTCTAATCAACCCAATCCTCAGAGGTATAAATTATGC
Organism: Rhagologus leucostigma; assembly: GCA_013397725.1. Lineage (NCBI taxonomy): Eukaryota > Metazoa > Chordata > Aves > Passeriformes > Rhagologus > Rhagologus leucostigma. The sequence continues at coordinate 1,632,021 of VZTD01000299.1, read as the reverse complement.
TGGCAGGTGTATTATTATAATCAGTGAAGTTTCCAAATTAACCTAAAAAACCCCAAAGAACCCTCTGAGTCTCTCAGCATTGGCTGAGCTGAGCAAAGGCTGTCTAAAACAAGTGCAGCACAAAAGTGGGTGGCAGCAACTGTGCCTTGCAAAATCTGATAGAAAAACAGCCATCCTGGAACATAGAGCTTTGGTTCAAAAGGATGGTGCTAGAACCTGGGCTGTCCTTTCCTCACTGACCCTGCCCAGATGCTCGGGATGCAAGCCCTTGCTTGCTTGGAAATCCCATCAGGATCCTATACCTCTGCAGGAGCATCTTAGGAAAGGTCCTAATCCTTTCAGCCAGCGGACCTGTAGGCAGGAAATACACCGTAGAACATGACTAGGAGTAAAACACAGAGTGCAGGGGTATGGCCAGTAGTTGGTGTTACCCTCTGCTAAACACACCCCCGACAGCTGCCTCAGTCTGGCTGCTGGCTGGAAGGGGACATCAGCTTGACAGCCTCAGCTTGATTTTTCCTCTCACTGCTTCTGTGGTGGGAAACACCAGTGTTCCTCGCAGAAGTGAGGGTGGCTGCTGTGTGACGGCACCCAGCAAACAGCCGATGTTGTTCACCCACTGACCTGGGTCTGCAAAGGAATTTGGAACTACTTTATTTATTTTCTGTAGAGATGTGGGTTGAAATAATTTACTGGTGTGGACCGAGTAACAAAAAAGAAATGTCAGGATTCTAAATGCAGCATTTGGAGTTGTTAGAGGAAAGCAGTGAAACAAAGCAGCAAAAGCTGAGTTAAAAGCATATTGCCTGTTCAACCTGGGGCAACAAAAAGTGTTTGGATGGGGCCCAGCCTGCTGCTTTATGTAGCCACTGTTTTATTGTGTAAAATAAAAATAAAATGGATTCCAGCAAATAATGGTAAATATTTGATGATATAATTATGTCTTATTAATGCAATGTTCTTTCTTTTGCAAATTAAATTTTCACAAGAATTCATCACCCATTTAATTTTTATTATTTAGGCCATGAGTATGTCACAGTTGTTTGTTATGTACTTTCATAACCATTTGATTAATATTAAATGTTTAAAATAAAAACTCCATTTATATTTTAGTTATAATGGCCCTATGAAAATATTACAAATACAAGTTGGTATTTATGGCCCACATTAGCTCTTAGTACTACTTTTGATATTTTTATTGCTCTACAGCACATGCACAGTTCATTATATATGAAAAATAGTTTAATTTTAAAGAGCTTTGTAATGATCCGTAAACTGAAGAATTTTCCTTGCCATGCCTCAGAAACCCTCTCAGTACTCCTGATTGCACCTCTTTTATCCTGAAGAAGGCAGACCCGAGGAAGGGACAAATCTACCCTATTTATATGTATGGCTGTAAGAGAGGATCTCCTAAAAGGCATGAATGCAGGAGATACAAGGTTTGAAAATCCTGAATACACAGTGCCTCTTCATCCAAATGTACAGATATGGACTATGACTGGGCAGGAACTGGGGGAGAGCATTAACCATCAGGAATTATCTCATGGGTTTGCAGGGCATCCATCATACCTGTTGGATGTGGTAATAAGCTGAACCCTGTCTGTCTGACAGTTACCACACACAAAAAAGCTCCTTCTGGCCACTTACACCAGGGGGCTGCTGTGGGTTTCAGGCTCCAAAAATGCCCAGGAGCAGGCTCCCTTGCAGCATTGGGAGCAGCATTAGGTTTTCTGCTCCAGTAGCTCAGGCAATTTCAAGTGCATCAGCTTTTTTCTTTTTATTTTACAGTACTACAGAGAAGTGCTGTTGGCTTCTAAAATAAACACCCCTCCCCAGAAAAAAGGACCAAAAAAAATCCTCCCCAGCATTCCCCCTGCTCTCTGCCAATCCACTGGGAATCAAGCAATCCTATGCGATATTTTCAGAAGGATAAAAAAGCACCACAGTCTTAGTGTGTCTGTGTAGGATGTTAGACCTAAACCTACGAAGGCCTTACTTTCCTTTAGCTATACCAGGCTGATGCTCTGTCAGCTTTGACAACATCCTTACAGACTCAAAGTGTCGCTGTATCTCCTGCCAGCCACAGGCTCCTTGTACAGAACGTCTTCTTCCCAGCTCCATTTATGCTGGGTTTCACCTACATGGTCATCCGTTACCTGCTGGAAGAAAATTAGGATTTCCTAAACATCCTAATGCCAGCAGAAAACATAGGGCTGGAGATAACAACCTCCATGCCCACCACCAAGTCCAGTGCTGGAAAATGGCAGGGTGACAGGGCACAACTGGGCTTTTCTTGCCCAGCTTTCTCTTAGCAACTTGGAAGAAGCATGCTTACATCCAGCTGTGCTGGGCTTTTATGAGGCGTGGTGGACTTCTGCCACACACCTCATGCTCATTTATAGTGGTGTACAGTGAGTGCAAAACCTCTCCTGTCTGTCCTGATGGTTTCCTATATGCCTTTCCTTGCTACATCTGACTAGCCGAGGCAAGTACAAAAAAGACAAACAGGATCTGGAGAAGGTCCAGCAGAGGGCCAAAGATGATTTGAGGTCTGGAATATCTCTTTTGAGGTGAGACACTGGGAGCTGGGCCTGTTTAGTCTGGAGAAGAGAAGGCTGAGAGGCGATCTCATTAATGCACATAAATATCTCAAAGGTGGGTGTCAAAACGAAGGTACCAGACTTTTCAGTGATGCCCAGTGACAGGGCATGGAGCAATGCCCATAAACTGAAACACAAGAAGTTCCACCTCAACATGAGGGAGAACTTCTTTACATTGAGGGTGGCAGAGCCCTGGAAGACGCTTCCCAGGGAGCTTGTGGAGTCTCCTTGTCTGGAGACATTCAAAACCCACCTGGACGCATTCCTGCTTCACCTGCTCAAGGTGACCCTGCCACTGCAGGAGGGTTGGGCTGGATGATGAACCAGAGGTCCCTTCCAACCCCAACAATTCCGTGATTCTGTGAAGTGGCTGCAATGGTGGGTCTATACAGCAGCAGTATGCACCTCACCTGGGTGAAGCCAACTAATGGTGGCAGGTTTTGAAAGTTAAACAGTCCTTCTAAATATTCTCTGCTCCTCTGCTTCTGAAAGGCTGCCATACAGCCATCCTACCTCTGCGGTGGGTAGTGCCCCCTGCGATTTGGAGTTTGCTGGCAGAATGAGCGGACACAGCCACCAACAAAAGGCATGTATTCTCAGAGGCCGCTGAAGCGACATTTCAAACAAGCACAAAAAATGCTCCTGAAGGTATAGTGGTTTAAGTACTGGAGTTAAAAGCAGTAGTCTCCCCCTGCACCACCAGCACAAGCTCTTCAGAGCTCATCCTGATTCTCATTTTAGTTCCCCAGGTTCTGGGTGTGTATCAGGCATGGCTTTTCACTGAACTGAAACCTCTCTTTTCAGCTGATGTTTAGCAAAACATTTTCTTCCTGAGGCTGGTTTTGAGGCCTCTCACTTTTGGGCTGTGAGAGGCAGAGTGTGCACGGGCCTCCATGTGTTATTTTCACCCCTTCCCTCTCTCGGCCTCATGCCCATGCTGTCTGCCTGCACAGGTAAAGACCACTGGAGGAACACAAGCTGTGTGTGGCCATGACCTTGTCATTGCAGGCCACTGTGAGCTGCTAGGTCTGAGAAAGCAAATCCAGACCTTAGTTTGCAGAGGTAGGGGAGCCAGGACCCCATTTCCAAGTGCTGTTGAAACCTCTGCTGGGAGCAGGGATGTTATCTTACTGCCAAAACAGGATGTGCTTTGTTTTCTTCCAACGCTGCCATCTCAGAAAGCAGGAGGGGAGCAGTGCCCAGCAGTGCCCGGGGTGAGGCTGGTGGCTGGGACCTGGCTAGCAGGGCACCTGGAAGGAGGTTTGTGTCCCCTCACCCCCAACACTGCTCTCGACTCACGGGGCTGCTGTTTCCGTTTAGCGCAGAGCACTCCATGTTTCTCAGCCACCATCATAAAACAGGTTAGAGGGTGTCAAAGTGGGCGACTTGATTAATTCAGTTTGTAGGTAACAGCTGCCACAGAAAATGGAAGGCTGTTTGGCCCCTGGGTCCCCTCGTGCGTCTCTGCTGAATTGAAGGGAAGCCTTTCTCCCTTCAAAAACTGTGCTTCCCTTCAGCTGTTGGTTTTCGGGATCTTTGGAAAGAAACACAGCTCTGGTATGGAAACAAGCAGCAAGAGCCTGAGACAACAACCGAATCACACTGTTCAAAATACTCAGTCCTTTGAACGAACTGAAAAGATTTTTTTCTTACATACTAGGAGAAAAGATGCAGCTGCATTATCAGCTTCAGTGAGGGCTAGACAGTGCACAGGCACAGTGTACAAAGGCAAGGACAGGGGGAATGAAGCCCATCAAGTCCCTTTGCCCTGTATCATTCCCAAAGTGCAGAGCCCAGCTGTTTCCGGAGGTGCAGCCATGCTGGGCTCTGCAGCAGCCAGGGCCATTGGGCTGCCTCCTGTGAGCTTTGTTTGTTTCTGGAAACTGAAATGCCTCAGCTTCCAAATCATGACAGGAGATGATGCTTTACTTAGGGTTGAAATTTGAGCCAAAATCTATTCCTGGCAATGACTTGAAGGTCATGCACCAGTGAAGAGTTCCTACCCCAATGGTATGTGCTATTAGATAGATGCGGCTGTTGCTCTTTCTCTGACAGTGACAGATTTTAGGCCACCCTTTCATGGGTGTGTTTGTTTTCTCCTCCAGTCTGCATTGCTCTCCTAATCTGTGCCCCCAACTCAAGTTTCACTCGCTTGTGCCCTCCCCAAAGGGATGTGATTAAGCACAGCTAGTGCAGAACTTTACAGTAACAGCAAATTCCTTCGTGCCCGCAGAGTTCACCAGCAATGAGATGGCAATGTGACTTTGCAAGCATGCCTTGCATAGCTTCTCATCTTCATATCCCCTGAGGTGAGCAAAGCAGTTCACACACAGCCCTTGCACCTGTCACAGGAGCTGGGGACAGCCTAGGGGACTCAAAAGTGGAAGCCGATCAGCAGACCCATGAGAAGTGTCCAAGGAGACATGTCCTATCACTGTCCTTTCGCAGCTGGTGGGATGCAGCACTGCACACTGACCTCTGAGGTGGCTGTGAGGAGCACAGCTCTGGTTTGCAGCACTGAGGGTCTGTCTCCCTTTCTTGAGAACATGACAGATATCCTTTACAGGGCAAATGTCTTGGTCTTCACACCGCAGAGGGGTTCAGGCTCCCACATTATAGAGGTAGTTTATTACCAAATCCCATTCCTCTTCACTCTTCTCTGGAATAACCCACCCACCGTGCAGAACAGAGAGGAATAAAGCTCTCAAAAGGGCTGCACTGCTGCCCCCACCCATCCCGCACCACTCTGGTGCCTCTGCATCTCAAGAGGATAATTTTTTTTTAAGGCAAGTCTCTGTGGGTGTTTGGCATATAAGGAGACACCAGTAAGAAATGAAGAAAGCTGAGTATTATGAATGGTGGCCACAGGATGGGCAAGTCAATCAGGGATAAATTGGGAGTAAGGAAAGAGGAGCCTGGTGCACCACTTATCCCTGTGGTCAGAGCTGGATTAGAGCAAACAGTTGCTTGTATTTATAAACTTCCCAACACCCTGCTGCGCCTGAAGAAGAGGGGAGAGGAAGGATCACAAGACCCTCACTGGCTGGGGCTTGGGAAAGGAAGTCTCTGAAATATGAATGCTGGACATTCTCTTCCCCTCCCCCCAGGGTGAAGATTTTCCATGGTGTCACTCCTGCTGTCACTCAGAGTGGGAGCACCCTGGTGATCTGATCCTCATTCTCCAGCCCTTAGGAGAGTTTTTCGTGTGCCCAGAGACCCAGCCTGAAGGGAGGCAGGGAGGAATCTGCTCCTCCGGTCCCTGCCCCTCATGCCCTGCTGCCTCCAAGGGCTGGTGGAGCTAATTGATTTATTATTAGTACAGTCCTTTTCAGTGTGGGTCTGTGTTTATGTTTACTTTCAGGAGTTAGAGATGGTACAGATGGCTAATTTGTTTGTTCGGTATTGTTCTTTCTAGCTGCCTAGAGCTGTTTTTGTACTTCAGCATTTGTCATGGTTACTGCATACTCAAAATCTCAAGTGCCTCTTTTCCTGTGTGATGGAAAGCTTACTGAGTATCAGCTGAAAAGTCATGACTGTTTAGAAGGATTCTCTCTTTCGTCCCTTTGTCCGGCACTACCCCCCATTGCCTTTGTTTAGGTGGGGAGTTCTGAGAGGCAGAGAGCCAGCTACAGTCCGGAGGTTTCCCAGAACACTCAGAAAACATGGACAATGGGCTTTTCCCTGGCTCTGAGCCTCCAAAATGGGTCACCTTCCGTGCCGGTTAGCAAGGAACATGGGCAGGGACAACTAGTGCTGCTGGCAAGAGAAGTGGTGGTGGTGGGGAGGGAAGCAGCTGTATTTGATCACACAGTATTGCTGCCCAGTTGCTGCTGGTGGGAAGAACAAGCCTGCTGATTAGCATTCCCAAGAATACAATTAGGAGACAAGGCTATTTTCAGCAGTGTCCCCTCTCAAGGCTTGTAAAGACACAAGCGCAAAGAAGCCCAGAGTAGGCGCTTCCTCCACCGCAGGCACTGGATGGCTTATATTAGCACAATGCTCCAAATCCCCTGTAAGTCCTCCCAGAAAGGGAGAGTAAATATAGTTTGTCAAACAGTTATCTTTAGCACACTGTCTCGTCTGCCAGCATGGATCTTTCTGCATGACCTCTTGCTAAGTCAGGGCAATTTCTTCTCGTTCACTTACTCCTGCCTGCGATGCCGTTCCCAGAGGGGAACGAGGGCTCCCTAGGGCTGGGGGAGAGACCATTTCCACCCCCCTCACTGACTAGCCTCTGTATGGACATAGCTGGGTTATTGACCTCTAAACCCAGTTTTTCCCATCTGCTTTAAAAGGCAAAAAAAAACGGGATGGAAGATCGCACCAAAGGAGGGTGAAGGGAAAGCAAGCTGGCTCTCCTGGGGACCCCGTCTGAACTCCAGCAGGCAAGAGACGTGCTGAGTCCACACCTCTGCAACAGATTCTCTGCGATGATGGGATGGTGATGGAAGAAGAAACACAGGGAGGTTTTGCAGGGGGCTGAAACCAGCCCTACCTCACACTGCTGCTTAGACAGGCAGTCTTTCCCTGCCCCGCCTCACTTTGGCATCACTTCTCTTGTGCCACTGCTCATGCACACACACACAGTTCTCCACTGGGCCAGGCTGCCTCTGATCTGCCAGTTCCATGAGCAGTAGCACAAGCACAACGAGGAGGGTGGGTAAGTCCCACCTTTGGAGGTTTGCTCAGGCTGGGACAGTTGCGGCTGGCTCACGGGCCATGCACGGGGTTCTGGCAAGGCTGGGACATCACAAGGCAGCAACTAAACCCTTTTGAGCTGAAAAGCGGACATGTGGGAAACGGGGCCCCACACACCAGCAGGCACCTTGCCTGCAAGATGAAGAGCGTCCCTTCTGGTAGCAAAGAAAAGAGAGTGAAGGACCAGAGCTGACTGCAGCTCTGGCCACCCACCAGCTGCCCTGTGAGCTGGAGCACTGCAGCAGGGGAAACCCCCTGCCCCTGGGTCTGCAGTCTCTGCCTCTGACTTTCTGGTATAGCCATGACTTGTCCTGGATCAGGCTTTTTTGGCTGCTGGGTGCTATCAAGTTGCTCAGACAGCTGCTTGCTGCCACAGGGCTGCCTTGTAGTGTGGCAGAGTTTGCCGCCCCCAGGGTAAGCTGGAGCAGGGAGAAGGTAGGCAGCCCCAGCACGCTGTGTCCATAGGAGGGCTGGGTTTCACAGCAGGTCTCCTGTGCCCTTTACAGTGGACAGTGACGTGCCCCTGCACAAAATTCCCTATGTCTGAACTACTAATTTTCAAACAAATCATTTCCTTTTTATTAATCTCAGTGGAGTCTCATCTCTTCAGGATACTGCCACAGGCAAGTGGTGTAACACAAAGCTCAGAGACTTCGTTGTAATGAAAAGGGGGAGATTAGAGAGTTAATGGCCCCAGCTGCTACTATAAGCTTTACTCTCCAGGCTGCACTCAGTTGGAGAGGCATCATGTTGCAGCTCCTTCCCCTGTGCCACTCTCTACATGGTTGGGGAACTCTCCAGAACAAGAACAACACCATTTTGTTGCCGTCTGCCAGACAAAGAAACCAGACTGTGCTCTTTCGTCAGGAGGCCCCCTGCTTCCTTCTGTACTTCTGAGCAGAGCTCTTCCTAACTCACCGAGGCCAGGTCCCCATCTCTGCTGTGCTGTTGTACATGTACAGCAACTACAGCTTGGGGGAAAGAAGGCCAGCGTGGGGCCTGGCAAGCTGCTGCTTACCCCACAGGTGTTGAATAGGGACCAGCTGTCCCATGGGGTGGCTACGTTTAACAGTGCTCTGGGGATGGAGAGTGAACCCAGCTCTGGCTGAGCACCAGGAAGCGGATAGAAGAGGAGCTGTCACCAGCATCCAATTGCCTGCTGCAGAGGATCACATCCAAAAAACCTCCCTCTCCTGGCAATAACCAAGGGTAGCTCCATTAAATATGTATCTGTAAGAAACCTGCGTGCTGGGGTGACCTGGGTGACTACAGCCAAAGGAAAGTCAGACTGCTGCATGCCAGGTGTGTGGCATACAGCTGCATGTATCCTATGGCCAAGCCAATGCAGAGGCACCAGAACCACCCCCTACAACATAAGTTGTATGACAGGCTCCAGTCCATGTGCTGTTTCCTCTCATGTCATCAGCTCCATCTTTTCCTCCATTAACTTTGAGTGATGGAGGAAGGGAGTGCCTGCAGAAGCCTATGCTGCCCAGGGTGCAGGGATGCCACTCACCTCTTGCAGGCAGGACATTACTCAGCCCTCCTCTCTCTGAAAAGGCCTTTTCCAGGCACCTTGTGGTGCCTCCTGATGGTGCTACCCCCTTGCAATTCTCCCGTGCCTGGTGCGTGCCAAAATGCACTGCCTCGGCCCTGCACAGCCATTTGGTGCTTCCCCACCTCCCTCCAGTAGGGAAATGAGACTAAGACCAGCCACAGGACTCCTTTATCCAGCACAGCTCCACTCCAGCCAGCTATGACGTGGTGGTCAGCCTTATTCCCAGGTGATTTTCCCATGGTTTCCTGAGATGCCAATGCACACATGCAGCACAGACATGCCAGCAGACAAAAAACCTCTTGGAGGGCATATCCAGTGATTCAAATGAAACTCACTACTTCATCTCAGTTCCCCAGCTTATTCTTTTCCCTAACTTTGAAGCAATTCCTTACTCTATCGTAACTTCGATATGCCTGACCCAGTTATGCTTGCCCCAGTTCCCGGCTTCCCCAGCTCTCCGGTGGGCTTCAGGGTAACAGAGTGCACCCCACTACTGGAGTCCAGCCACCCCCAGCCCTGATCCTGACATGGTTCGCATCCCAGGACTCACAAAACCCTTTCCCATTAGGACACTGCTAAGGAGACAGCAACAGTAAGAAATGGCTTCAAGAAATTCTCCCAGCCCTGCACAACTATTATAAAACAGTGAGATGCCAGTAGCAATGAGTAAAGTCTTAAAATACTTGTGAGATTCTGTTGGAAACATGACGTTTTCCTCTTGTTATTCATGAACAAGGATTGTATTTCCCAGGTAAATTAACTTGAAAAACATTTCTAAAGTCAGTTTGTGTGAATTTTTCAACAACATTTCTTGCTTGTTTTTCAAAAGGCAAATTAAACTTCCAGTGACAACAAAAACACTTTTGCCTTTACTTGACGGTAAACAAATACTGTGGAGCAAAGGCAGACCAGTGGATCAAGTCCTTCACTCCATCAATTCTGCACTTCCTTCTGATTATTCTGAAAAGCAGCCAGGACATGCCCAGCATGGAGACAAAAGCCCTGCAATGCTTGGGACAGGACCCAGCATCTTATTTCACTCATTGACTCCTGCCCCTTTCCTTCCCAGTTTTTCTGAAGACATGGTTGTGAAAAAGTTGAGGATGGAGCAACTTTGCTCTGCTCAGGTCCAGATTGCTCTTTTGCCTTACCTGAACATACAAAGTACCCTGAAAGAACCAACATTTCTTCTGAATTATTTATAGTTTATGGAAATGATAATAACATAGAAATCTGCAATGACTTAATTAATTATGGATAAGTAACAAGGTAATGCTAGCAATATATTTAACTAAAAAACCTATTTATAATGAAATGATTTCTTGTAAATAATTAAAGCAAAACTGTCTGTGTTGTAACTCATAATTTACATTTAAGGCCTGATTTTTCTTGCATTTCTGGTGAAACTTTACTCAGAGGAATACTCCCAGGGAGCTGATGAAGTCAATGACAGAGCTGTTGGCAGAATGGAATCCAATTTAGAATTAGAAGAACAGATTCCAAAAGAAAAACATCGCTTTTTCTGTTTTGTGTTTGAAACTAAATAAGGGTCAGCAATTCAGTCCCTAAAAGATGAGCTTTGCTTTTTGCTCGGTGAGGAAATTCACCTTATTTTGCCTTTCTTAACCCCATTTTAAAAGCAAATGAAGCCCAGATGACACCAACTGTTTCCAAGTATTGCTTACCATTTCCTTAAACCACTCTTGCCCGACTGTACAACAGCTCCCGGCAATTTGGACCCTCACTGATACACTTGTGGGTACCATGACAAAGCCAAAAGTTTGGTTACTGAGCAGTGATGGGAGGAAGGGCACCTGAAGGAGTATGCCACGTATCAGCTAAGGAAGAGGAATCAAATTCAGACTGCCATCACCAGCCTCTCCCCGGTGAGTATTTCACTGAACCTGAGGATTGCAAGATGTTCCTTTTTCATTTTGTCTCTTTTCAAGAAGGTGACAGTAAAGAACCATCCTTTCTATTTACTGTGAGGTCAGTGAAACACTCACTTCAAGTGCCTCGGCATTTCTCAACAGGCAAGGATTGAGCCTCAAGGAGTGGAGGGTATCAATCCAGGCCCTGTTGCCAGCTTTCCTTGATGATCCTCAGAACTTTGCAAGCTTGAGGGTCTGTGAGCTCCAAAAGGTGTCCCACTCAGGGAGATACTGGTGGCAGCCTGCTATAGTCCAGCAGAGCTCAAGGGGCCTTACATGGGACCACTGTTCACAGGGTCGTGAGATGACTGGCTTTAGTAGTCCACAAATTTCCATCCTGGACACAATCTGGCTCAGTAATTACTGGAATTTTCCAAAGTCCAGTAATAATGATAGCATTCCGCTCAAGCTACAATTCAGGTAAGGAAAATTCCAAGGCTGTCAGGAGATGACTGATTATTCCTGCTCTTTTCACCACCTCGGCCACGCAAGAGTTCCTGGTACAGTCAAGAGATGCTTCATTGGCCAATTCTTTATACAGAGCCCAAGGCCTGATAGGAATTCCTTAGATCACAAAGTGGTCCAGAGGAACAGGGGTGAATGCACCATCACAATCAGGACAAAATGGGCTGTGCCAAGCACCTCTTTGGAGCTGCTTGGAGAGAGCTTAAACGAGCCCTGAGGCTGCACACAGTGAGAAGGGTCAGTATGGCTGAAACCCAGCCCTCTTGGACAGCCCTTCCCCTCCAGGCACCTCTCAAGGCTCTCTCCCAAGGAAGGTGCTGCCAGCAGCAGAGGAAGGGAAAAAGGGAGGCTGGCAGGGCTGGTACTCCTGTCCCTCTGCAGCCAAGGAACAGCTAAAACGGGAACTCGGAAACTTTCCTACGCAGGCCACATTTATTGGTGTTTCTCCAGTGCTTCATGGACTGTTATCCATCAAAAGCAGCACTGAAATTGGCACTCTTCACAGAAAAGGAAGGGATCCACCCCAAAACACTAAATGTCAGGAAACCTTTGTGACACAGGATGAAGAAACACATGCTGCCGCTGCAGTTCAAAATGTTCCTGCTCGGAAGATAACCGGGAAGCAGCATGGCTGGTTCACACCTTTCGCCAGTGCCAGGACCACACAAAACCCCCAGAGCCCTTGCTGTGAGCTCTCCCTGAGGGCTGGCCGGAGGCCAAATGACTAACCACCCAGAGTGCACCACCATTCCCAGAAAGTCTTACTAGCTGGAGAGCCTCACCATTAAGAGGCAGATTTCAGGAAATACCCAAATTGTGCAGGAAAGGAGAGGAGCTGAAATCAGTCATCCACCTTCACAAGTCAATTTTAACATGGTCACACAAAGAGGTCTGGACAAAGAGCCACAGTAACCCAAAGAAGTAGAACTGGTAAGATCAAATAACCATTTGGATTATAAAAATACTAATTGAGGGCATAAAGGAACTGGTTCAGTTAGGCACAGGGCATAGGTTATTTGTATCTCCAAAGCAAAGCAGAGGGCTTACACAAATGGAAGAGCTCTCCCTATGAAAGTAAACATCAAAATACTAATTAAAAAGCACATCTAAAAATGTTTCTCATGGCTTGTTTCCTCCAAGAAAACCAGAATGGATGTCTAAGCAGAATTTTTGAGCTAATTAGAGCAAGTTAAAGCCCCAGCTGGGCCCATCCAGCCCCCTTCTTTCCAGGTGCAGGGAAGCCCATAACCAGTGCCATTACTGCATGACATGTTGTGTTGCCCAGAGTTAATAAAGAGAGCATGGTACTTTCTGCAACGAAAATAACACCTTCCCTCTGTAATTTCTGTAGGGGAGGTTGCCCTAATTGTATTCTCATGGGCAAGATAGATAGAATCCTATTTAATCACCATCACAAAATCACAGGGAACCTAGTGTTTGGATTTTTTAAATTGTTGCGGTATGAATAGTTATGAAAGGGTGACGGAAAAAGTGGTCCTTATGCTGGTTTGACTTCCCTGCAACTCCTGAAGTAGGATCTGCAAAGGCATGAGTCAGTGTGCAGAAGCTGATTTATTTCCCGATTTTTCGTGAAGTGAAAGAAACGTGATGTTCAGCATCACCTTCCTGTGCTTGCATTGAAGTCTTTCATCAGTATCCTGATTTTAGAGTTTTCTAACTATCAGCTGAGGGCTGATACATCTTAAAAGAGAAAATTACTTGTTCTTAGTGCTTAGCAGCACCTGAATAAGGTAGAGGGGAAAAAAAAATTGTAAGTAGTCGGGACGAAATTAAATGCCTCATTCTGTTATACAGTTGTTGTCTAACATCTGTAAGTCCCTTTCTACATACAGTTGGAGAATATGACACACCTATAAAAAAGGATTAGAAAATGGTTGGAGAAAACATGGATTTCTGGTTGAAAAACATTAAGGGTATCTACTCAAACCACCCACCNNNNCCCCCCCAAAAAAAAAATCAGGCCTCCTTCAGCTCACAAAGATGCAAAAAGAAGAAAAAAAACCCAAAACCAGTGAGGAAGAAGGGGAAGGTCCAGTTGCTTTCTCGTGCCCCTGGCTGAGTGGGTGGCAGGGTGAGGCCCTCATTGCAGCTGGGCACGCCTGGAGCCCACCACGTGCACACTGCTCCGCCAGCAGCCTGCCACTCCAGCCCAGCAGTGTGGGAACGGCTGGACTTGCTGCCACTGCAAGGAAGCAACCTGGTGAACCAACAACCCACTTCATCTCTGTGTACTTATCTCCTGTTTGTTTTTAAAGGGTTGCCAAAAAGAAAAAAACAAAACAGCATGAGGCTTCTCTGGGCTGGCAGTGGGTGGGGGAAATAAGTGGTTTATAGTGAAAGAGGGCAAAGGACAACGCAGATTTGGCATTTTTGCAGTGAAGAGTGAATGCACTCCTTCCCAGAGGCAGCAGCTGAAATCATAGACTCATAGAATGGTTTGGGTTGAAAGGAGACCTTGAAGATCATCCAGTTCCAACCCCCCTGCCATGGGCAGGGACACCTTCCACTAGATGAGGTTGCTCAGAACCCCATCTAACTTGGCCTTGAACACCTCCAAGGTGCCTCCAAATTGGAGGCTCCCCAGGATTTATTTCTCAGGGAAGCCACAGCTGCCCACCTAGAAGGACACCCCACAGCCCTGGACAGGGCACCCTAGGATGAGAGGGGGGCACCCCACAGCTAGAGACCACGAGGGCAGGAGGCAGCAGGTTGGGGGGCAGACAAAGGGACCTCGAGATTGGGGCATGGCCGGGTGCTGTGCCAGGCAGAGCAGGTTCTCACACCTACTGTGAACTCTCTCCAGTGCTGCTAGAGATGGGAGCTAATGGGCAGGGATGTTTCTTGTGGTGTTTGCAGAGGTGATGAGATGAAGAAACACCTAGTACCATGAGAAGCCTCTATGAAGCACTTCCTGGTTTCTCTGTAAGTTTGTTTTATAGGGGGTTTCAACTTGATGCAACATTTTGGGGTTTAGCATGTACTCTTCTATTCCAGTCTCTACAAAACCAGCTCTGGAGCGGCAGAAAGAAAAGCAAAGTTTGGTGAAGTATGTCTAAAAATACCTGCAGTGCTGTCACCCCATCTTCAGTGTACCTATGCCAGCCAGCGAGACAGCCACACGGGCACTAATGTGCACTTGGGAGCTTTCTGTGGGAGGTATCAGTGTGCCTTCTTTCCCAGGAGGGAAAGTTTGGCCTCTCAGGGAGTTCCATGATCAAAATTTGAACCCCACACTTAGTGCTCAAAGCCCATGGCATGCTCCAGAGGCTGTCTGGAGGCAGTGAAAGAGTTACCTCTGGAGCAGCTCAGCAGCTCCGGGTGATGAAGTGGATAAGCAGGCACTCCATTCATCTGCTTCAGGCACTGCCTGACCTTGGGCCCTGGCAAAGGAAAGGCGTCTGCTCCTGGGAACAAAGGGCAAGGGAAGGAGAGTGACTCAGGAATACTGGTGGCCTACAAGGGATCAGGGCAGGGCAGCCGGGCTGTTCCATGGCCATGCCTGGCAAGTGGCAAGGGTCACTCCCTGCAACGCACCTACTGCAGGAAGCGCATTCATACACTGCCCAAGCCCACCTTCTGTTTTAATAGGGGAAAAAAAATTTTCTTTCTTTCTTTCCCTTTCTTCCTTTCTTCCTTCCTTCCTTTCTTTCTTTCTTTCTCTTTCTTTCTTTCTTTCTTTCTTTCTTTTCTTTCTTTCTTTCTTTCTTTCTTTTTGTTTGCCTCATTACAGGAGCATATACTGAAGGTAGTTTATACTGGGCTGGACTATGGCATCTGTAGAGACAAGAGTCCACTTGAGGAAAGGTGGTAGTTGGTTTGGATTTTTTTCAATTCTTTTTCAAAAGATGCAGCTGCAGCTACCTAAACGCAGATGCTCAAGGAGGAGAAACATGAAATGCTGCGGGCTGAGCCTTTTCAAGCCTGATGACTGGACATAGCCCTGCTGTGGTGAAGCAGTAGAGTCAGGGCTACAAGCAGCTCAGCTAACCCTGATGCCATTAGTTTCCGCAGGGTCCAGTGTTTTCTCCTCCCTCCTGCGGAGAGGCTGTGTTGGTGTGGACGCTGCAGCTGCACCGTAACACCCTGCACAGCACACGGGGTGTCCCACGCTACTTTGGGGCCAAGTTAGACACACGGAGCGGGTGCAACCACTGCAGGCGGGCGGGTGGCCGGGTGTCCCCAGAGCAGCGTCCCATCCCGTCCCACCGAGAGCCACCGCCCTGCCAGCTGGACGGACAGGGGGGCAGGGCTTGGACCGGGTGCAGAAGGAAAGGATCCAGCGGCTCTGTTGACAGAACAAGCCACTAGAGAGCACTCTCAAATGTATTTATACCCTTTGCCTAAGTGCTAGTTCATAAAAACACGCGGTTGCCATGGCCTGGTTTACAGCACGTCTAAAAAGAGAGCTCTCAAACATACCAGGTTTTCTGAGGCCACTGCAAAGGCGGTCAAAGCCTCCCTTGTGTGGCACCTTTCCCACCCGCTGGGACACAGGCACAGGGAAGCACCCACCAGCTCCACGCATCCCTTCTTGTCCCACACTGCTGTCTGTTTACAAATAAATGTCAGGACAATATAAAAAAAAGATTAAAAAATGATATTGTACTTGGGCAACTATAGCTTTTCCCTTTTTTTACATACAAAAAAATGCAGTAAGTATTTGAAGTTCCTAGTTTCCTTATCCTTAGTGTCAGAAGTAAAAAAAAGAAACAAAACATAAAATGCCAAACTGGCAGCAGGTTAGTTCAGCAGCTATCAACAAAAGCACCATGCAGTTGAACTGCCAAGAAAAAGTGTCTTTGAAAAAAAAAAGTCACGGAAGTGGGTTGGAAAAAAATATAATAATCACACATTCTTCATTAAAACACTTTTAATACTACACAAGTTACAGTATCACCTTTTAAAAAGTTTAAAAAGGAATATTAACAGTAGCACTGTTGCAGCTAAAGCACTTCAAAATAATAAGAAAAAAAAAAGAAAAAAGCTTGTAGCCCAGGAAGTAGTAATAAAGAGAGAATCCACTGGAGCATTATTGTAATTGAGCAAAGCAACCAAAAGGAAAATGCAACATTCAATGTGAGAAAAATGAGCTATGTATGAACACCCTCACTTTTTTTTTCTTTTTCTTTCTTTTTTTTTT
>VZTD01000299.1:1323842-1610398 GCA_013397725.1 Rhagologus leucostigma | reverse complement strand
GGACGCGGGGCGCCTCCCGCAGTGGGGGCCCGGTGTCGCCCCTCCTGCCCCCCGGCCCGCTCGCCCTGTGACCTTGGGCACGGCGCGGCGCCCCGGGCGCGCCCCGCAGCTGCAGGGTCCCCCCCGCCGGGCTGGTCATCGCCACCTCTGGGAAGGGGCCGGCGCCCCGCCGAGCAGTGCCCGGCTTTGTTCTCCCCGCCGGAGGAGGAGGCACCATTAGAAATAAATACAACGATTACCCAGCTTTTTTTTTTTTTTTTTTTTTTTACTTTTTTTCTTTCGGAAGCTGTAAATCAAGACATTACATANTTTTTTTTTTCTTAACTGTTGTCATTGTGCACAGGAAATAGGACGTTCTAGATTTCCTGTCATTTTAAACCACAAACCAGCAGTTCTCTAATGCAGATTATCGAAATTCACACACACTAAGCAAAAGCCGTCTCGTTCCCAAAAAAGAAAAACCTGTTTCCCCGACCCCCTTCTATCCTGTGAATCGTTCATCCGCCATCTGCATCCTCACACAAACACAGGGCGGGGGCAAGGGAGGGAGCAAAAAAGGGTGTTCGCTCTGCTCGTGTGCCACGGGAGGTGAAGCAACCCCTCACCGGGCGCATCCCAGCACGTACGGTCGGCTGNTCGGGCGGGCACCGGGGGCAGAGCCGCGCCCCTCTCGCCCCGCGCCGCCAGCCGGGGCCGGAGGCTGGGTGTCGCGGCCGCCCGTGCGCCCCGGGGCTGCGGGGGGGACCTTGCTTCACCCTGCCCCGGCCTCCTTCTCGTCCTGGCTCTGGCTGCAGCGCCGGCCCCCATGCCAGATGAGGTGACTTTGCAGCTGCATGGCCGGCTGGGCGTCCTGGAGGCGCCGGGCTGTACATAAGCTAAATAAAAGCCCGCCCCGGCCCCCAGCCCAGCCCCGCACGTCGTTGCGGCGGCCCAGGCTGCTACCCACGGAGCCTTCACAGCTCGTAGCAGCCCTGCGGCGGCCGGCTGGGGCCGGTGGGCAGGAACAGGGAGAAGGGGACAGCCCTGCCGTGGCCCCGACGTGTTGCCGGAGAGCCAAGGGTTAACATCGGCTCGCTTTTCCCGAGCAGCCCTCCTTTCACATTGCATCAAAGTCCTTTAAAGCTGTTTCTCTTCCCTCCTCCCCTCTCCGGCTGGAAAGACGATTTATCCATGCAAGCTAAGTAAACAGAGCTTTGTTTTCGTCTTCCACCCACTGCCCTCTTTCTCCAGCCCGAAGCTGGAGCCTCGCCAAGCCGGCTGTAGCGATCGCTGCCTCCACACACACTCACACACGCGGGAAGAGGGGGAGAAGAAGCCGGGTTTCTCGGGTGAGGCAATGCGCCTGCAATTGGCAGGGACAAGGCAGGAATTGTAATTGCACTTCATCATGTGATGGCTTATGAAAGAGGAAGTTTGGATGTTTTAGTCACGTACTCCTTTGCCCTCTTGCTTTAGCCTCCAGGTTCTCCGAAGGAAAAAATTACATATATTTATATATACTGGTGGAAAGCCAAGAAACAGTGTGTTTGCGCATTTCAGATCATGAGCAGAGCTGGAGTGCTAGCTGAGCGAGGCTGCAGGGTAAGAAGAAAGCAAAGCTTTGAGCTGTGGCAGGCTTTTAACTGCAGGACAGAAAATGTGATCTGTATTTATTTTCCTTTATTTTTAATGAAAACTAGCTGCATGGAAAAGTCAAGATGAGCAGTATTCTGGTTTTGCCGCATTTGCTGCCTTTGAATTCATTCTGGTGGAAAAGAAAAAAAACCCAACAAAATCATGTTACCAAGCTCAATGTCAAAAAGCTGATAAAAAAATAGTGGCAGTGCTACATAGGAAATGTGGTTTATGTATCAAATCACAAAAAAAAATAGCTCCAAGCTGCTGACTGTTACAGCAGTAACCGCACAGGAATCAAACAAATAATGCATTTGTCTCGTTCTTTTTTTCTCTTTTTTGAAACAGAAATCATCCCTTTGTGCCCGATCTCTGCGAAACGCCCTTTGCTGCAACACACCAAGGCTATAGATAGGAGCAGTGAGTGCTGGACAATGTCTTATAGAGTGCAGGGCTGTGAAGGTTTAGGGCAGTCCCTGACCAAGGAGCACCATGGTGGCATGGATAAGGGTCCAGCACAGTGTGGAAGGCTTTTGTCTTGTTCTGGTGTGCCCAGTATCACAAGTGAGGGAAGGAGAGGAGAGGAGAGGTTGGACTGGGGCAGCTCTTTGAGATGAACTCTGTTTGCCACCCTCACATCAATGCCATGCCCTTTCTCACCATGTGTTTTTTTGCTTTTGTCAGTGAACCACACTGAGATCTTGCTGTGTTTCTCTTCCTTCCTCCAGAGTCCTATATGCTTTCCCACCTATCCTCTACACTGGCAGTGATCGCATGCAGACCCTTGTCCCAGAGCTGTGCCCCCAGCCTGCACTTCACCCACATACCTATCCCCTATGGGGCCTCCCTTTCCTTCTGTGTACAAACCAGTGCTCCTCACCTGCTCCCCTCTGCCCTCAGCATTCTTCTTTCCCTTCTGATTGAGGGCTGTCTTACATCCTTCTCCAGCAGATATGCACTGCTTCCTCCACGGCTCCTACTTGCATCCTTCTGTTGTGGCTGAAGTCCTGCTATGTAATATCAAAATGGCCAGAGCCAAGATAGGAAGGGCAATTATACCGAAGGGTGCTACCACCTCTCTCCTTCATTGATCCGTAATGAATTATGGAGGTTGCTCCCCCAGAACTGAGAGAGGAGAGGCTGGGAATAGTCCTTGGAGTTTTGGATTTAGTCAGATGCAGGTGATTCTGGGCCAACAATGTTTAATCTGGTGCTATGGGGGAAAAAACACTGATGCAAATGAGAGTGTCATCAGGCACAGCTTGTTGACATAAATAGGCTTTGGACAGGCTCATGGTAAGCCACTGATCCTGCAGATGTTTACAACCAGTTATAACTTTATTCACAGGAGCATCACTCTGAATGTAAAGCTGTGTGCACTTATGGGCTTGCAGGATGAGAGCACGCTTCCCCGAGAGCCGCTCGTCAGCGACGTGCTGCTGGCTGCCCTGCAGCCTGGAGCCGACTGCTGATGACAGGAGCTGACAGAGACACTGGCACAAAAATACTCCAGTGAGGCCGGAGAGAGGTCACTGCACTAGCTCAGTGTGAGGCAGGACGTGCCAGAGGATTGAGAGGGACTTGAGCAGCTACCTAGTGTCTGCTCCTTCCCATACATGGGGCCTTTTATTAACTCCTTGAAGACAGCTGCATTGAATGCTGCTGTTTGGTGTTAACTTCCGAAGAGCTGCGAGACACATAAGCAGAGCCTGCCTAGAAAAGGAAACAGCAACAGGACAATCGCTTACCATTAATTCACGGATATGTCCCGAAATACGGAGATGCAATGTGTGCTGCTATGCTGCTCCAATGCTTTGCTCTAGACAGCTTGGGCAGGGCTAGTTACCAGGGACTCGCACTGGGAGCAAGAGCCTGGGTGCTACAGCTTCTGCTCTATTGGTGGGCTCTGCTCTAGGCAGTTTGAAGCGAAATTGGCGTGCTTTCTTTAAAAAAGGAGACAATTCTGTTTTTAACAGCGCGGTTGACTTTACGCCCTCTTTTCAAGTAGAAGTAGAAAAAAAAGAAGCAAGGAAAAGATCATGGAAATACTTGAGAAATTCAGAGGTTATTACCCTCCGAAGAGAACGAAAAACTTCAGAGAGACACTTCCAGATACCAGAAGAAAGGGCAATTGATGTGGAAAAGCTTCCGCCCCTTATCCCCAGGCTGAGTAAATAGGCATGTCGGGTTATCCCATTTACACCCCGCCTTGGTGCTCTGCATTTCGAGCCACAGTCAGCAATTGTCTGCAGCCGCGGGCGAGGGGGGCAGGAATGTGGTGGCCGGGGGCTTCCCGGGGCGCAGGCAGAGCGGCCGGCTGGCCGGGTGACCCCTTCCTAAAATAAACAGGAAGCCCAGGAAGCAGTGACCCCTTCGTGACACCGCGCTGGCTCTGCTCCCTGCCTTCTGTGCGGGAGTCGACAGGCTTCCAAATACCCTCAGAAAATTGGACAGGGGCGAGGACTCCACAGGAAACGTTACAAAATAAGAGCAGAAACAGATCGTCTGTTGAAAAAATTACGGAGGGCTTTAAAGCGCCTTCTTTTTAGGCTCCTGGATAGTTGTATTCCATGTCTGTGCTTCATTCCCCTGAGCCCATGTCGATGCAGCTTGCAGAGCCCCGAATAGCTGCAGAGGGGCAGAGCTTCCCTTTCTGTGTGTGTGGAAGTGCTGGTGTGCCTGAGCAAAGCACAAAGAGGAGCCCCAAGGAGGCTGCGCCAAGGGCTTTCTCAGCTGGGCTGGGGAGTTCAGGCTGGGAAATACTTTTTCCCTGTTTGTGGGAGTTGGCAGTAGGGTCCTCACACAAAATAAAAGTCAAAACCGAGGACCAGAGCTTCTCAAAGTGTGGGCCAGGGCTGTTAAGGCTGTTTCCAACATGGGAGTTCCTGCATTACCCAAACATCCCCCTGAAGCAGCAAACTGGCGCTTGCTGACAGCTCCAGCTGGCAAATCACCTCCCGGGCCTGCCAGAAGAACTCGCCGTCCCGAAAGCCTCCCTGCCTCGATGGCTGGTGGCCCCACAGTTTTGGGTCAGGACAGGACCACCACCAGTGGGGCAGGCAGCCTAGCTGAAGGGAGACTGTGCCGCTGCTGATCTCCAGCTTCCTGGCAGCGCTGGCCATTTCGCAATCCCATTTTTCTACTCACACAGCAGCAGTTGTCTCGTCCTCCCTGCAGGGCTCAGACACCTGGAGGGGCTGGGGGCTCTGGTGTGCGGGTGCCAATGGGTTTGGCCTCCACGCGGATCAGCTAGTTCAAAAAGACTCGGGGGAGACAAAAGGGGAGATGGATTCCCTCTCTGATTCCCTAGCAATTGCTAGGATTGTATAGCTACCAAACACTGGGTAGCAAACTGGACATGCCCACCTAGCTGGGTAGCAAGATGCACTATGCTGGTGCCTTTCCTATGCTCCCCTATCGCCCCACCTCAAGGGGGTTGCTCTTTAGGGGAAGGACTCTTAATATAGGGAGCAGTGGGCAGCTCCTACAGGAGAGTCCCTTGAACAGCCCAGTCTTCCTTCAGGAGGAATTTTGATCATTGGCATGCAAAGGCTGCAAAATGGTTCGTTAGGCTGCAGCCTTGGTTTGTCCCAGGCACACTGAGATATTGTTGGGGTGCCCATGTTTCTGCTAGTCATTGCAGCTATACTATTTCAATTTTACAATGAGACCAAAGTCAACAGAAGTGTGCCCAAATCTGAGAAAACACAAAATGCAAACAAAATTTGGTTTTGGCCTCCCAGCACTTCCTCTCATTCTCTCTCTTTCTCTCCTTCTGATGCTCAGGCAGTGCCCCTCCTCTGCGGGAAACCCCTTAGGGAGCATTCTGGGCAGTCAGAGCGGAGAGGAAATGCTCCTCTCTGTGCTTCAGCCCATAGCCTTATCTTTTTGCTGACTGCAGTCTAATATGCTAAGTAAAAACAAGTAAAAAAGGATATTTTTATCTTCTTGTACATTCTGTCATATGAGTAGTATACTACTGTGTAGCAATGCTGAGGAGCAATACTTAGAAGTTTAGGCATTAATGATGTATTTGTAAACTTAAACAGCAGAGTTGCATTGCATTACTTCATTCTGTCCATATGTACTTTCAGCCAAAAAAATCATACACATCCCTTTTCTAGGCACCCACATCCCTTCTGCTCATGCTGAGCTCCAGAAGGAGGTGCCTGCTAGGAAGTACAGTTGAGTTCATATTCGATTAAAAGAACACCAGCAACATTAATAACTGGTAGACATGTGCTGGAACTGGCAATTAAACTCAGTCTCCTCCTGCAGATTCCAGTCATTAAAGGAACTTGCCAAAGGCTGGGTCTTGCATATCGCTTAGTCTCCCAAATAGGATTGGATGAGAACCAGTCATTTTCATAATCGGTCCTGCAAAGGACCTCGCGTCTTGCTTGGGGAACGGCCGTGCCCGTGAGCTTGCTGGGGCAGCTGCAGAGGCTGCTTGCACGGCTGCCACTTGCTGCTGATTCAGGGGTCTTGCATGTGCTCTTGGAAGGTGTCAGACAGGCATCCCTCAACAAGCCTCCCCCTAACACGTCTCACCAGTTTCCGTGTGCAGTCCATCATGATAAAGAGCACCAAGCAGCTGCCTCTTTGCTCCATGGTCTGCTTGCACTTCCATACGCCTCATGCAGCCTCAGAAGTGAATGACTTTTGAATATTGCAGATCTGGGATGGGTTTCAGTGGCTGATCCAGAGGCAAGAGGATGATCATCTTGATCATCCATTTTCCCTTTGCCAGTTGCTATTATTGCTAACTGCTGTTCCACACACATTGTAATTAAGTGGAAAAAATACAGACCAAATGAAAAAGAGTACAAGCCTCTCAAAAACATCTCTGCTTTAGCTGCAGCCTGACTCAGCCTTCAATTAACATTCTTACTTAAAATAGTTTTGTTATACAGCTTTTGTTAAATCTTACATAATAGCAGACCAAATCACCACCCCAGAGCACCATGCTGAAGAGAGGAGCTTGGCCCTGGTTTCCGGAGCGCTGTCTCATCCTGTCTTTGATCCAGATGGCCTTGAGCGTGAGCTGCGTGAGCTACCAGAGGAGAGCATGCAGCACACCTGCAGCTCTGCTTTGGTGGGCACAACGAGCTGGTGCTGTCACCAGAAGAAGTGGTCCCGCTCTCCTCCACCCCAGCTCTCGGTTCTGCCAGCGCTGCCCTCGGCATTTTGCTTGTGTGGTTGCTGGAGCAAATCTGGCAGCACCAACAGCTGCAGTGCAACCTGCCCCGGTGCCACCGTCCTGCTGTGCCAGGGGGCCTTCTGGGGCAAAAGGGAGCAGGTCAGGATGGGTGGCTGGGAAGGGACCTCAGCAGCAGCATCACTTTGGAGCTGCTGCAGAAGCCCCTCATGCTGCACCCGCAGGTGTCCTCCCATCACCTACCAACAGCTGTGACAACCCTCCCCAAGCTGTCAGAGAGCACACTGAGGAGGAGGGAGGGACACATGGACCAGTAGGGCTTCCCAGGGGCACAGGGCCACTCTGGAGATGGGTCTGATTTGCTGCCAGGACCTGAGGAGCATAAAGGCTGGGCTCCATATCCTGCAGAGCAAGATGACAGCCCTGCCTCCATCACCAATCCCTGCACAGGACTTCTCTTCACTGCGGAGGGGTGTCCTTATCACTCAGCAGCACTAAAAAACCATTTAACTACCAGCATGATTTTTCCTTTGTTGTTCTTATCGAGCCTATGTCTAATAGGTACAAAACTAGAATAAAACACGTGTGCATGTATGTATGTAAATGAAATGGGCGTTTGTATTAAAATCTCAAAAATTGGTACATGCAATGCAGGTATGAGGTGAGGAAGATACTCCCATGTCTTCTTCAGTATGGGGGCCTACTTTCCATTTGAAGCCATTACTGTCAAATTTATGGCTCCACAGATGCTCTCTGGGATTGTGAGAACCTTACCCTAGGAGTGCACCATGCTTGTAAACCAGGATGGTGATTCAAATGGAGAGAGAGCTGGGAAAAGAAGGAGTCAGGCACATCTAAACCTAGTATCACTCACCACTCCCAACCTCAGTAAGCCAGTGATCACGGGGGAATCATAGTTCCTGCTGGGGGCAGCTCTGCTAAGTCACTAGAGTTTTCGCTAGAGCCGCATTTGGCCCGAGGTGATGATGCACTGCACTGCTTAACGTGAGGTCAGGCAGTCCTGCAGCTGACAGCTCACTCCTGCCTCATCCAGAGAACCATTGCATCTGCTTGGCTTAGCTCAGAGTCCCAGCCTGGCCCACCATCAGAGCTGAAGGAGGGTCGCTCCTGCCCGTGTCCCCCTCTGCCAAGGAGCTGGGAAAACCCCTAGGGAGGACAGGAAAGTCACATAATGGGCTCAGCTCCTCTTCCTCTGGGAGATCCTGCAGTGGCACGCAACCTGGAAAGAAGTAGGTTAATGCAAGAGAGGCTCTTTCTTGTGAATTTTGTTTTAGACTAAGAGTTACGTGTTTTGGCAGACTTTTTGATGAATAGGTCAGCAGGGTGTGGAAACATATTCTAAAGCTTTCTGCATCCTTGCACATGCTTCTAGTTGCCGGGGGTTTTGCCTACTGCTTCACTTGGAAAGGTTTAAAAGAAAATGCAAATCATAGGCAAAGAGTAGAGATAGATTTTTGTGCATACTTCTGGCACATATTTTAGCCATTCCTTTGTCATTTGTGAAACAACGGTAAGAAACCCTACTCAACTGTATATGATATGAAAATACCAGTTTCTCTGTTTACAAATGGAAAAAAAATCCCATCACAACCTGCTATATGCACCTCCAGGTAGCATACATAAATGTCCTTAGAACTTTCTTTGCCTCAGAATGGATTCCCACTCAGGGCAAGTGGGAAGAATCTGGACTTTTTTACATCTTCTTCCAGAAGTAGCATTGGTAATAAAAAGATGTTGTTTCATATACTTCAAAAAGATGTGAATGTTTCTGCACGCTAGGCTTTCAGAATCAAACTTCTACACTTGAAATATGAGAAAAATCATATGAGCAAAAGACTAAAAACTCTTTTCAGATGTAATCAGATACACTGTCCGACAGACTGGAATACTTAAAATCCGTTTCAACCAATGGCATGTCAAGACATGCCTGCTTCGGACACTGTTAAGACATCCAGCCTCCATATTTTACATACCCTCCTAATTACATTCATATGTTCAGTTTCATATTTGACCTCTTTCTTGCAACAGAGTGCCAAGTAAAGCACTCCACCTCCTAGGTCTCATATAGGAGTTAAGCTGGGGAGTGTGGAGGATTCATGACTGTTTTATTCCTCAAACATACACCAATAAGCAGTAAGCAAAATAAAAACATTTAAAAAAACCAAACCATTACAAATGTGCACTTTTAAATTTAAAGTACACTCTGGGCTCTTTCTCTTGGCCTTGGTTTTTGGAGCACTTTGGTGTTCACACCTCTAATGCTTCCTCCTTCATCTGGCAGCTCACCAGCTACCAGGTTTCAGCTTCTCTTTATTTGGAGGAAAAGACTATTTGCACAAGAATTACAGCATTCCAGAGTAGGAAACTGGCTCATCTCAGTTGCTAGGACTTTTGTCACTAAATCCAGTAGGTTCAGGTTTCCAGTGCATCAGGAATGGTTTTACATGAAACCCCATGGAAACACTGACCAGAAGACACCAGCTGAGAGAAATTCACTGTTTTCTTCTGTTCCCTAAATTCCCTAAGAAGCCAAAGCCAAAAATCACATCACTGTCAGCAAGAATAGGATTGGAAAACCTGATAAATGTGATTACTTGGTGTTAAATGCACGTGCTTTAAAAGCATGTTACAAAGAGAAAAAGATCTGAAGGCACAGTGATTCCTAAATGGTGGCCTTTGGACCATTGCTGTTGTTTTGGTGAAGGAAACAGCAACGGTGACAGAAAGAGCAAAGTGACTGGCAGCCTGCACCAGAGTGCATTTCACTCCCAGCTTGTTCTCAGGCAAGACAAGAGCTTTTCCCGAGTGCGGTCCACAAGATTTGATCACAAGCCCGCAGCCTTCAGCACATCAAGATTTCCAGATTCAAGACAATGCATCTGAGATATTTTGGGTGAGCTGTGCCTCCTGTGTGTTTTACTTGGACAGTTGGATTTAAATACCATGCTGCTCTGCTCTCCTTTAGCACTGTTATTGCAACCTTTTTGTGGAGAAAGAAGAGTAATCCTCATGTAAAAATAATACTATTGCAGACTAGACAGCAGATGGTGTTATTAAATACCTGGGCAAAGTCTAAGGTCATAATGCTCTAACAATTAACAAGTTATATTGTCTTTCACTTAAAAGGTAACCTCCTGCTGTGGGATGTTTGCAAGGCTGAGCACAGTGGCAAGTGGTATCTTGTCCAAGCCCAGATAACTCTTCCAGTTAAACAAATATTTGACAACCATTCTCTTGCCTAAATTTGTTGCTACCAACATCAAAATAGATAAAAATAATATGATTCCATTTAATCTCCTATATGATCCTTTCTTTAACCAACTACATTAGGTTTTAACTAGACAGTAACAATCAGAATGCTTACTGAAAGTTGCCTGGCATATAGGATAATTTCTAGGAGCATAGAGAGACAAATCCTTAGGGGATGTAAATCATTGTGAGTGTGCTGCAAAGTATGTCTCTGACTGACTCCCCAAGGCACTGTGCCCATGAGGTGTGCTCGCCAGCCAGCTTTTGTTGTCCACAGAGGTCTTCAACCATGGCACATGTTTTTTCTTACTCATGGGTCCACTTTCCTAAGGATGCACACATTTATCTGCATTGATAAAGTTGAAATTGAACCTTGGTAATACGTGTGAAGGCTGTTCTCACTGCATGATCTAATAAAATTTTCAGGCAGGGCTCCCTCTAAGGATTAATTTCATATTGTAACGACTGCACTTTATCACTGTTTCCCTTGATATTTGCCTAGCCTTCTCTGAACTTTACCTCTCAACTGATGGGTGACAATTTCACTTCTTTAATGGCACTCCCGGGTGTGAGAGAAGCATTGTGTATCTGCTCATTTACCTGTTTCTTCCTCAGATGTTTTTTCCCTGCCAGTACCTCTCAGGAAGTTTGCCCAGGCCAGCTGCCCAGGCCATCCCGTTAAACTGCCACAGCCATTCTTGCCAATCCTGGTTATATTTTTGCCTGAGCAGAGCAGCTAGTTCTGCTGACTCTCAGAAAGGCTGCTCCCCTGAAGTGCAGCCTTCTCTTCTGAGCCTTCTTTTAGAAGCATAGGCAAGAGTCCCTGCATCACTTTCAGAGATGTAGAGCCCTCCATCATCTCTTCTGGCCCTTCAAAGAAACCATGGAAGCTAAGCATCGCTCTTTGGGCCAGATCCTGGCCTTCATTTAATTACTGTATGGTGGCAAGATGGGGGACTAAAGAAGAGTCCTGTCACTGCCAATAGTTTCACACAGTACTTTTTTCTCAACAGTAATTGCTCTCCTGCTAGGATCCATGAACTTGAGAACAAAGTACATTTTATTATTTACAAGGGTTAGATGACAAATACAAACAGATGGTGTGAAGATGACTCCTAATGCATAGTGATCAAGGAATTTAATATTCATGGGTAAAGGCCTGGAAGATTAAGTAAACAGATTCAAATGTGCAGGGGAAGGTATCTCCTAACAATGCATAAAGTCAGCACGGCCTTTTTTGCTCTGTTACTGCTTGGCTCAGGGCAATTAACATAAAGGAAAAGACTGGCCAAATTTTCCAGTCTTCCTCAAGCATCCAACTTGAGCAGCATATTTATAAGGAAGCCCTCAGCAGGAATTTTTGCAAGGCCAAGAAAAAACCCTTCTGTTTTGCTGTTGAAGAGGGCTGCAAAGCCTGAGTGTGCTCCAGTCTGCTGCAGCTGCCCTTACATAAAGCAGTTTTACCTGAATGACAGTGCTGTTTTAGCTGGGACTGGTCGGATGGCTTACGATTACTCACCCGAGCAAGGGTTGTGCCTCTGGAGTCTCACCACACCACTTCGCCGCTAATGATACTTCTCGTGGCAGAAGCTGGGATTTCGCTGGTGCTGTTTTCACATGCAGTCATCTTGCAGAGGCAATTTCAACACTGATGAATATTACGAGTCAGGTCCTTGGTATGAATCATCTTGTCCTTCCAGATGACTTTTTCTTTCTGTTGTTTACATCAGAGGCAGGGAATTTTGATGCTTTTTTGTGCCTGTGACTAAAGGAGTGTTTCATATGGGAAGCGATTTCCAAACTCTCTTAAGTCATCCCTCTATATATTTCCTTTTGTTGTTGTTTTTTGTCCTTTTGAGCATAGGCAGATAGTGGGATGTTTCTAAGGTACTACTGACTGAGTGCTGAATGCACATCAAGAAAGGAAAAGCAGGGGGAAGGGTTTATTGATGTGTGTTTGGGCTGGATTGTGCCCAAAAGTTTGCTCTGAAACTTTGGTTTTCCTTGTCCAGATCGGGTTATTGAACAAACAGATTACGTGGGATTCGGTCATCTCCTGGATTTAGATGATCGCACAACCCCAGAAAGGTGTGCCCGTGGAGTCAGGAGCAGGACAGGAGCTCTGAGATATCTGTCCCCCTGCCTTCTCTTGAAAAAGCCCCTTGCCAGTGTAATAGTCAGGATTCCACAGCCTGCATAGAGATGAGAGAAGCTAAGAAGTGGGGTAGGGCTGGGCAATGGTTGAGCTCCAAGCTGCAGCATGCAAAGGGTGGTGGAAAGCTGCCCATGAAGGTGGAGGTGAGCTCTGCCTTTGTCACTCCATCACTCTAGCTCCAGGAGGAAAAATGGCACCCCAGACTCAAGAAAAGGAACTGCTGTTTGTCTGCTCTATTTTCATCCTCCTACAGTAGCTGTAGCCACCACAGCTATTCTTATGGCAGCCTGTCAAATTTCAGAAGACATCAGGCACCTCTTTCTTATGATCTTGCTGCTCTGCCGTGCTTTCTCCACAGCACCTGGCAGCATCCTGGAAATGGTATCTGGTACCTGAATCCTTTTAAAGGCTGTCATGTGGGGAAAGGCGTGTTTATTGCCATGACTCCAAGGCTCAGATTTCCAGAGGGGCCAAACTGCTGCACAAGGAAGTCATGCTGCTCACAGCAGCAGGTGCACAGCATCTCCGTGTCTGGTATCCTCTCAGAAATTTTCCTGGCTCTGTGGATGCATTTGGTTGATATGGCTGTGCAAGCTGGGATACTGCCCAAGATATGCCGCAGAGAAACCTGCCCTGTGAATAAGAGCCTTTGTTAAGATGGATCCCATCTGCACATGATTTCATCAGCTCCATGAAATGTACAGGACATTCATATGGTGAAATAGGCAGAGTCCCTGTTCCAAGAAAGAAAAACCCTTCTGTCTGCTTTTCCACGGGAGACTGTTGCCATATGAGGAGGTGAAACCTTCTGTGGTGCTGTTGTGCTCTTAACCACAGGATGGGACAAGCACTGTGACCATACTAACATCGTCAGAAAAATAATGTGCATGGAGAGGCATCAAAAGCACACCCGAAAAATTGGCATTGCCCTCTCCTTTGCCTTCTCTTCCTTAAATATGGGAGCTGCTTAAAGCAGCATAAATACAATTCAAGCCAGCTAACAAGCAGTCCACAGTGCTGAAACACTCCTGCCGTCCAAGCCAGCTCCCTGCCAGCGATTTCATTTACCATATGTTTGGTGTGGTTTTTGGCAGAGTCAGCCTGAGGATTTTTTGGGCAGGCCTGCAAAACAGTTTTTCCCTGCCTCCACCCAAACGTGAGCAGGTCCTGTCTGCCACCGTCACACTGCTGTGCAGGGTCAGCCTGGCTGTTTTGGACAAAATTAGTCAGAAGGGCCTCTGGAAAAAAGCCCAAAGAGGCCTGATTCATTTTCCATAAGAGTATTTGTATTAAGGACACAGTAGGAAGATGACTTCTTCAGCATCACGCCCAACCGCTGTTGTAGCTGCTTTTCCCATCGTGCAGTAATATCCCCAGGGATCACCACCGTGATCGCTGTGTGCTTTCTTGTTGGAGAGGCAGCTTGAGGAGGCTGCAAACAGCAGCAAAGGTAGATCCCGACAGGAACAGGGAGCCCCAGCAGAACCAGCAGTACCCAGCAGCAGTCCA
Organism: Rhagologus leucostigma; assembly: GCA_013397725.1. Lineage (NCBI taxonomy): Eukaryota > Metazoa > Chordata > Aves > Passeriformes > Rhagologus > Rhagologus leucostigma. The sequence continues at coordinate 1,596,692 of VZTD01000299.1, read as the reverse complement.
CCAATAAAGCATTTCTGCAGGTGCCTCATTTTTCTGGTTTGGTTTCTGTTTCTTTGCTGTGAGCGTCTGCTAGGTTTGCAGAGGAAGCCGATGAGGTGTGAGCCAGGGCAGCCCCTGGTGCTGGCCCGTCTCTGCAGCCTGGAAGCCCTGGTCACGGCAGGGGTGGCTCCCTGTCTCCCCATGGGTGGCAGCTCTGCTGCCCAGTGCAATGCTTCCAGGTAAGAAGGCTGACAGCTTTCCCAGGGAAGGAAATGGGAGGGTTGGGTACACACTGGGAAGGATTAGCTCACGTGGGTGCCAGTAAGGAGCAAATCTGGCAGGATTAGGACACTTTTCTCCAGGCATTGGATCTAGTGTCAGGCACGGCTTGCTGAAGCCTGTCTGCACGTCACACTTCTGGCTGCCTGTTGCAGGGCTGCCCAGCTGGGGCACAACCAAAGCAAACTGCGGCATGGGGAAGGCTGCTCTGGAAAGGCAGCACTAGTGCTAATGCACCTGAACAGACCAGCTGCAGCAGTGCAGTCCTGCCAGGTGGGACGGAGGTGCTGGGCAATGCTGGAGGACCACACTGGGATACTTATTCCAGGATGCACTACCCAGGCATACAATCTGGCTGGTGCCATCTGGCTGGGGCCCAGGACAAGTCTAGCTGACCCAAAGAAAAAGACAAGGGGATTTAAATACACTTCTCTGCCCTTTATTAAGCAGATCTCAGAAGGTGGGAAGATCTAGCTGCCTCTTTCTTTCCTGCCCCATTCTCAGAGCACATATTCCCAATGCAATAGCAGTATTTCACAGAGACAAGTCATGTTGACCCAGCAGAGGAGCTTTGCAGAAGAGTCACAGGTTGTCTGTTCAAAAGACACTGTTCTCTAACTTGCTGACCTCAGGGAACAGCTTTGCCAGGTAAGCCCTCCAAGCAAAGATGAAAAAAACCCAATAGCCTGCAGGGCTACGATTCCTCCTCCCTTTCTGCTGAATTAATAGCTAGAAAAGCACCACATCTGCAGTGGCCAGGCACTTCTGTCCCCTCTGGAGGAAGGCACTGGCATTTGGTCTTACCTCTACATTTCTGTTCTGTGAAGCAGTGTGTCTGATCATCCTGATTCACCCTGGAACTGAGATGTGGAATTTGAAGGAAGGAAATTTAAATATTCATGCCTATAGCAACTTCTTTTGCAGACTACTCCAGCAAGCAAATGTGTCCCAGCTGGGACACCTGCTGTGCACAACATGGGCAGGAGCATCTCCTTCCTTGCCTGCCTCATCTTGTCCAGCTCCGGCCCATCCTGGGGCTGCTCCTGAAGGCACCAGACCTACATGCCATAGGACTGGCACAGGTGCCAAGGAAGCTTCCGCGTACCCACAGAAGGGCTGGGGGCCCTCCCCGTGAGGGGACCCGCGGGGGCAATTCTGGCTGAGTCAGCACTGCGGCTGCCCTGGGCACCAGCGCCTTCTTGCCCTCCTCCCCCGGAGACACAAGCCGGCCTTTAATCAGCGTTAGCTGTGCACTGGGAACTGTCAGCATCGCTTTTGTTCCACTAATGTGTCTTTGCTGTAGCAAGGCCGGTGTGTTAACCCCAGGCGGTGTGACTCAGCATGCACAGCACACCCCATCGCACACCCCTACCTCGAGTGTGGGAGAGCTGCGGGCAGGGAAGGGAGCGGCGTGGGATGACCGGCGGGATGACCGGCGCTGCCACGTGCAGGGATGCAGAGTTTCTCTCTTCCCTGTTCTCATTTAGGGAGAAACTGTTGCAAATTTCACAGCCCTTTCTAGCTAAGGCAAACAAAGGGGAAATTAATTCTGAGCGGGGGAACTGACATCAGTAAATAGCGAGGGCATTGCTAAATGCGAGTGTCTGGTTGTTTTCCTGCAGAAGCAGAGGTGGGCAAGGGCAAGCTTAGAAAAGAAGGGAAAAGCGGCAGGGCAAGGGCAGGGATCTCTGTAGAGAGAACTCAGCAGATAAAAGGCAAAAGAACAAAGGGAGAGACGCTGGGGAAATATGACTGAGCAGATGCATTGCTTATCTGCTCCCGCATCAAATACAATTCCTATGTGTAAGCCAAAAGCAATGACTAACCCAAAGCTGAGGACTGGCCTGTGGGAAGGGGTTATGCTGCTGTAATCAAAGGACCGAGGTTAAACCATTTTAGTTAAGGTATTGCACACGTGAGCTGCTGATAGAAGAAAAAAATCCGGCTTTATGGCTTCCAACGAAATATCACAAACACGGTGGCTTCCTGGTGCAAAGTGCTGATCCTGTACAAATGCATGCTTCCATTTGTTCAGAAATTGTTGACAAGTGTGCTGGCTGCTTTTATGCTGGATAAGGCACAGTTTGTCTTCCAACAGGTGGTTTAATGCCAGAAAGAAAAAAAAAAAAGAAAGCCAGAATAAGCACATGGTACAGAATTTTGGCTCCTCCAACAGAAATGTGCCTGGGAGTTCACAAATAATCCTGATCAATCTTATCCTAGGTACTGCCACTTGTCTTAATTTTCACTTAAATCAAAGCAATTTTTAGTTTAATTGGCTATTTCAGTTAAATATGTGTCAGTGCAAATGTTTCTAGCTCTTAGGTCCCAATATAACTAATTTTCCAAGGCAATGCAAATGGCAAGAGAAATGGTGCTCATGATTCTTAGAGCGTTAACATATGCATTTGACAAACACCTGCCCCGGGTTTAGGTGCTAGAGGACCCCCGTGGTGTGTGGGGTGAGCAGAGAGACCTTTCCATGAGGCGCTGGGGCCGGGCAATGGGTTTGGGCAGCGGCAGATGAGAGAACCACGGCAGGGAGCTGGCAGGCGGGAGCGGCAGACATCTTCCAGCCTCTGAGTGGGATGGAAACCTCCTTCCCGGGTTTATTGCTGCAAGGTGTGTGCTCGCCTCCTCGCTCACCCTAACCTGCCCTCACCTGGGGTATGAACTAGCACGTCTGGCCGAATTTTTGAGATGACTATACGAGTGTTTCTGCCACCTCCGGGAGAGGAGCAGTGCAGACAGATGTAGGCGGCAACATCTTCAAATTACAGCTTAATCCACAGCAGCTCATGAGTCAGGGCTGTGACTCACAGGCAGAGACAGCTCGGCGTGAGGGGCACGCGGCTGCCGCCCCGGCTGCCGTGCCGTGCCGTGCCGTGCCGTGCCGTGCCGTGCCGTGCCCGCACCGCCTGCGTACGGGCTGCACGCTCCGCCTGCCCAGCACCGGCCCTGCCGGGCGAGCCTGCGGGCAGCTGTGCTGCTGCGGGAGCCAGCTGCGGCAGCGCGGACAGCACAGCCTCCCGCTTCAGCCGGGGGCTCCAACAGCAGCGCAGGCCGTGGGGACATGTGTCACTTCTGTGCCCAGCCCTGTATAAATTACTGACAGTGTGGCCTGGAGACCCACGTGTCCTCTAAATCCTCTAAACGGTGTTTCCAGAGCAAAAGGAGGGTGGAGACGTTTTTATACCACTGTGTTGGTTCAAATAGCTGTTTAGATATAAAAATTAACTCCCACACATCCTGCAGCTTCTTGATGTTTTACTTTTTCTTTCACTCTGAGAGAGATTAGCCTTTGGTGACTGAAGATATTTCTACCCATACAAGTAAGTCTGTTGGTGCTCAGAGGAAATGGGGTTTCTGTGAAGGTCTGATTTTAGGTGAACCAATAATTTTAGCTGCAGCAATGTTCCAGGCATTGAAGGCAAGCCTGCATTTTAAATGTGTTGCATGCTCAAAAAACTGTCTACCCTAGGCCAGTCCCAAGGCGTGAATATTAATGAAAGAGTTTCCCCACATGAACAACATGTACTGTCACATGCCTTATGCCTGCCTCGAATTTGAAATAGCCTGGTGCAGCCATAGGGAAGTCTCATGTCACTGTAACTCCACATCAACCGCAGGTCGATGCTGTGGGTGATACTGTTCTGCTGGGATGCAGTATTTCTAAGTAGCTTCCAGAACAGCTCTCCTGTGGGGAATGGACTTGATCTGGGCTGAGTACGACTGGACTTTGAGGACTCCAGGCATGCTGGCTTGGGTGCACAGGGGCAGAGCTGTTTGTCTCACTGTTTCCACACGGCTGCTTTATTTTTAACTGCCAGGACTGAATTTCCCAAAAGGACTGCATCCTCACAGACAACAGGATATTAAATTTAAGTGACAGATTTCCGCAGTGGTCACTTTTTTTCCAAAATCCACAGAGACCAGGGTGGCTGTCAGAGCAAATGTGCTGAGAACGGGTGCTCCATGCAGCACATCTTCTGTCCCATGGGCCGGTGTCCCTTCTGTGTCCTCCCCTGGGAGGAGAAAGGAAGGCCACTCAAAGAAGCCTCTCTGGCGTTTTGTCTGAGTTACAAAAATATGATAGCTGGAAAGTTTCTTCTGCGTTTTGTCCTTTGAAGGGACATGTTTAGTGTCACTGCCTTGCTTCAGACACCTGCCATATGTGGTGTTGAGAGCAGCTCTAAGTGGGACAGCGAGGTTTTGTTTGTGTCTCTGAGGAAACCTGTCTTTTATTCCCAGTACACTGATGTTGCTGTGCTCTCTTTCTCCGAGCTCCAACTTGCAAACCTGTCCATCGCTCCCTGCATATCTGCACTTCACAGGCATCATTGCTTTTAACCATCCTCTGCCTTTCCAGCCTGTGCCTGGCCATTGGCAGGGTGGGAGCAAGCCTGGTGCTGGGGCATTTCTCAAGGCATTCTTGCCTTGTCCCTTTCCCACAGGCGTTTGCCCCAAGCTGATTATCACCTCTTTGAAGTCTGACATACAGAAAGTGTGTTTACTTAGAACAGGGAAGTAGGAAAACACTAATGGCGAGCAAACTGACTGAGGAGGCAAACATCTCCACTTCTCCTTTTTGGGTGTTTTCCCAGCTTGTAGAAGTGTCTTGTGCCTGACTCAGCCTGACAGATCAGCAACCACCTCCAGAGACATCCTCCAGCACATCTGCCTCCACCAATCCCCCTGTCCTGTGCCAGCCTGCAGTGGCTGGAGGCAGGGGGGTCTGGCTGGGGTGGTTCCTGCTCCCCTCAACACAACAAACGCCCTGGCTTCAAAGAAAAGGGTGAGGCTGCCCCTGTGTTTCCATGGCATGCGGTGAGCAACTGGCATCGCCACACTTTCGTTACCTCTTTTGTACACTGTAATATGAAAGTCTCTTCCTCTTCTCCTCTCTCTGCCCTCTGAAGGTTCACCAAATCTGGAAATGAGCAGTGAAGGGAGTTGTGCCCTTTGCTGCTGCCCTCTCCTTTCCTGACACCCCTACCTACCCTAGGTGGATTACAGGCAGCAGGTGTGGGATGGGTGGGCAGCCACTGGTTGTGCCTGGGGTTTGCTCCCCTTGGGGGCACCAGGCCTCCTTCCACACAGCTGCTTCTTTCAAGCTGTTTCCGAAGTTTCAGATGGGCTCGGAGGAATTGCAACCAAGGTACTTGGAAGATGTTGCAATGGGACACTTTGTTATAGTGAAAACTGCCTTCCTCCTTCCCCTCTCAAACCTCTTGCTCATGCCCAGCCCTGCTCTGGGGCTGCACGGAGGCTCACATGTGGGACCAAGTTAAAAATCATTTACCTTTTGGATTGTTTTCCAGCCATATAATTTCCTTGATCCCCTTCAAGTGAAAGCACAGCATGGGAAGGGAGCAGGAGTGGGGCACTCATGGCATGGGTGGCCCCCAGAGGAGATGTGGGCATGGGGGGACTCCTCTGTGCTCCCACAGATGCCCACTCATAAAACTAGTCCTTGGAGGCTTTTAAGGCAGGCTGCAAGAGGCTGAGATCACACCCATTAATTGTTCCCTTTGCCTGCTCTTCCCTTGCCTGATTACAGGTTGTCTAGACTGAGAAGTGCAGGTTTTGCTCTTGGAGCATGATCAGAATAAGGTGCAACATGCCGTCCTCCCCGTAGTGAAAAAGGGATGTCAGTGCCTGCTCAAGGAAGCTTGCTTTCTCTTTTGGCTTGGGCTGGCTTTAGATCTGCCATCTCCTGGTGCAGGGAGAGGACAGGGCAGTCCCTGCCTACACAGTGCCTGCTTCACAGGTAGGGCTTGGATCTCCAGGCACTGAAAAATGACTCAATGTGGATCAGAAAGTGGTGGTGTTAAACACCAGTCGCTTCAAAGCTGTTGTCAGTTGGTAAGAAAATAATTTAAAATTAAACCAGTTCTGAAACTATCTACCACAAGTGGTTACAAGCCTGAGTGTTGTAAAACTGGACCGTTTCCTCTTTTCCTCACAACGATCGTGTCCTTGATTCCTCCTTTAGGCTGCTTTGGCAATTCTTGCACAGTAATAAAAAGGCATGACACAGCATATGTTTTGTGGCTCACCTTGCCAAACAAAATTACAATGTTAGTGTAGCTTCTTTGCCTTTGCATAATGAACTCTACAAAGAAGCTGGAGAGAGGGTAAGCATCTGTGCCAAGATAAAAGCAAAAACAAGAAGTACAAAGGTCTGGTTTAAAGCAGTCTCCGTTTAAAGTAATTCTTTTTAAAATGACTTATCTTGAAACTGTTACAGACAGTTAGGGAAAGTCATACAGTTTCTAAATGGCTGTTATGTTCTAAGTCTGCAGCTTCACTGCTCAGATTAAGAAAAAAAATAGATGCAACTTTGAGAGCTCACAAACGTGTCACAGCAGATCATCATCTGCGCAGCACATGCTGGGGCCAGGAGGAAGTGGGCTGCAAAGGAACTGCTTATTCGCCATTCCTCAGGCTGGATGGACATAATTTGCATTTTTAATAGTGTTCAGGACAATGTTTATATTATGGTAATTACACTAACTGACAGCAAGGGGAATTTGGTGTGTGGGCAGGAGGTAGTTTGAGTGAGAGAGCGGTGCCCAGTCATGCTGCCTTTTTCATAACCTTATGGTCACCCCTCAGGGAACAGAAATGAGACCATGGACCTCACTGGGAAGTCCAATGGAAGGGAAGGATTTCCATGTAGACAGGATAATGACAGAGTAAATGGGAAATTCTTCAGCTTATGGATCTGCTAAATCTGTTTCAGGAAAAAGGCAAAAAGCTGCCCGAACAAGCATACTGTGCGTATGCCACGACATACCTGTGTTAATAGCTGACACTGGATTCAGGCAGACTGAGTGGTTCAAATACTGAACATTTAAGATCAGAACCTGCCTCAATAATGACAAAGACAAAACTCCCAGCAAAAGATCTGGCACATAGTTTCTGGAAATCCAACTAAGTCAATTAGGGGGAAAAAGAAGAAAAAAAGAAAAGAAATGGGTGAGGAAAATTTTGTCATCAGCTCTGCCAGGTCACCCAAATCTTGCCTATCATAAATGAGATCCAGTCATTTGACAGGCATTAGATATGTTCATGCTTTAATCACACTGAAATATCACCTGCTTGTCCTAACCCTTTTTTGCCTCTGTAGCACTTGCTAATGATATAAGAGTTCAGTCAACAACTCTTTTTTTGGTAAGAAATGGCATCAAGGAAAATAATTTAGTTATTTTTAGATAACAAACACAAGAGAAATCTCCAAATACAATGGCAAAATAAGTCAGTGCTTGAAGAACAGCAAGAGGTGGAATCAGTGTGGAGGGAAATGTGACCAAATCTGTGAAGCAGCTATGTGTCTGACAATACTCATCTTGCATAAAGCACCCTGAGGTGCCCTTACAGCTCTCTGTAGGCACAGTTTCCATGGGATGCTTCAAAACCAGCTTCATTCCCAGGCCATCTCGTCATGGTCCACGCATCCTTGGAGGCTGAGGGAGCACCTCCATGGCTCTGGCCCTGGAGCAGCGCACCCAGGAGGTGGCTAGACCCTATCAGGCATCTCTGGGAAGAGTCAGAGATGCTGCACGCTGAGACATGCTCAGCTCATTCCCTGCACAAAGCAAAGAAGACCCAACCACCAGCCCCTAGCCTTCAGCCCAGCGCAACTCTGCGGGTGAGCACATCCCCCTTGGAGGCAGGGATGGCTTTGAGGATGCTCTCTGGTGTGCATGTAGAATTCATGGGTCAACTTCAATGTTTCTGGGCATCAGTGTCCCATTTTGGATGATTGCTGCTATTTTTCTGGTGGTGGGTGCCTGGCAGCAGTGGCTCTGAGCCAGCTCAGTGTGCTGCTGCACTGGTCGTGCCCTGCCTGCAGCCCTGGTGCAGGGCTGGCTCCTGAGCTGCAACTGACGGCGTAAAGCTTCCAATAAATCAAGTGGCTCACAAAAGCATGAGTGACTGCTTTCACAATGTGATTAAAATTACCAAGGGCAAACATTTCAAATGTTCAGTAATTTACATTACCACCTGTACTTTGAAGTACCTTTCCCCATTTCACTCTCTTAACCTTATGGGATTCTTTCCATGTTCTTGAAGCCATTTCCTTCCTCACTTCAGCTGTCATTGCAGCTGAACACTCTCCTAATAAATAAAAGTACTGTATGGCTGGAGATTGTGCTGGGGATGAAAAACATAGTGCCATTTATTATAAAATTGTCTGGGCAGGCAACTGATCTTAGCATGCACTCTGCATCCTTCCAAAATCAAGACAATTTGTAAAGTACTATTGCAAAATTTGGTTTATATTCCAGCTCGCTTCTTATGATTCTTATTTTTATGAAAGCATTTTCAAATGCATTTTCAGTTAGATTTTTTCCATGCTGGCTTTTCACTCTAAGCAGTGTTACTGAAGTTAGGCCTTACCTTCATGGTTTAGTTTTGAAAGGTTTTAAATGTAAATTTGGAACTCATATTGCACATTATTGAGCTGTTTGTTTTTATGTTTAGTAACTAGGACTTATTTTCTCTCCAGCATTCTTCAGTATCCTACCAGGTAAGCTCTTTGGTGAACTAATTCTTCAGGATGGACATGAACTGAATTATTGGAACAAAAAAAACAGTATGGAAAAGGTAGGGTAAATCGTCTTTCCAGCTACTTCTGCAGATGTGTTAGTAGCAGGATGAGTCCTGGAAATTACGTGTGGCTTTCAGTCCTCTCCTGGCAAAGCAGGAGATCTGAGCAGTAGAGGGTAGGTGCAGGGGTTTGGGCCATTGGGTGTTCTCAGAGGAGCAGTGGAAAGACTATCTGTTACAACATGCTTTTCCCTCAGGTGAGTTACTTTTAAGAGATGCTTTGTTTTAGGAAACCATGAGTTGGCACTGCTACTTTTGATTTTACTTCAGGGAAGATGAGCATAGGTTCAGGGAGATTCTCTGCTTCCAGTAGTGTGATTTCTTTTAATCAGAGTAGGCTGGTGCAAATACACCAGTTGTCTAAGCCTCTAGGTATGTATTTAGAAAATAAATACATTACCCATCCATGTCTTTATGGGGAAGCCTTTCAAATCTTCCCACTTTTTTTTCCACTGGTGTTTTTAAGAACTGTAAGGTCTGATCAAAAAACTACAAGCATGACCAGAAGTGTTCTCCAACTGATGAGAATTGATTCTGAATTAGACCATAAAAGAAGGATGCACTGTGACAGCATTTTGTAAATTTGGGCTTTTTTTCTTTTTAATGAGAAACTGGCTTTTCAAAACCCATCCGAGTAGGAGAATACACAGCGTTAGTGCTGTGGTTCACCCAGTCAACCACTTGTGATCAGTTTATTCTCCCTGAGGTCTGAAGGTCTCTGCACTTCCCCAAGGAGCTTCCTATGACTCAAAGAGCAACCATAGGAGGACACGTCAGATCAACAATTTCTAGACAAAGAACAGAAATCAGACTGCTTGCAAGGATACCAGCTGTTGATGTATCATCATAGCTCTTCTACAACAGTGGAAGAGCTGTTTTCTTTCTGTACAATTGTGTAAAGAGGAATCAGTTATAAAGTTGTGCTCATATGATTGTTTGGAGCATTAAAGCCAACAGCTTCTTTAGCAACCATCCCAGCTTCTGGGCAGATATCCATGGGAGCTTTGGGAGCTCTCTTTAGTTCTGGATGCCCCATAAAGAAACACCATTTATACTAAATTAACTAGCTGCTACTTCACCCCTAATGCCAAGACTTGATGTTGTGAAGCAAAGCTACAGTGAAGTAATGAAATCAATAATGTTATTAAAATAACTCGCAGCAGAGTTAACCAGACACCCTGCTGGCGAATCTCTCAGTACCTAAAGGGATGTCATCAGGAACATGCCAGGGCCACAGATAACAGCCAAAAGCCAACTTGCCTTCACCTCGCTCAGGGGAGCTTTTCCAGAATATCACAGCGGCAGGGACCCAAGGACAGTCCCAGGATGGATGAGCGTCAGCTTGAGTGGGATGGCAGCAGAGAAGAGAGGATAAGCAGTTCCAAAAAGGTAGTTTTTGGTTTGGAGTTTTGCATAAGAAAGCTTTTCTAGCACTAATGCAGCTAGAGTGAGACATTACCAGGAGCAGTGCACGCTGTGCACTGGCAAAAGCTGTCTGGAAAAGATTAATCTGGTCTTGAAGGCCAGATGTATCTTGGTTGGCCGTTGAGAAGCTGGAGGGTCTGGCTCATTGATGGATGCAATGAAGACAAAACAGCTCTGCTTGGCCTGAATCTCTGTGTTTAAAAACACATTTTAGTGTGAATGCAAAACTGAATAAAGAAGATTAACTATATGCTAGTAAGGCCTAAGCCTTCTTATTGTACAAAGACCATAAAACCATCCTAAGACAGACAAACAGAACTGAGAAAGTATTTTAATAACATACTTTTACTGCTCATGTTTTACACAAATGATACAAATATTTCCACCACTGTTAGCCACATCTCCTGGAAACAAGTTCATAGGCAAGTAATTCTAAGTGCTAAATATGCAGGGACTTCTCTGTCTGGCTCTATTCTGGTACTCTGTGCTCTTCCCTGAACTGACTGCAGCTGCCATCTCTCTAGCTTCTTCCTGGTCAGCTACTCTGAAAATTTTTATTCTAATTAAAACAGGGGAACTGATTTTGCAGGTGATGGTGACAATCAACGGGTGTGAGAGTGATCTTGAAGTATTAGAAGTCACAATTACTAGGAAAGGAGGCAGAGAAAAAAACCCACAAAGGCAAAACAGTGGACTTTAAGACAGACTTTTTAGCTAACTCACAGTGTTAGTACACACAAGTCCAGAGGAACAAATCCAAGGCAGAAAGGACATTTGGGGAGTTGACAGTGCCCTAAGGAAGTCATATGAAAGGCACGTAACTACTGTGAGCCTCTTTGTACTGGGGCAACTTAGCACAAGTACAGAGGGAAGCTAGCAAGGTATCAAGTGGCTAAGTCATGAGCTCCTCATTAGTTTCAGAAGTGCAGAGGAAGCACACAGAAAGTGGAACTAGGTCATGTTAGTAAGTATGAAAGAGCAGCATAAGCATGGAGGAACAACATGAAGATGTAAGTGATGCAACAAATAGTGGGCGTGAAGTGTATGCACCAATAGCAACAGGAGAGCCAGAGAAAGAGCTGGGTTTCACGAAGAGAAGCAGACACTGAGCTGATGATGTCAAATGTGCAAAAGTATTTGATATCTTTTCCTTCAGTTTTGGTCAAAAGTGCCCCATTTAAAACAACCAGCACAAGTAGTTAAAGGGTAAGAATGCTGGCTGCAAGAAAGAACAAAGAGGTCAGACAGTGTCTAAATAAGTCAGATATATTCCAACTGACAAGCCCTAAAATTCTTCTGCCATGATGGGTAAAGCAGCTGAAGCCCACTCAGCACCATCAGCACAGAAGTTAGGGATAGGGGCATGTGTTTCTGCACACTGAGAAAGGCAAATCTAGCACCTACCACAAAAAAGAGAGGACAGACAGGAGGAACCAGGAATCAGAGACCAGACAGATTAATTTCAATTCCTGGAAAATTACTGGAAGTGGTAATTGGATAAACTATTTTCCAGCACCTAGAAGACAACAAGCAGATGAAGAACAGTGAGTACTGATTTGACAAGAACAAATCACATCAAATCTATCTAATTTCTTTCTTCGGTGGGTCTTAGATCTTGATTTTAATGCAGCTTTTGCCTTTGTCTCACCTGACGCTTTCATAAACCAAGCAAAGAAGTGCGGCTTTGAAGAACCTGCTATTAGAGGAGCGTACAGCTGGTTGGAAAGCCAGACTAAGAGCAGTTATAAATGCTTCACTGTCAAACTGGCAGTACGTATCAAATGAAGTCTGAAGCCATCTGTTTTATGTCTGGCAGCACACAGTATTGTCATTAATATATTTAAAAAAAAAACCCAAGAGCAGGGAACGCTTATTACATTAGCACAGGACACTATGAAGAACAAGCACTTTGGAGAACAGGAGGAGAATGCAAAACAATCTTGACAAACGAGGTAGAGGGATGGGATGGAATGGGATGGGATGGGAAGCAAAGCACCATTCAGAAAGGACAGACGGAGCTCTGGGTTTTTGTAGGTGTCATCAAGGACTACAAGACCAACTGGGGAACAACCAGCACAGCAGCAGTTTGGAGAAGAAGAAGATCTAGGGATGTTAGCTCAACATGAAGGAGCGTGGTCATGCTGCAGTAAAAAATGAAAGTGCTCTAATGAGGTGAACAAACAGAAGTGCAGCCTGTGACAAACAGGAAACCAGTTTTCCCCTGTTGTCTATGTTGTCAAGGCTTCATTTGAAGTCATCTGTGCAATTTTGGCCACTGTAGTTCAGGGAGACTGAGCTGATTGCAGAAAGTGCAAAGGAGAGCAATGGCAATGGTCCAGAAATGGTGCCGAGTGGAAAAGGCTGAATCGTCTAAACCCAAAAAACTGTGTTAATAAGATAGTCTGTACCACGGTGTAGGGGCTAGGAAGACATGGTAGTGATGATCTAACATATAAACCAGGAAGGGAATAATCTTATTTCTAAGTCCATCTGGGCTGCTAGAGTCTTAAATTAGAGCACCAGAGTAGGCTGCCCCAACCAGAGTTGAAGAACACCCAGTGTTAGAGGATTTTGAGCACTAATGCAAAATCCCACATGGGGCTTGGGGAGGAGCAGTCAGGCCAGCTAGTGATTCTGCCAGCCCCACCTCTAACAGTTTCCAGGAGTGGGTAGTCTGGGATTCAACTCACAGCTTGCATCTAAACATCTCCAGTACTGGAGGCCATTTCTCAGTGAAGACAACTGAACTAATCAGTGTAATTGTATCTTTAATGAAATAGCTTTGGTCAGAAAAAGGAGGGAAGACATAAACTCAGTGTCAGTTGAGCCAGTGTAATACAATGGGGTGATGTTAGAATTTGCTTGCAGCCTACCTGGTGTTGTCCCATTGACAAAAGTGGTATCTTGTTGCAAGCTTTTGGGAATCTGCTGCTACAGGTTTCCTCTTGCAGCTTACTGAGCGACACCATGGCTCTGAATACTCACACTCACTCTTTGTCCTCTGTTACCTTGGCAGTATCCTCCTCTCTAGTATCCTTTAGGGACTGTCCTGGTGTTGCAAATGCTGCCTGCTTCTTGCTCTTAGTAGAAATCCTTGCTTCAAATGCCTCTTTGGCTGTAATGCCCCTGATACCTGCCGTTCCCTGCCTTCCCTTCTAGAAATGCAGTTCTGCTATCCTCCAATTTATGTAAGCCCTCACCTTAAAGCTCTTCCCAGGGTTTTATATCATGCGGTTTTGTAGCCCTCTCTGCTTACTAATGTCTTCCCCTCTGGCCTTGGTCTCTTCCCAGGATTCTCAATTTGCCACCCTGGACTTCCACACTTCATCACCCAAAATCAGTGCCATACATTTGCCTGGCTGCCCACAAAGCTGAGCGCTCGACACAGGAAAAGGAAACTACCCCTCAGCTCAAGTAAAATGCAAAGTAGCTGCTCTGGTAGTCCTCAGCAATCCCATCTGAATGTTTTCTCCCTTCACCAGATTAATTAATTTCTGTCTTCTCATGACCCAGTCTCCTACTGCTACAGCAGAATAGGTGGCTACAGTGGTGCCTCCTGACCTTAAACACCCAAAGATAATCTAAGAAGGGGGGTTGTGGCACAGGTAAAAACCACATACCACATTTTTAAATAAATGCTGCAGGCTGGATCCCTTGAACTTACGCCTTGGATATGATCATGCATAGTGTAAAACAGTCTGACTTGGGTATGTTCACTTGTTTTACCATTTGTTGGGTTCTTGTTAACTGTGTACTGATTTGACACTGAGTTCCTTGCTGCGATATGCATTGTTATATACATCAAATATATAAAACATTGCCTAGCTGTACTTTTGTTAGACGAGATTTTGCACGCCCCCACACAAGGCCGTGTGCCCTGCAGAAAATGCTGCAGCGTCCCCAGCCAAGAAGCTCCAGCAGAAGAAATGTTATGACAGTGCAAACATTTACCTGCGCTGCAGGCGTGATAGGAAGTGACACTGCAAACAGACATGTTTGAGCAACCTGGTCTAGCGGAAGGTGTCCCTGCCCCTGGAAGAGGGGGCTGAACAGGATGGTCTTTAAGATCACTTCCAACCCAAACCAGCCTATGAATCTATGATTCTTTGTAACCTGTCAAGGCCTCAGCTGTACTCTTGGGTCCATCAGCTTGTCTTTTAACCAAAAGCAGTCCTGAAGCTCTCTGCTCCCCAAAGCCTGAAGGCATCTGCTCAGGGCCAATGTCCTAAATGATGAAACCTGCATAACCTGCGTGAAATCCCCCAAGCAAGCCACCCCAGAAGCTCTGACCCTGTCTGCATGTGCATGTTGATCCTTACTGTCTCCAGTGAATATAAAAGCCTTCAGTGCCAGTGCAAGCACTGCAGTGCCATGGTGGAAAACATTAGAGAGAATTAACAGAAGGTCCCAAAGAAATAAAATTGTAGCTAAAGGAAGCTATACTGAAGAGCACAACATTTGAAGTGTTGTGGCTTGAACCATAACCCAAAACAGTCCTGAGTTTTGAGTTTCAAATACTTGAAAAGAAAAGGAAGGAACAAAATACCCAGAAGAAGGATGGAAGACAAAGTAGTGAAAGAAGTAACTGAAAGCAGAAACTTCCAAAAAAGGCATTTTATAGTCAGGCTTTTTGACAATCATTTTTGTTGACTGTGCCTAATAGGGTCCTGGTCTTTGCTAGGCATCACTATAAAAGAGTTGTAGAAGATAAAGGATAAAATATACAGTCCAGAGGAAAGGAAATTTCAAAGCCTGAGAGAAAGGGAAAGGAAAACAAGAGAGGGACTTATTAAAGCTGGCTGAACTAACTGTCTTGATCACTCTTTGATAAAGTTACACCATACAGATTTTTGAAATTTAAGAAACACAAAAGCTTGGGATAGTGCAAAGTCCTGAGGCAATGAAGATTGCATTTGTAGGGTAGCAGATGCCGTTCCCAGACATCCTACACCCTGGGAGGTGACTGAGACCCTCTCCTCAGGCTGGTCCACAGCTGAGCACCGTACCAAACCTGGGCCTGTCCCAAGGCATGCAGTCAGCTCAAAGTCATGTCATGTGGAGACGTGAGGTTAGAAGATGTCAGACCTTGAATCAGAAGACATCACAGCTGGGCTGACTCAGCCCCTAACACAGATCTGAAGCTGGTATCCAGCCCCTGCCACTGCCAAGCCCAGCCAGTGCACCCCGTGTGTCTCAGGAAGAGGAACCACACCTGACCAGTGCTTTGCAACAAGTGGAAAAACCTGCAGGTCATCTGCTAATGGTGCTGCTGTCTCAAAGATAGGTAGCAGCAACAGACACTTAATGAAGTTAAAGGTAAAACAGACCTTGTGTGAATGTGCCGTGACTCTAAAAGTGCTGCTGAAAAAAAGGCACCAGTGCTCAATATTGACTGCAAAAAAACCTTCCCACAGGTTTGTGTGCACACCTGGATATTTGCAGAGGAAGTTTGAAATGCTGCTCGCTGGCCTCCTGCTACCATGAAAGGCTGTGCAGCATCCAGCCTCCCGTACAGCACGGGCAGATCACTCACACCGTGTGCGTCTGTGTGAGCCCCCCAAGGCCACCTCCAGCTCCAGCACACCAAAACCTGTGCACCCTGTGAGTCTTGCAGTGCCGGAGCTTGCCAGGTCCTGGCAACACCAGATCTGCCCCATCCACAGCAGCCCAAGATTATGAGTCCACCACACACATGTGCCCAGGCACCTCAACCTTCCGTGCCAAGGGGCAAGGGGGTGGCTGGCCCCTGAGGGCAGTGTCACAATCTGGTTGTGGGGCGATCAACAGGGGATCTCTGGACTGGGGAAGATTATGCTGAGCTCATGGGGGACCATGTCCAGCTCATCACTGCTGCATTTCTGAACACCTCCCGCTGCGTGGTTGGAAGCTGCCTGCGTGGTTGGCTCCACTGGCATTTACAAACCATCTCTAAATCAAGTGGAGGCATAAAGACAACATTGATAATCGTGAGGCTGAAAACACAATATGCAAACAAAGTACGCTGAAGCCCCATAATGGCTGAGCAATTGAAACAGAAGAGCATGTACATACGTGACCAAAGAAGGTAAAAAATATTTTTGAGTGCTGTTTGTTACAGTCAAAAGAAGCTGTTAGGGAACCAAGCATATGAAAACCTTGAGCTGGTTAAAAACAGGCGGAGCATTACATGTGCACTGGGAGGGGATGTGGTCTGGGCATTGCCACAGTTCAAGAGAGTGCCCTTTCATGTGTTTCCCAGGGGCTTGGGCAATTACTCAATTTTATATGAGAACTTCAGGCTGCATCCTGCAGGAAAAGAGAGGGCATAAGCGAGCCAGATAGCTGAGCTGACTCGTGACTGCTGTTCCTAAATGAAGCAGGAGGAAACAAGGAAGGATCTGGTGAAGGGAGGGAAAAGTCAGCTGTGGGCAGGCCTCACCATGCTCTGGACTGTCACTTTTCCCTCTCACACCATGCTACCTCTCTCCTCCAATCTAGCTTCCCACCAGTTTCGTTCCTCCACCACCTCATCCCTCACAGATGCACTTTTCTGGAAAACAGTGTACAAATATGCTCTCTGAGGGATGGGAGCAGAAACCATAGCTCAGGGCTGTTTCCCCATGCAGGTACCTCCTTGCATCCCTCTGCAGAGCTGTAGGGCCTCAGGCAGCAGGAGGCCAGCTTCTCACCTTTGCTCTTCACTTCCAGTACCCTGTTTACAAAACTCAATAGAAACCCCTCAAGACTAAGGACTGAAACTTTGGCACTGGGAGACAGAGTTATTCATCCTCCACAGCTGGTAAGTGTGCCCACTGACCTACATAGTGCCAACAGCATCAAAGATGGGCAGCAGATCTGAAAGGCTCAGCACAGACACCTGGCCTTTCCCACAGGAAAAGCATAGGGTGTAAATATGCCTCCAGGAAGGTGTCAGTGGCAGGGACACTGGCTAGCACCCATACGTGCCCCGAGACAGCTTCTGCTGTTATTCCAGCACTAGAGAAATGATGTAATAGCAGTGCTTTTTGGAATCCAGCAGCATCCACCCATCAGGCTGCATAGGATGCCCACATGCAAGGCTGCAGGCTGGGGCTCCTTTTCTGTTTCTGCTACCAGCGCAAGAAAATTGAGATGGAAACCAAGAGGAGATAAAACACAGACAAAGGACTGCTGAAAAATATCAGTTGTAGTAACTCTTAGGACTAACCTTAGGTGTCAGATGAGTCGATGCCTCTCTTTTGAACATATGAACCATTCTGTGGGTATAACAGCAATACACTCCATAATCCCTTCCATATTTGGCTTTATTGGCTTATTGTGCAGAGCCGTTAGAATCAGGATCGTCTCTTATGAAGCTGTTAATGGGATGCAAATTGCGTGAAAGATTTCTCTGCATCAATAGCAAACAACCTAGTAATACGTTCTTGCATAAAAATCTGCATTAAAATCTGCTACAAAAGACATACTTTGAAAGAAGCAAAAATCCACCATGACTAAGGAAGAAATATGCACAACATAGGAAAATGAATATCAGGATTGGAAATAGACATGACCTGTCTTAGAGCTGCTTGATACCAAAGAACAAATGTGCCCTTAACTACTGAGGTATCCCGAAGATGTGATTCACACCATATCATGGCTAGAGCCAGGTAAAGAAAGTGCAATTAATATTTTATGCACTGAAAAATGTAGTTTCAGTCTGACCAAGCCTGAATCTGTGCTGAATTTAGCAAAAAGCCATGGCCAAAATACATATGCTGTTTGAATTAAATTGTAAGTCTAAGCACCTTGCTCTATGTAACGCATTTCTACTTTTCATGCTGAAGTGATGCTTCAAGACTGAAATTTGACTCCGAGTAAGGTAGAAACATCTAAACTAACCAGCATGAACTGCCAAGCAGTAAGTCAAGAGAAATGTTGAGCTTTATTTGCCACATCACTTTAGGATTTTTGTCTTTTTGGTGTGGACATCAGTGTGACCGTGATTTCGGTCCTTTGTTTCCAGCAAGCACACAGCTGGAATGAACCTATTATTAGTGTTCAGCCTGTGCCACCTAGACTGGCTGCCTTGCCCATGTGGCATAAATGGCAGAATCCCCAGCACCTCCGTGCACCATCCATCTTTCACATCGTGCCATGGATCTGCCTGTTCTGTCTCCAGTCCTGTGCAGCCACAAATGTCTGCCACCAGAGCGCTGAGAAATACCAGGCCAGGCAGAGCTGTAGAAGTGAAGCCCCTCCAACTTGTCACAGTGGCCGTGGGCAGCCCTAGGGATACCTGCTACAAAGAGCCTGGTAGACAGAGAAGAAAAGCAGCATTGCTGAAATTCCTTTACCTTTTTCTGCCCAAATCACCCAGGCAAAACAGGAGCCCAGAGTTTCCCTCCAGGGACACTACTCTGTCTCAAGCATGAAAGACCAGGCTTTTCCTGAAATAACATCCAGCTCTTGCTTTGTCTCCTGCTGGGTTCAGCTGATATACATGGAGGAGCCTAAATAAAGAAGTGCTGAACTCCGTGCCCAAGCTTTTCCTCACCGCTATCTGCATTCTTTTGCATTCATTAAAAAACAAACAAACCTGTTTCCTGATAGCAAGGAGGAAAATCACAGGGCTGGGTTATTTGGTTGGGTTTTTTTTTCACTTGCAAAAGGCACTTGAACATTGTGGAGAGAAGCAGCTCTGCAGGAAATAGGGAGATTCAAGTGGCTAGTAATACACAAATGTGATGGGAAAGCAGAAAAAACAAGAAATCCACTATCTCTATCTCTCAGGAGTAGGAGAAGGGAAAGAGAGATGGGAAAAGAAAAAAAGCATCAGTACTGCTCTACCAGCCAGGTCTTAGAGAGGAACCAGCACACTCCCAGTCTGTCCCAGAGACCTGCCTCGGACAGGCTGAGTGGATGTCAGCCAGAAAGGTTGGGGAAAACAGTCCCCTTGTTTTGCAGTGACAGTTAGATCTCTAAGAGAGAGCTGAAAGAAACAACGAGTGTAGACACCCACAGCCAACAGCAACAGCCGCCTCCAGAGGATGACGGGGACAAAGATAGCACTGGAGGCTGCGGCACTCCTTGGCGCAGGGCTGGCCAGCGGCGGGAAGTGCCTCACATCCTCTTCTCCGCATTGTTCTCCCAACTCCTCCGGTGGCTGGGAAAGTTTCTTCCAGCAATTTACACCATCCTCACCCTGCAGCTGGTCAGCCTGCCGCTATTGATTCACTTCCCCAGGCATTTCTCTTACTGTCATGCTCTTGTGGCATCAAAGCAACCACTGGGCTCAGGCAGGGGGGTGGCCGCAGACTTCTCACTGTCGGAGGAAACTTTTCCTGCATACCAACATTTTTTAACCACAGGGAATGGCAGTGGTGAGAGCGAGGGTAAATGAACACTCAACCAAGATACAGGTGGATTTAGGAAGCATTACTGCTGCTTTCTGTGAGAGGAGACGCCTTTCAGTACCCAGAGCCACTCCATTATGTGTAAGGTTCTTTTTCCTTCCCTCTCAGCACAAAATAAAAATCATCAAACAAAGAGTCCTGGGTTTAGATGCATAATTGGATCAAATTGTTGTTAATGACCTTGTTTGGTCTATTGTGCCTTTGTTTCCCACCCCTGCTTGCACCAGAGCAGGTAGTGTGTTTAACACTGCAGTCGGGGTGACCTGACTTAGAGCCATCCTGGTTTTATTCTTCTCTTCATGAAAAGAGTGGGTCCTTGGAAGAGGGCTGACATCCTGCAGGACAAGTCCAGGTCTCACTGCCGGGGAGCTACGGATGATTGCTAACGTGTCATGTCAAGATAGGTACAGGCTATGGTGTGGTGGACTGGAGGCTTTGAGAGAATGGCGTGCAAGCACAGAGCTTTAACGCTAAGGTTACAATTAAATGTCACCTGGGGCTGGATGTTTAAGTAAGGCAAGTCTTGTTTAACTGCAGGAAAGAACATCTTGTAATAGAAATCTAATTATGTTGAACAGTACCCAATGTAAAGGTTCTAGTTTATGGATTAACAGTGAGAACTGATGCTGTGAACTGGGAACTCATCTGGAACTGGCTGAAGGGGAAAAGGACATGCTGGTAGTTAATTATTTTGGGCACCAGTAGGATGCAGTTATGGAAAGACAAGCATGATCCCAGGATGCGCTGGAGAGTGTGTTCAGCAGAGGAGGGGAAAAACAGAGACGCTGACATGCACAGATAGGTACTGAGATGCTGAGTGCCATGGGGAGTCACCCAAGTCACCCCTCTCCCTTCATCACCATATACAGGAGAAAGCTACAAAAACACAATAACATTTCTCTGTGTGGCACAAGAGAAACTGATTTGCTCATGACTATAAAGCAAAAGATCCCTCTCTGCCAGGGCAGTGATGTTCTGGACCAGCCCAACAGTCAGAGCACTGGGTACAAGAGCCACAGTGAGCTTTGTGACAGCCAGGTTGGATCAGGACAAAAGCAGTGAGAGGCAGTGTCTGCCACTGAAGAAGCCAGGATTCAGAGGGCATTCATCCTCATCCTATGAACCTAGGGAAAAAATAGAAGCTGAAAATGGAAAATTTGTGTGGCAGTTTGAACTGGAAGGGAAAAAAACAGTCCTACTAATGCGTCACTGCAACCCTTCTAGTGCTGGATGTAGCCAGCCTTTGGTCCCAGGCCTTTCATGCACTCACTAAAAGGCACCATGGCTGCAAGTCCTCTCTTGTGTTATTGCTTGCTTGGCTGAAAGGTGCATGGCACTGTAAAGGGTATCTCTTGAGGGCAACAAGGGGGAAAGAAGAATGAAAGAAAATTAAAGATTTCATGGCAAGGACCACCAAGCGCCTTGAAGGGCAGGCGGGTGGCAGGCACTGGCGCTGGGTGCAGGGATACTGTGGAGGTAACCTTGTGTGGCATGTTTAAAAATAGCAGATGCCACTGTACTTCCCACTCCGCAGGCTTCATGCTCCCTCCTTTGTCACATCCCCTACAGCACTACATAGGTTGTAAGTAATTTAAAAACACAGCTGATTACTTCAGGGAGATGTTTAAGTACCTGAGTCTTCAGCAGATACAGGACACTTACAATGCTGCAGGCATTGTAATGCAAGAGCAGAAAGTCTCCTGGTGGGTGCCTGTGCCAGAAGAGCCAGCAGCCCCAGCACCGGTGGCACAGGGAGGTCACCCATCAGCAATCCCCACAATCAACCTCTTGTGTCGGGCGTGTGAGAAAGCTCTCCCTTTCCTGTCGCACGCTGCTGAGTGCTCTGGCAGCTGCGGGCCCCCTCCAACACCCTGGCAGGCCTGAATAGACAGAGCCGCCCCAGAAACACCCAGATGTGTGCTGGGTTACTTGGGATTTACTGGCACACCATGTGCAAGATCAGCATCAGGCCAGGACGGTGCTGTTCAGTTATTTTGGTTTTTGTGATCTAATTTCCTTACGTTAACTCTTTTTGTCCCCCCCCCCGGCATCTTGAAAGGAAAGAAAGAAGAGATTCAAATACCAACACCTTCAACTCCTTTAAAGGGTCTCTGATATTCACTCCCTGACCTGCGTTCCTTGCTTTAAAAGCTCCCCATTCCTGTGATTTAATGCACATGTCAAAACAAGCTGCCAATTACACTGGTCTTAATGCAAGGTGGCTCCAAAGACACTGCCCGCGAGCAGAATCTGGCCCTCCATTGCAAAGAGGATGCTGTTCAAACTCAGAGATGAGCAGTATCTGCCTGACTTATGACACCTCAGCCATTTCATCCATCTTGCTCCCTCACTCCAGAGCAGGAGCACACCTTTGCAAGCCACAAGTCTCTGCAGCAAGGTCCACACACGCACCAGTTGTTGGGATTCAGTTCCTGTGGCTTTTATGAAGGGTCACAGACTGGAAAAATCACTGGGCTGTGAACAGTGTGGACCCCTCTGCTAATGAGAGATTATGAAGGACCCATTTATTTCCCCTTCACTGAGAGGCCTTGGCTAAGCTATGGAAGGTGACTTCAGGCAAGCCACAGAGCATGGCTTTTTGACCCCGGATACCCTGCATCCATCTAGTTCACTGCTCCTCTGATTTAGACCCACCTTCAAGCGTTGAGGGATTTTCCCAAGAATGTGGAATTTTTATGGCTCCGTCACATTTTGTGACAAGCCTCCAGCTTGTCTAAGATCGCCCTGTCAAGTTCCATTTTTCAGGCTTTGTGCAAAAATGATACTTAATGGAGGAGCCTCTCCAGTGTGTGCACAAGCAAGGAGTAAAGAATACACAACATACAATCCATAAATAGAGACACTTCAGAGGCTTTTTAAACATTCATGCTTTTTGCATAATTGATGACTTTCCATAACAGATATGGATGCTAACCAGCTTTAAATAAAATGAAAATTTATCGTTGTCATATCATTTATCAGCATTACGTTAAACTGTAAAGTATGGGAAGAATATTGCCATGTTCTCAAACGAAACTGGTGGAAGTGAGAATAATTCAGGAGCTGGATCTTTGCATTCATCAGGGTTTTTTATGAGATTGCCAACAGCCCAGAAGCTGCACTAGAACCTAGGAGCCAGAGAAAGAATTGTGTGTCATTGCATAGCCACTGTAAGTCACTGAGCACCTCCTCTGCAGCTCCAAAGGACCAAAAATAAGCCTTTTCTCCAGGGCAGGGCACACCATTTAGTGCTCATCTTCTCTACAGTGGACAGCTATGGCTAACCAAAACTCCCAGGCTCCCATTACGCTCCATAGAGGAGGTGGGCACTTCCAGCAAGAGATTTGCCCCACTGAACACACATATATATGTATATATGTGTGTGTGAGAAGCCTGCTGCTCCTTATGCTGTGAGAGAAGAGAAAGGATGATTAGATTGGATCATTGTGTGACTTTCACACTTCTACAGTCAGCTGAGATGAATACCACCTCTGAGAAAGAGATTTGCCAAGGGATTTTAAGTCACTCCAAATTCCTTCAAAGCGGGGAGGTCCTGTGTCAGGAAAGTAAACAAAATTTCTTAGTTGTGATGGCAATGGGTGTCCCGAGGCACTTCAACATCTCAGCACAAGCTGCTGAGGAACCTCCTGTGCCCTCAAGCTTCACGTTCCCCATGATTTTTCAAAAATAATTGACAGAGGCTCAGCAGGTCAGCTAACTCTCACAGGGTCCACCCTACTGCAGCCTGCTCGTGCAGATAGGTTTGATTTTTCCAAGTATTCCCATATCATCTCTTTGCTGATATCTTTGTTGACAAGGTCAACAAAGACAGACCAAACAACCACACATAACAAACCCGCCTTCAAAAAAAGTTAGGAGCCATTAAAAAAAAAAAAGGATTTTTTTCACTACTCCCCTGCAGCTTTTTTAAACCCATGGAGCAAGGTTTTCACATCACTTGAAATACAAGCTGTGCTTGAGAGACGAGGGGTAGTAAGTGCTTTCCCACACCAAAGGCCAGCCAGACTGCGAACGGCAGCCCAGCTAGCTGCTTCTGCACAGTACCCCAGCCCTGAGCTGACGGAAGGAGGTTCAGGCTCCCGGACAAAAGCGCAGCTGTGCACCATCGGGCCCACCCCATCTCATCCCCTTTGACTTCAAGGGAGCTATTTCAGTTTGTCAGACCCTTCCTCACCACTCAGAGCCTGGCTCCTCTACCACAGCCAGTACAGCTTTTACTGCCCAGCCCCAGTGTGAGACTGGAACAAGAATATTTATACCTGGAGGAAGCTGGGTTTACCATCAATCCACATGGTGTTAACAAAGAGCAAAACATCCCAAACAAACTTGCTCTCTTTTATTTTTATTTTTTTTTAACTGATTTTGCAAAGCCTGTCCCTGACCTCACAGGGCTGCTGCTCTGGCTCCTACCAGCCAGGCAGCCTGTGAGGCATCCTGCTGACTCCGCTTTGGCCGGAGTTCATGCCAGCAGGTCCTCCAGCAGGACCGGGGCCGAGAGAACAAAACATCCAGCCCAGCAGGCCTGGCTCCGAGCACCAGCCCTGAACTCTTGTGCAACCTTCCTTGAAACAAATTCAACTTGGCCAAGAGCAGAGCATTTGCGCATGGCCTGAGAGCTGGATTGAGTACCATAAACAAAAGGAAACAAAAAGAGAGGAAGAGCGCTGGGTCCCAGGGCGAAGAGGAATGCAGGCATCTGACCCAGGCCAAGCTGTGCTGAGCACTGTGACGCATGCCTGAGGCAGAGGGGGTGCAGTGTGCGAGGGGACACAAGAAGCCAGTGGGGGGCCAGGGACTGGGACTCGCCCCTGCTGCGGTTGGGAGCACAGGGCGGAGGCACTCATGGCCTCTTTGGCTCCGTATCAAGAGCTGCAAGTACAGGGACACAAAAGAAGGGAAATGGGGTGAGAGGACAAAAAGAGACTTGGAATATGACCACAAAAATGTATTCCTCTGGGGTCAGTTCAAGGTGTTGGGTGCGGAGCAGGGACACCCCTGCACCTCCGAACAGAGGAGGATGCTCACATGAGAATCAGCTGCAGATCATAACTTCCATGAAAGACAAGGGGTGCTCACACCAGTTTTGTGAATGTGATGGAGGAAAAGAGACTGCTTTACATGAGGTACCCTCAGGGCTATAACTTGGGCCAGCCCAGCTATTTTGACTACACAGGAAGTTTTTGCTCCATCCAGCTCAGGCACCCAGCTGGGTATAAGGCATCCTGACTGCACTGGTGATGCTTCTTGGAGGGACAGGACCGAGAACACCCTGCTCAAACTGACCTGGCTGTTTGCCCTTTTGCAGTTGCACAGAGAAGTTCCTTCACCCAAACCTCTCGCCTGCTCCTATGCAGGGAGCATGGCCAGGGGAAAGGCTCCGTGTAGCCAGGGTGTTTCTATGCCTCAGCAGTCCTACTTGGCCAGAACAACCCCTTCGGGCCATTAGTAGTTGGTGTTAAATAGAGCATCCCTCCAGCTGTGTTTTCCTGTGCCAGCCACTGAGCTCACGCTCCCTGGCCCAGAGCTGGAGAAGCACAGAGCTGTCAGGGAGCCACTGCTGTCGCACCCCACGGAGACTCAGTCCAGCACCAGGGAGGCTTTCTCCACCCACAGATCCTTCGCCCATGTATGGCAGAACCAGGCCAATGTGGGGCAGATGGCAGCAAGAAGAGGAAAGCAGTAAATCATTAAAGGATTAAGACTGACCTATGGAGATAGTGAAGTGAGCCCAAGACATCTAGTTTGCCTAGAGGAATCAGGAGCCCACAAGCAGCTGGCACATTGGGAAGCAAGCCTAGAGCCTAGAGACAAACTGCTGAAGCCAAATGCAGGGCAAGATGCACTTCCTAACAGCAAAGTGCATTAGGCAGTGACGAAGTTTCCCAAAGGAAGCCCCATCACTTGAATCACTGGAAACAAGGCTGGACAAAGTACTGGATCATGTCCAAAAGGGGATAACTCTTCATCAGCAAGAAGAGAGTAGTGAATAAGATGAATACTTGAGTGTTTTCCATCTCCATGAATCTATGTATCTAATGCACTCACTGCTTTTTCAATGTCTGAAAAAAATGTAAGTGCCTTTCCTGTGCCATCAGCACATCTCAGCGCGGAACCAGGATGGAGAGAGACCTGAGTGGGAGCACACAACCATCTCCTTTGGTGCCCGGGAGCAGAGGAGGCGAGCGGCACTTGGGGTTTTCTGCAAGCAGGCAGGGAATGCGAGCAGCGCTCTGGTTTCTCTGCCCTCCAGCATCGCAGCAAGCCCCTTGCCCACAGCCAAAGCCCCAACCCTGCTCTGCAAAGCACTCAAGGACCTTTGTCTTGCACTGTAAAGCTTGGCTAAGTCTTGCCTTGCTCCCACAGAGGAGGAAGCCAGAGGAGCCCAGATATCAGCCCAGCCTCCTCAGCTGGAGTGGGCAGGTGAGGGCTGCCACTGCACGGGGCTTAAGCTGTCAGGATCGAGGTACATCAGTTTTGTTTCTTGGTGCCTTCTGTTTCCCATGAAATCTCTGCCTCTGGAAATCTGTGCTTCCCTGGGGAAGCACCCCCTCCAGCAGCCAGGCTTATGCACCCAGCGGAGGGCAGTTCCCATGCTGGGAAAGACACTCATAGCATCATGGCCTCTCTCCTGACAGCTGATTCTGTAATTATTTGGTTGCTGTTAATTGGTAATTAATTCCAGAGTTATGTTATTAACAGGTGGACCAGGGTGGCATGGCTGATGCCAGGCACAGCAGCCCCTGGTAAAATCACGTACTTCATCATGGGGAAGGGCACTACAGAATTTTTTAGGCCATTGACTGGTTAACCATTAACAACTGGTAAAATCCCAGGTCCCTGCACAACAAGGCGAGTCCTCTTGGCGCTGTTAGAAAATCCTATTTCTAGTGGGTTATGAAACAGAGGTTTTGATGTGCTGCCAGGTTTGATGTGGAGCTCTGGGAGCTGAACACTTGCTGCACTGTCAGCTGCCGGCCGAGAGCCACTTACATAAAGCTTTCCTAGCAACCCTGCTTTGCCGTCTACATTTGTCTGTCCATCTGTCTGTCTGTCCACCTCTGCAGTGGAAAAACTGAACGACCCAATGAGGAACTGGACTGGCCAGCTCGTCCCATGCTGACTAACATCCAGTGGTCTGCGGCAAGCCTTGAGCTGGGGAGCTTTTCCATCACTGAGCAACACTTCATGCGAAGCCCACCATCCCCTTTGGGCCCCTTCCCTGCGTCTGCATCAACAGGAGGAAGCAAGCATCACATCCTGTGGCCTGCGCCAAGGAAAACAGGAGCGCTGCCGGGAGGGAAGGAGGTGTGGGACTGGGGAGGCAGCCCTGATGCCCCAGCTGGCCTTGGCCTCCCTGCCAAGGGCTGCCCACCTCCTGCTGGGGGGAGATGCTGGCACCCCTTGGGGCTCCCTTGGGAAAGGGACATGACTCTGTTGCTTGGTTGGCGAAGACACCAGGTGGAAAGAGGAAAATGTCCAGGATAGAAAATGTCCAGAAGCTGAAAACGGGTCTGGACTTTGAGGGAAAAGGCAGAAATTTCAATGGTTTCTCCTGTACGTCTTTGTCCCCACTCCCCGTGGCTAGCAGCAACTAAAAACTCTCCTAAGCAAAGTCCTTCCTTTACAGACAGGGCTTCCTCCTGCACTACCCCACAGCAGCCCTGTGGGCCCCCATGGACCCCTGCACGCCCGGCTGGGTGGTCGCAGCCCTGCGATTTTGGGCGACCAACAGAGGCTGCATCCCAGTCCAGGGCCCTTTAAATCGGTGCCCAAGCCAAGAAGACTTCTCTGTGGAATTTCATAAGGAAGCACATGACGAGGGCAGTTGGAAACCACAGCTCTTCGAGCACTGATTACAGCCTACCGAGGAAAAGGAGATTTTTATCTTGCAGGAATTCAATTATGAGACCAGAAAAAAAAAAAAAAAGAAAAAAGAGAAAAAAAATGCAGTGCATCTGGCTTGGTTAGCCCGAGATTTCTGCACTTCGGGGGCTTTAATTTAACAAGAGAGGTGTGCAAGCATTACCTAAATCATCGTGCTTGCTGGTGTGTGCGCGGTGGTGGTTTTTTTTAAGAGGGGGAAAAAAAAATCCACCCCCAAAGTCACCCTGCTGGCAGCTGAATGCAGCAGGGATGATGTCATTGGAACAGTTGGAGGAGAAAAGAGAAAAACAAGTCTGTGTGTGCTAATCCTGTTTGCTGCCCTAAAGGGAATGGAAAGCCGCCAAGGCGAGGAGTTCTGGGAAACCATATAAGGGTGCCAAACAAGCGCCGCCGCCAACACGGGGAACTGACATCTTTGTTCTCCCCAGCTCGGCAGCCGGCCAAAGGCCTCATTTCGGCGCTGCAGCATGATTACACTGGACATCTGCCAGCTGAGCGCTGAGCCCCTTTTCTTCTCCGTAAGCTTTTTGCCAAACATGTAACAGTTGCCATGGCAGTCACAAGTAAAGTAGGAAAAAAAATAAAAAAATAATGCGCACGTATAGATAGAGAGGGAGATAAAAAACCAGCAAGACAGCAGAGGCACGCCTTGCTCCAGATGCGCCACATGTGTGGGTATAAAGAGCAAGCAAACTTATTAATCAAAGATTTTGGGGACGGAGGGAGGGCGGGCGGCACAGGCTGAAAGGTGACGTGAGGATAAAACAATAAGTTCACACAGGCACACGCACACCGCAGCGGCCGGGCAGGCGGCGGTGAGCTGACCCAGTGGTCTCCTCCCCTACCTGCATCCGAAACTGCAGGCACACAGGGTTTAAAATAGAACAACATGGTGGCACTTTCACTATTGCTTGCCTGCTTGCCTTTCTTTTTTTCTCCTCCTCATGTGTTTAAAAAAAAAAAAAAAAAAAAAAAGGAAGAAGCTGTTCTGAGGATGAGAAGGAGGTTATTTATAAGCTCTGCATAGCAGAGGGAAGCAGACAACCCAGATCTGGTGGCGTCTTAAGGCGGAAAATCCCATTTCGGCCTCTGCTTCAGGCCAAGTGGTATTATTTCAAGTTGTGCTCTAAACAGTTAACAACCAGCCACCCAGTAGTCCCATGTTTATAGCAAGCATTTCATATAACTATGCAAGTGCTGCCAGACCCTGATGGGCAGATCTACGCACATAATAGAAGAGGTGTGGTCCCTGCTCGCTTTCTTTTTCCACCCTGAGAGGCATGGGCTAGTTTCATTTTACAAAGCGGCTATATACAAAAAAGTTCACTGCCCAGTGAGCTGGAGTTCATCTGACTGTTTATAATCGTGTCTCTTCTCCCCACGCCCACCCTGCAGGCACCAGGACAGTCGCTGGGCAATGGTGGCCGTGCTTGCAGCCAGCCCAGCAGCCGGTACGGCCACAGTGTGTTCGCAGGAGAGGCTGCAGTGAAAGGGCAGATAACACTGCCCAGGATGGGATGCAATGCCCAGCCCATTCCTGGTGCACCGTCCTCTTCAAACCCCCAGACAGGCTACCCACCTGCCCTAAGGACATTAACAGAGTGTAGGACATCGCCACACTAAGAGTGCATCCCGAAAATGTAGGAACTGCTGGAGCAATCCTGATTTGAGCAGTACCGAGCAGCTGCAGCCGCTCAAGGACCAGCCCACCTTGAGCAAGCGAGCACTGGGAAGGCAAACAGCCCCCAAACAGAACCGTGAGCAAGTTGGGTCTGGCCCCCAAGAGCCTGCAGCAGTTCCTCTGATGGCAGCACTGCAGCATTGTGGGCATGGGGAAGAGGTTGGCTGAAATGCAGAAAAAGGCAGCCACACTCACAGGCGGTAAGGAAGGAGACTGGACTCCCACCCTGCCTCACTGCTGCCTTCCTGCATGGCAGTAAGTCAGTTAGCTACGGTTTGCTTCAGCTTCCCATTTGTGAAAAAAAAAAGGATGGTTTTCCTCTGTATCTCAGAGATGGGCTAAGCATCTTAAATCATTAATGTCTGTAAAGTGCATTCATTTCCTCAGATGGAAGCTTCTACTGATGTGTGAAGTATTATTAGGATTATTATTGCTAATAAATAAGGAAGGCAGGGCAATTTTATTTCTTGGTAGGCTTACACAGAGCACAAGAATGCAGAGACTGGGGAAGATGTTAATTTGCACCAAAGGTGACCCCCTCACCAGTACTAAGCCTAAAGGCAGCATCTGTAAAACACAGAGAGAAATCCTCTGGGATCCTGGTGGGTCACTAGCCCACTGGAGACCTCCCCAGGAGTGCTGACCCCCTGGCAGCCCCTATGGGGCCAGTGGTAGGAGCTTTTGGACACCGGTGAGCGGAGGCCTGCTCTGCAGCACTGTCTTGAACTCCACCATGTATTGCGGGTGGCCCAGAGGGGGAAAACTCTGCAGGAGGTGATTTTTGCCTTTCCTTAGATGCCTGACTTCTTTCTGGGATGCACCTTGTCTAAAGCAGGGGTGGGCTATGTGGGGCTCCACGCTGCATCTCAGCCCCTATCTAAGACATCATACCCAGCAGTCTGAGCGGATGCGCCCCCAGTTTTGCAGAACTGAGACAGTTCTGAACTGAGACAAATAGCATTTGCTGAGCCAAGGAAAACTATTTTCCTACACAGGCAAGGGAGAGAGAGAGAGAGGCACCTCTGCAAAGCAGTTCACTCCTGTGGGCTGAAGCCAGTGCCTACTGTTTTTCAGTGACCACCAAGGCTCTCAGGCACCTGGCATCCCTCACCTGAAAAGTGATGAGCCACTCAGGCTTTCCCCAAGGTGGCAGAGGAAGCCATCACTTGCTTCTTTGGTGCTCAGGTGGGCTATGTGGGGCTCCACACTGCATCTCAGCCCCTCTCTAAGGGATAACCCTCCCACTGCGTGATTGTTGCTAACTGGAGGGTTGTAACCTATAGAATATTTTGCCAGCACATTTTCATATATTAGAGCATGGCTGTAAAAAAAGAAATTTCAGGGTGGTGGATTAGTGTTACTTGGTTCTGGCCAAGTTAATAAAATATGGTCTGAGTTACTGCCAGGCTGCTTAATTCACTTTTATTCAAAGTGGCTGGGTAATTTCCCTGAGGTTGGCTCAGTGGGAAGCAGAGTCAGCTCTGGCTTTGTCTGCTTCTGCATGTCACCTTCCTGGCTGGCAACAGTGGCTGTGTCCCCACAGGGCTGGGAGAACGGGGAGCAGGGGGACTTCCCTCCAGCAAGACAGCATGTGCCGGGGGCTGCGGGGTGACATCCATCTTGGCATGAACCAGGAGGGAGCATGGACTGGGACCACATGCTTGCACAGTCTGCCAGCTGCATGCAATGCCATGAATGGCACCAAAGGTGGTTTCCTCATGGCTGCCCTTCCTGCAGGTTGCTCCAGGATGGCCAGGGTAGCCATCAGCCTCATCAGCACTGAAAAGAATCAAACTGTCACCTTGTGCCCCAAAAGCCAAGCCTCAGCTGTGCAGATGGTCAGAGGCACTCTGGCACTGGGGCATGGCAGCAGGGGAACTGTGGCCTCCTGCAGCTCCTCCCTGCCCAGCAGGGAAGAGAGGAAGGGCTGAGCATCTTTCCTCAAGGGGTGAGCAACACCAGCAACCTGCATACTTTAAAGAAAACCCTCCACATCTCCCCACCTTGCACTTCAGCTCCAGTGGAAGTGATGTTTGCCAAGGCAGTGCTCTGCCTGTGCAAGCTCTCCTTCTCGCTGGCATCCTCCAGCTGATTAGTTCCCCCTTGTTTCTAAACCAAATTTTGCTCCTTTGCCCACCTGCATGGCAGAACTAATCACTGCCACACATTGTGGCACCTGGCACTAAAAATCAGCATAGAGGCACATTCCTGCATGTGCTCTGAATCATCATGAGGTTCCTGAGCTTTAAATGGGAAGCAGAACATGTTGCTTTCTAGATGGACAAATGAAATTTTACTCAGTCCTCTTGCTTCTGAAACAAGCTCTGAATCATGCAGAGGGCAAGGTGCCAGGAGTGGCTCTGCTCTCATCCTGGCTCCACCACTTATTTACTGTGTGGCCTCCAAAAAAACTCTGACGGGGTGAATCCTGGTCCTTCCTCCTCCCCACCAACATCCCCAAGGCAGGAGACACTTGTGGGGGGACACAGGGCTTCATGTACAGGGGAACAGAGAAAGGACATATTTCTCATAAGCTGTGATACCATGTTCCCCAGAAAAACATGGCTTTTCGGCTTTCTTTGCCTTTTTCCCTACTCCTGGGCTCCTGGCAGAGGAGGATGCTCCTAAGTGCCAGAGGGTGCCACAGGGTGCTGAGCAGTGGGGCTGGGAGCCACAAAATGAACTCTGTGAGGCTGCACACATCTTTTGAGCTCAATGATGTAGATCCTCCTGCTGCACTGATAAAAGCCTGGATTCCTAGGTAAATAGAGTACATTAATATTTATTTTAAAAAGCTTGGAATCATGATTTAATATTGTAGAAAGGGCTATTCTTACACAGCATTTGCAAAGCTTCTTCTAATACAATATTTTCTAACTTCAGACATGGTAACCCAGTAAGCTCCATTACCATGCTAATACTATATAAAAATGATCCTTTATTATAAATCATACTGCACACCAAAAAGGATATAAATAGAGCCCCAGTGCGGCATTGGCATGCCTCATATTTCTCCTGGTTCACATTAAATGAGCCACTAAATTACAGTGTCCTTCTTTATAATATCATCCTCCAAAGCTGAGCATTTTGTGTGTTACGCAGGGCTGCTGTAACAAGAGAAATTAGCATGGCTGGTTTAATTCAGCAAGTCTGCCATGCATGTTACAGGAAGAGTGTTAAAACGAGCTAGAATGAGAAATTTCATTGTCCTTTCAAAAAACTCACCACTTGGAACGTGTGGTTGGTGTGGGGCTTTGCTAAGGCCTGACCCACAGGCTCTCTGCAGGGGTTTAGCTGCTCCCTCAGCTCCAGCAGCAGACAGGTGAGGGCAAAGGAGAGGACACCCCATCCCATTCTCCTGCTGCTGCTCCAAGTGTGCTTGGACACCCTCTCAGGAGCCTGGGGAAATTTGGTGGCCAGAGAAAGGCACTAGCGGGGCAGAGGGGAGATGCTGCAGGGACTGGAGGAACCATCTTCACACTGGGGCCCTGGGTTTGGTGTGCTGCTGATTCCCCTGCTAACAGCATTGGAGTTATTGCTGATTTAATTGAATCCAGGTGCAGGCAGATTCAGGTCCTTGCTGAGCGATGCTGGCAACTTTTTGACTTTTCCGGTTCTCACCTGCAGAAACAGGGAGGTATTTTGCCCACAGGATTGATGCCTGCCTGTTTGTAAAGCAGCCCAAGCTTCTCCCTGACAGCCAGTGCTAGAGAAATGCAAGGGGGGTTATTGTTTGTATTGCAAAATAAAAATACAGTGTGCCGACTGGGGGGAGGATCCAGCTTGACTGTCATCTCTAATGATGGTATCTGACCGCACCATGGAAGAAAACCCTCCTACAGTCCTAGGAGCTGCGTATGCCTTCAGGGACACATAAAGTAATTCAGGTCAAAAATGTAGGTTGTTTTATTTAGCAGACAAAGAGGTGGGAAAAGCAAAGAAGGAGAGGGAAAGAGGAAACAGGCTGCTGCAAGAATATGATCTCCATAAAGAGCTTTTCAGGATTTCCCCCCAAAATTTAAAGTGAAATGGAGATGTCTGAGTTTCAACATTTCCTTGCTGGCCTCGCTAGGTCCCAGCTCACGCTGGCAGGGACCCAAGTCAGTTCCCTGCAGGGCAGAGATCAGGATTAGCAAATGGAGTTCGTGGCTGGATGTAAGGAGGGAAGGTCCTGGCATAAAGGGGATACCAAACCCTCTCAGGGTCAGCAGCTGGGCCAGGGGAATCCAGGAGGTCCAGAGTTGGCATAAGTGGTTGGTGAGGAGTGAACCCAAGTCAAAGTCACCCAAGTGTTCATTATCTGCAGAACTGGAACACTTCAAGGAAATTTTCAAGCCAAATTGTCTGTGCCAAGGAAATGTGTCCCCTCACACAGGCTGGGAGGCTGCAGGCTCTGTGGCCTATGAGGATGCCTAGCAAAGCAAACTGTGCTGTGAATAATCAATGAAAAGTAAAGGTTTCTATTACCTGCAGTGCTCCATGACCCTGTGAGATAATATAGAAATGGCAGGCAGCCTCCTGAAAGTGAAATAAAACCTCTAGAGTGTAGCCCTTGGCATCATATCCCCTCAGCAAAAATCCCAAAGCAAACTGGGGTTATGCAAGCTGTGAAATACCCAACCTCAGTGATGAACTGAGGAAGCTGCCGGGACCACATCTTGCTGCTTCCAGAAATATCTGTCTCCTCTTGGCAGGGCAGGTTATAAATCCCCTGAAGTTTAGTGTACAGACCCCATAAGTGAGGAGGTAAAAGTAGCAAACCTCAGCTGCAAGGCTGAAGCCTGAGCACAGGGCAGTCCCAGGGCAGCTCTGTCCGCTCCTCCCACCTTTCCCAAAAAGCAGGAGCTGCCCAGTGGAGAGCACAGCCCTTGACCTGCACCAGCTGCTACCAACAGGGATGCTCAAGCACCCTTCCAGTGTAGATCCCCTCTGACCTGTACATCCCTGGCTGGTGGCTGCTCAGCAGATGCACAGACATCTCTATACATGCACATTGACCAAAATATTGCTGCTGTCAGCAGAGTACCATGTTAAGGAGCGCTTGCAAGGCAAGGAAAGAAAAGGTGAGACTGATAGTGAAATCTTCAGCCCCTTCCATCTCTGTCCTCCTCAGCCCCTGGAGAAAGGCTCTCATAGAGAGTCATTAATTTCAAGACCCTGAGTTTAAAATTGGTATTGCACGATGGAGATCACATGTGAAGCAGTAGTGGGGTCATAAGAGACAGGCTGAAGTCTGATGTCCTTAGCTATTCCCAGGGCAGAACACAGCATGACCTGCACAGCCTGGACCACAGTCCCCACTCTCTTAAAGGCTGGAGAGTTTTGGTTGGCCCATGACAGTGACAAAGCAGCACACAGAAAAACCTGATGGTGTTTGGATCTTGTAATTCAATACAAACCCATTTCTGTAATTTAAGAAACATTTAATAATAAAAAAAAAAAAAAGAAAAAAGAAAGAAAGAAAAAGAGATGATGACGTATCATTTATCACAAGGAGACAGTGGTATGCTGCGATATCCCTGGGCAAAGGTTACACTAAAGGATGATGCTGTCATCATTAAGGTGGTGAGCTAGCATCTCTTACAAGCCAAATTTTTGTCTTTCCTCCTTAAAAATCTACATGCAAAAGCAGAAAGTTAGCTATAACATTGATAAAGGAGGTCTGGTCCCAAGGTGGAATTTTTGGTCAGATTTAAAGTAAATCAAATATAACACCTTAAAAATAGCAGTCTTCAGCAAAGCCCAGAAGCCTCAGCGATTTCTTTCTACTTTGCAACCAGAAAGACAACCAGGGTAGAGAGGAGGAGCAGAGAAAGAGAGATTAAAACAGCTTTAATTTTAGGACTTGTCTCATCAAGAGATAGTACGTGACACCAAAAATGAGTCCAATTAAAAATGTTTATAACTTAAAGTTGTTTAATTAGCACCTTCAGAAGTTTCACGATGTTTCCCCGCTAACTTCCTCTCTCCTGACGTGCATACATGCAGTGACAGCTGATCCTGGAGCGGGAGGGTTGGGGCTGCTCCAACCATATCCCAAGCCTGGATTTTAGTCCTCTGGGGGCATATCAACCTCCTAGAAAAGCCTTGGTGATGAAGGATCTGCAGAGGCTTCCGGAGGTGCTGGACGACGCCCCTTCCACTGTCTCTGATGTTGCGAGTAAACAAACGCGATGTGAGGTCCAACCTACCCCATTAGCCTGGGCTAAGAAACTTGCCCTGCAAGAGCATGTGCTTCTCTCCTGGAACCCCGTGCTGGTGCTGGCTTTCTCCTGTGAGCTGTGTTTTCCACCAGTGCCCCAGTATTGATGGCAACAAAGCTGGCCTCAGCCTTTGTGTCCTGCATGCAGCACCTGTGCCGTGCTGGCCCACGTACAGGGGAAGAGAAAGAAACCTTCCCTCCGTCCTCTCATCTATTGTACACCCTGGAGAGTTAATGAGAGGTGCCTCATGAGGACTGCACATTCCGCTTCCTGCTAGGAAACTCAGCCCCATACGGGTCCCCTCCCAGAGCCACTCCCTGTACCAGTGCCAGAGATGCTCCCACAGACACAGACTGGGGACGGTCAGGGGAACGAACCTGGCCCAGCTTCTGTATTTTGGTTGCCATGGCAATATGCTCATCCCTGTTGGAGTCCTTTGGGGAGCACAGAGGTTCAGAAAACAACAAGGAGAAACGTGAGGACATGGCACACTTGTGACAGTCACAAGGTGGGGAGCCTGACTAAGCAAGAAGGTGAAGTAGGTTTCTTCTGGCTCTGTCCCTGTAGCAGCCACAGGTGGCCAGCCACAGCATGGCTTTTGGTGGCAGGTTACCATGAACCAGGGGCTGCTTAGCTGCTGCAGGGCACAAGCATCATTGCTGGGACCTTGCACAGAAAAGTGACCACAAAAAACAACCCATTTTTAAATGTTTTTTTTGCCCCAAGTCTTCTACAGATGTAGGAGGAATCAGGAATATAAGTAAGGGCATTTCACAGTTCACGTGAGATTTCCTCTGGAAAGGAAAGAATAATGGCCTGGAAGAATAATGTAAAGCACTAACTGAATTTCACAGAATTGTAGAATGGTTTGAGTTGGAAGGGAACTTAAAGATCATTTAGTTCCAAGCCTCCTGCAATGGGCAGGGATGCATTCAATTAGACCACGTTGCTCAAAGCCCCATCCAACCTGGTCTTGAACACTTCCAGGGACATCCACAGCTTCTCTGGGCAGCTTGTTCCAGTGCCTTACCACCCTCACAGTAAAGAATTCCTTCCTCCAACCTAACCCTGCCCTCTTTCAGTTTTAAGTGGTTACCCATGTCCTATCACAACATGCCCTTGTAAAAAGTCCCTCTCCAGTTCTCTTGTGGCCTCCCTTCAGATACTGGAGGTCTGGAAGTTTCCCCCAGAGCCTTCATGGAGTCCTGACTCTTCCTCGACCGTAATCCCTAGTCCTTTTGCGGAAATCACACAGAACATCATTTTTGTTCACATTGATTTGCCAAAACCAAAAAATTTGAAGATGCACCGTCCAAACTAACACCTCATCTTGCTGACTAAATGTCCACCTATAATGGGATGGAGAGTATATAAAAGATGTCCATGCTGGATTAAAGAGAACACCTCACCTATTAGTCTCTTTCCAACACCTTTGGGCCCTGTCCATACATTGTGTCATGTGTATAAGCTTGTGTTCTGAGGTCCTAAAAATAATAATAATTTACTTATTCATTATAAATTTCTGTTTATAGGCTATACCTACAAGAGATACAGTGCCAGGCCATTAGACATCAAAGGCTGCATGTTACAGGCAATCTCAAAAGAGAAGTCAACATGATTTTCCAGGAGCTCATTTCACTATAACAACAGTAATCCTGAATTTACATAGTGCCTTTGATCTAGACTGCCAAAGCACTTTGTTCTCTGATGGAGAAACGACATACAAGTTAGGATCCAATTTGCCCATCACTGGCGTGGATTGGGAGGGTCAGTCTTCAAGAACATTCAGCAACTCAAACAACAGTTTATACTCATAAAACCAAGGGGAAATTTTAAATTTGGAGAAGTATGATCATCTTAGAGAGGATTTTGCTAAAATAAATGAAGCTAATGGTCCTACGAATGTGAAGTTAAGGTACACCTTGGAAATCACCTCTGTGGCAATGTTGATCAGGAAGAGTGAAAGGCTGTGCTGGCTTCTGACAACCAAGCCGAGGACTGTTCTGTAACCTCACCACTTCGTATTTCCCCTACACTGTTACTCAGATATTAGTGAAAAATTAGCACAGCCTTGGTTCAGGGCAGGGATATTAAGCAGGAAAACTTGAGACATAGCTATGAGTTGGTTCTCAGTAGAAAGCCAACCCCACATCCTCAGTCACAGAAGAGAGGCTAGACACTCTGGCCTCCTGATGATCACATAATGACCAAGACTGTTCCTTTAATAGGTCTTTCTGAAATATAAATGAACTTAATCACTTCTGATCTTGGGAAACAAGAGACATCAGGGTGTCTTGACTGACATAGTCACAGAGGGTAAGGAGACTATCAGTCTTGGCAAGTAGAGCAGCACAAGAGTAGTGTTGGTATGCTGTCAGTCCCTTTTACCTGTGACTGAGCAGCCGCAGGTTGGAACACCTCAGGTGGACACCTGCATCTTCTCTCTAGCACAGTGTCACCCGAGAGGAGCCTGCTGCAATCCTCTTTCACAGTATGAATCATCAAACCACAGTTATGTGGCCTGACCAGGAGGTGTTTCTTTCATCCAAACTAAAACGCTAGTGAGAGGCACCTTATGTGTCCTGGTCCTGCCTCCCTGGCCCCAGCTTTGCTTGTACCCTCCCTAAAGCTAGGTTTCTGTGTGGACCACCCTTCCCTAGCTGCAAGGTTGAAGTCTTCACAGGCAACAAGGGACCAGAGTAGTGGTATCTACGCTTTGAAGAGAAGAACAAACACCCCAAGCTGGATTCATTGTGGCAAAGTGAAGCAAGTGAAGAAAGGTCTCCCTCAGCTGTGCACTGCTGTGGATGTGGGCCCTGGCTCTGCACCAGGGCGGACTCCTACAGCACACACAGCACTGAGAGCCGCATGTTGTGACAGCGGCTTTCCTGGAGCATTTTGCCTTAAACCTCTGTAAACGCCCTATACTTTGGGTTTAAAGCTGCACTGAAAAAAGCCCTTTGCTGCAAGATTCAAGAGATTACCAGTCTGCAGGGCAAACAATAGCTTCTATTTTGCTGCAAACTGATGTTCTTTTCTGGAAGTGGTTAACTCCAAAATGATGCAAATACTGTTGTCAGCCCCTTTGACTCTCCCTGCTGACAATCATATCCTTCAGCTAAAATCCCTCTCCCACAAACCCACACTGCCTCTCAAAGAGCCACGAGTGCTTGTTATCCCCTTCCCAGCTGCCAAAACCCTCCAGCTGCCTTGTAATTACCCCTGTAATGTACTTCTGCATATCCAATACATAGATCTGCAGCACACTAAAAATTTAAGGACAACGTAAAATAAAGAAACAACAAATGAAAGAGCACAAGGGGTGCTGGAGCAACGACTGTTAATTTTTCTGTTTACTTCACTGATAACAGCTATTTTTGATCCAAAAGTACTGTACAATAGCTGAATGTCAGGGATTCATTGCTTAAGGTCAGGAGAGACCATTATGATCATCAGGTGTAACCTATTGCATAAGAGATCCAGGGTACCACCCCAGTCATTTCTGAGGCTTGCCTGCAACTTCTTTCAGATTCACAGATGCATCTGTTAGAATGTCACCTAGTCTTGGCATAAAGACTGAAAGGTTTGGAGAGTTAACTAAGATGTTAAAAAAGACTTCTTTTTTTTTTTTTTCTTTTCTGTTAGTTACCCTAATATAACATTTAGACCCTCTTTTTCTCCTCTGCATCTGTTTTGCCTCTGCTTCTACCCACTGGATTGTACATTTTCACCTAAATGGAAGTCCCCATTCAGAAATCTCTTTCCTACTGCAGCACTGTTATCAAGTTGCCTTATAATTTCTGAATTATGTGAAGTAGATCACTCTGTAGCCTCCCATCATAGAGTGCTTCCTGGCCCTTGTACATTTTCACATATTCCCTCTACGTGCTTTCATTTATCGAAGCTCACCTTGCAGTGTAAGGGTCTTTGCATGAAGCCCTGCTCTCCCTCAAAAGTCATCAGAGCAGACAGTCCGTGTCCTTGGTACTTGACTGCCCTTGGCAATGGTGTGCTCTCATCTCTAAAAGAAGAAGAAAAGTCCATGTCACTCAGAGGTCTTGACCATTCTCTAATCATTTTCTCCCAGCTCTTCTGGCGGGTGGATCAGGGTGGCTGTGTGAATGGGGACAGCACCGTGCTGGCAGGAGATGCAAGAAGGCAGTTTGCATGTGCGGGTCACAGCTCCTGCTTGCCTCCAGCTATTGCTAATAGGCAGTGTGAGCCTTGCACTCCTTCCTGCCCTTCTCCCTGCCAGCATGCAGGGCCACCTGCCTGCCTGAATCGTGCTAGCTTTTGCCAGTTGCTCAAGATATTTCCCCTTCCACATCACTGTACAAAAGCAGGCTGAATGCGTGCAGCTTCTAGTATA
The DNA here is from genome assembly GCA_013397725.1 of Rhagologus leucostigma. Taxonomy (NCBI): domain Eukaryota; kingdom Metazoa; phylum Chordata; class Aves; order Passeriformes; genus Rhagologus; species Rhagologus leucostigma. The sequence continues at coordinate 1,556,861 of VZTD01000299.1, read as the reverse complement.
TCTGGAAACACATCAGGAGCAGGCTCTTTGCACATACTTACTTATTTTTGGCCCATCTGATCCTAGTGCCATGCACAATGTGGAATGGGTGAAGAAATGTGCAAAGATGGTAATTAACTGCAGAACAAAAAGCCAAAGCAACAACTGGAGGATGGCTCTAGGGGCTAGGTGTCAGGTTGGTGAGGCATCTGAGAGGGCTTTCCATTTGCCAGGCCTGTTCACCCAACCCTACTTGTAATGCCATCTGCTTTCCAGGGGTATGTTATCAAACCTGAAAACGCAGAATGGGCCCCATGGATATAGTGGGAAGTGAGCCTCCATCCTTAGAGCTCCATGGATAAACACCAAGCGGCAGGTAGGTACTGCTGATCCAGCAACCCTTTCTGCGCTGTGCTCATTCTGCTACAGGACATCATTAGAAGAGCCTGAGATACTTTGTTTTCATAGCTTTTTAACCTTTTCCTTCCCAAAACAGTGTTTGTATTTATTTTGGCGCCTTGAATGTTTTGAAGAGAGGATCAATTTGAATTTGCTTAAGCATTTTTCCCCCTTAATCCCATTAAGTCAGTCTCTAATTCTTTCCAGGGCTCCCTTCTGTGGAGCTATTTCGTCTTGGAATCATTTACTTTCTGTGGATTGGGGGAATTAATGAGGCAGATGCTGCTTTCATTCTCATCACTGTAAGCCCAAAACAACTTCAGCAATTTGCTGGCACAGATCCAGATTTTACTGGTGTAAATGAGGTCAGAATTTGGCTCACTGTGCTTACTTTTGCTAAGAGATAAGGAGGTTACCGAAAACAAGAAGTCTTGTGCAAGTTGGGAAAGTCCAGTTGGAAGTGGGTGAAGTTCATAATTTCATTGAAAGTCTGAGTTTCTGCATTTCCCCACTGAGAGGCTGTGCTGAGCACCACAGATATTCAGCAACACAGAGCACCGATAAGCAGCCACTCAGGGAAATAAGGATGAAGACTTTCAGGAATGTCGGAATTGTTTCCAGGAGCAAATTGCAATGGCACAAACTTAAGTCACGCTGATGCAAAATTGAAAGTTAAGAAATATAGAGGAAGATCAACTGGCTGTGTCAGTCAGTCTTCATGGGTCTCACAGGGAAGGAGGAAGCAAACAAAAGCTGAGATACATGCAAATGGCTCAGGGCTGACATCAAAGGTCAGCACGTACTATGGTGGATAAAATCAAGAAAGACATAAAGGAAATGTAACGATACAGGACAGGAAGGCAAGCAAGGAAGTATTCTGGCTGTAGATTGGTGGTCAGAGGAAGGCTGAGGAAAGCATCAGTCTGATGGCTTTGCAGCAGTACCCCACACAAGGGTCAGACCAGGCTGGGACCCTCCGTGAACCCTCAGGAGCAGCGTGTGGGAGTGGAGCTCCTCGCACAGCAGCATTCTGCCTGGCTGCAGAAAGGGGAAACAAGAGGAGTGAGGCAGCTATGGCCAGTCAGCTCTATTTCAGTTCCTGGAAATGCACTGGAACAAATAATTAAACAAATTAATCATCAGCACCTAGGAAACAACCAGGAGAAGAGGAACAGCCAGTGCTGATTTGCCAGGAGCAAATCATGTCAAATCAGCCTAATTTAATCCTGCAACAGGTCTTGTGGGTAGAGACAAAGCAGGATACTTCTTGTATCTTGATTTTGGTACATCTCTGGTACCATCTCATTTCATGTTACAAGAGGTAAATTTAAGGACACATGCCCTAGAAAAATTACCTTAAGTAAGGAGTGCAAAACAGGTTGGAAAAACATGCTCAGAAAGAATCTTCGTAAAAATACAAGAAAAGGTTGAGTAGGGTTCAACAGAACCCTAGATTATGAGATAGTGGGCATCCTTATCAGATATGCAGACGACACCAAACTGAGAGGATCCACAAAGACCTGAAAGAGGATTAGAATTAAAAATCATCCTGGCATGTTAGAGAAAAGGTCTGAATAAAAGGATGTAATTCAATAAGGAGAGAAGAAAAGTTGTGCACAGGGGTAGGCGTAGTCAGCTGCACAGGGACAAAATGAGAGACAGATGATTAGGCAGGTGTGGAGCAGTGCAGCAATGCAGGAACCTGAAATGAATAAAAAGTGCCATTTGTCATTCACAAGGCAGTCACCATATCAGCGCGCTCGGAGAAAAGCTCTGCCTGTAAAATACACGGCTGTGCCCTCTGTTTTACCCAGTGCTGCTACAATCCTTGTTCAGTCCAGGGAATTCTGGAAGGAAGCGGGATGAGAGGTCTAGAGAAGAGGAATTAGGAAGAAACACTCGTAAGGATTGTTTACTCCAGAGGGAAGGAGACCAGGGGAGACACAATACTATCTCCAGAGAAGGAGGGAATAAACATACTCCAAACAGTTCTCTATATCCATTGTGAGTGTGGTAAGAAACAACATGCCTGAACTGCAGCGAGAGAGGTTAAAGTTAGATGCTTGGCAAAGGGGAAGGCTAACTAACACTAAACCCACCTGCCTGGCTAGGATATAAAACCTCTATCCTTGACAGTGTTTAAAAGCGGGCTGGAAACTTCTGGAATATTTCTGAAATCAGCCTCTTGAGGTCCTTTCTAGCCATGTTTTTCTCCAATTTTGTGATGAATGGTGTTAAATGAATATAAATTACCTCACACGGGGACACTGACGTTCAGGCTTGGTGATGAATAGTGATCAGCGACAAAACTGTCAGCTTGTGGGGAGGCATCCAGTAGGGTTATTACTAGAAACTGGTGTTAACTCCAGTTTTATTTACCATCTTCATTAATGATCTAGAAAAAGCATTAGACAGTGTGTTTATTAAAACTGCAGCTGATACTACAGTGGGGAGGAGATGCAATCACCAGCCAGGGCTGGAAAATAACACCAAAGGACAAAAAAAGATGTGTGACATGGGGAGAAAATGACCTAGCTCAAAGGACACACGGAATAATACGTCTAGGAAAGAAGTAGTCCAAAATTAAGACACTCTGCGGGAGAAGGAGACCCAAATGCAATGAAACACTTCGCAGGGTTAGCGTACAGGAAATTGAACAGGAGTTTACAATTTGTCATGTCAACAGAAAAAGTCTCAGTGTGGCTTTGGGCTGCATGACATACCCCAGGGCAGAGAGATAAGCAACTGTCTGATCGCTGTTGTGCAAGCTTTCTTTCTGGGTGCCTCCTGACCAGCGTGGCTGCCAGGCTGGAGGAGGAGCTGGGAAAACCAGCCAAAATAATTGAAAGCTGAGCAGATTGGCTTATGGAGAGAGAATTATATAGGTACTCTGTGGCAAAGCAACACCAGGTTCACACTGCTAAGGTGTGGATAAGTTGTCAGGAAGGGTGCCCTTTTTACCAGGCATAATTATGACAGGAAAATTGGGCATTGTATCGATATGAGGTATGTTATACTAGCATTGCACATTTTGGTTGGCCACAAAGCACTTACAGAGTGATACAATAGCCCCCTGGGGCTCGTCCACCGCTGGCTGCCAGGGTCCAGGCTAACACCGAGCTGTGCGAGAGCTGAGGCATCACCCCAGCACCTGCCGCGGGAGGCAGGACCTGCGGAGGAGACTCCTGGGAAGGGCTGTTGCTGCCAGGCAATTGCAAAGAAAAGGATAACATGTCCACTTTGTGTGACCAGAGCCACACTGACATTCATTGATAACAGAGTTGCATAAGCAAATCGACACGATGAGCCATGTCGATCAGAGGAGGAGAAATCTGTGCTGCTCAGGGGGACAAATCAATAGGGAAAGAGATGCTATATTCAGGTTTCTAGAGAGGTATTACTAACAAAAAGAAAGCACAGGTATAAAACTGTACTTGTCAGAGTCCTTTAGAGAGAAGATAAAGGTAAAGGCTTTTCTAACTTGTGATTTTGAGCCTTTTCAGTCTTTGTCCAGCTGGCTTTTGAGATGGGGGGTCTAAGAGTGCAATGGTGTGTTTGTCCCAGCTGATACTGGAGCGCACAGGCTTTGAACAATAAGGCTTTGTTCTTTTGCCAAATACAGCAATGCCTCTGCTGTTGCTTGGAGAAAAAAAGGAACAAACACATTAGGAAGTCACCGAAAATGAAATGATGGCTCACTTCAAGGCATTCAGGACCACACTGCAGAGATGAATGAGCTCTGCATGGCATGTGAGACCATGAGGAGGAGATCAGAAAGACACCCCTTAGTTCCCACCACACTTGCAATATGGCAGAGGAGATGACTTTCAGATACATCCCTAGGATTAACAGGCACCTGAAATGCTTTGCAGGAGAACCCTGTGACCCACAGCTTTTGCAGGGAGTGTGGGCATTGCCAGCGGAGCGTTGTGTGAGGGTGTACTTTGCCTTTGAGCAGCAGTCACCACAAAGCAAATCTGGCAGCTCTTTCCGGCAGAGGACTTGAAACGACACTTAGCAGCATGGCTGACAGGCCAACGCTGCCAGCTGCAGGACTACAGCAAGGTGCAGAGCCACCAAAGCCTGCAGCTTGCCAAGGGCAAGGCGGCTCAGCTCCTGTCTCACAGCCTGGTGCCACCAGCAACATGGACAGAGCAGGCGGGAAACAAATTCATAAAGAAACTCAAGGGGAAAATAGGAAGGTGGAACAAGCACAGCGGTCCAGAAGAATAAATTTACTGAACATACATCCTTGATTTTAATGGGGCCTCTAATAGCAGGGTGAGCCCAGCAGAGTAGGTTATCTTGCCGAAAATGCTCCCAGAAAATGTGGGACTTTGGCAAAGCCATTCCTTTCACTTGCTTGACAATGGGAACCGAGGGACCCCCAGTACAAACACAACCAACATAAAGCCGAGCAGATGTTGCCTTGAACTTGTCCTCAGCTCATGAGGGAGAATTAAGTGATATGAAACCACTGGAGCAGCCCAGGTGGGAAAGATTACTTCACTGGGGTACGAGCTCTTATTGGAGTTAGGGGAAAGAGCTGATAGTTGTGTATTATATACTGGGACCAATTACACTGAAAAATGCAGAATACAGCAAAGGGGAGGTTTGGGGAGTGAGAAGAGATTAAAACTATATGGCTGTGTTAAAGCTCAGAAAAGAAGAGAGAGAGGCAGAAAGACAGGAAGAAAACAAATAAAGTTGTGCAGGGTGTCTTAATACAGGGTCCAGGCAAGTTTCACATGAGCTCATCCAAATGCATCTCAGGCCAGGCCAGGCATCTCAGACCAGTAAATGCACAGCAGTCACCCTGTGCCTGTGCTTGCAAGTGCTGGGAGCAACAAGAACAAAGCGTGGGCTCTTCAGCTCTCTAACTCTCCTTCCTTATTTTGCAGAATTGCCACATGCTGAAATAGCAAATGATGTATGAAATGAAAAATCACTCCCCAACCAATGCATATAGATGATGCAGAGAGTATTTGGCCATTACTTTCTTGCAGTAATATTTATCTGCATTAATGCCTCATTCAGAGGTAGCTGGAAATACCCAGGATGTGAGAGTAAGGGGATCGGAAGAGAGATCAGGGAGAGAGGCAAAGCAGCAAGGCAGGCACTTAAGGAGGCAGATATAAAGCCTTTCCTGAATAAATCACCAGCTCAGTTCTGACCCAGGTTATTAGCAACCACAAGGCAATATTCCAGGTCCCAATGCCAACCAGTTATCTGTAAAGAGCAAATTCATTTAGTGGACTCCAGAGGAGTCATTGCCATTTGGGGATGACTTTGAGACCGATGAGGAACATGCTGGTGGGCCCAGGCCAGCAACTGGTAGGGAGGTGTTTTCCTGGTGAGAGAAGCCCTCCGCAGCTGGCATGCCATGGGGTGTGGGAGCAAGCCCAGCCACGAATGGGGACAGAAGCAGCGGGGTTCTCCCTTTGACAGCCCCAGGCAGAGGCACATTGCCAGGGCCTGCACCAAGGGGAACCATGGGCAGCCCCAGCTCTCTAGTTTGTAACCTCCACACTCAGGATTGAGTCCCATAAGATGTTGGCCAAGCGTCGGTGTTTAGCAGACAGCATTTAGTGCCGCGGACTCACTGATGTTGACACATAGGGTTACACTTGGATATGCCCTCCCAAAACTGGGAGAGAGGAGGTGCACCCAGCTGAATGCCTCTTGCAAGCACCCCTATCCTTGCACAGGAGTGTCACACAGCAAGATGGACCCAACAGAAAAAGTCAGTAGAAGAAGCAAAAAATATGCGCTCAGTTAAAGACACAGTTGGGCTCAGTGTTGGCAAAAAAGGCTATGGAAGAGCTCAGTACAAATTATACGGTAAGAGCAAAATATCTTGCACTTTAACAGCTAGAAACCAAGGGATCATAGAAGCTTACAAGGTGCAATTGGGATGTTCCTTTTGCCTCTTCTTACTCACATTTTACCTCCCCATCACCAGAAAAAAAGCAAGTGGAAACTACTGACAACTACTTTTGTCCTCCTGAAACTTCCCTGGCTTTGACTTAATGTTTCAGTCTAGGTCCAACTTGACCTTCAGATAACATGGAGTCAAGAGGAATTGCAAATATTCATCCAAGGACAGGTTTTGGCTCTCTGCCTAGTGTCTGAAGGCACTTTGTGTTGTCTCTGAGTGATAACACATTTACCTGACACCAAAATATATTTCAAGATAACACTAAAGACGCGATCCACAGAAATTTAGCTATGAAAAATGTCGATGGGAAGGTCTGGAAAACTAATCTGTTGGTAGTATTGTCTAGCTTGACGGGATTCACTAGCTTTAAAGTCTGGGATGATGCTGCTGAATTTGGAGTTACCCCTCCTGTGCTGCTGTTAACCTGAGAGACCTCACTGACCTTCTGGCTACCTCATGGTCAGTCCCACAGCCTTTTAGGAATTCCTTTGGCTGATGATTTGGTATGTGCTATTGGTGGACAGGAATATCTGCCATTTAATGAAGAAATTTAACTGTAAGGGAACCTCAAGTAAAGATTCTGCCTTTGTGTGTGTTTTCCAAGTCATGCACTTGGGTGACACAATTGTGTGGGATACACATCCAAAACTCACTTGCACATTTACTCTTGTAGCTCTGTGGAAGTACTTTGGACCACGAGTGTCCATAAGAGTCAACAGAAACCTCTAGGAGAAAATTCAAACTTTTCACAAAATCAATGCTGAAAAGAATTCACATCTGATTGGCTAAAATCACCTGGCAAGAATACCTGACTAAAAAGAGGCCAAAAGGTCTTAGACTAGATTAATTAGTATCTGTGCAGACAGCATGGTACACCAAAAATGTGTTTAAATAGCTTGAATCTTCAGCTTTAAGTCACTTATGTAATGTGAAGACTCCTAATCAAGCCTTTTTTGGCAAAAATACCCTTGTAAAACACGTGATTTTTTTTCTCTACCAAGATGATGAAAACCATGGAGACTACTTAGACTGTATCTCCACACTTTTTCCTCAGAAAATCCCCACATGCTTGACTCTGGGAATGTTTTTACATAAACCCAAACAGAAAATAACTTTCACAGGTTCCATAAGTACTAGAAATTATGAAGTCTATTCCACATCCAAAATAGGACTTCCAAATTTCACTGGCACTCTGTGAATGGATAGCTTGTTAAAAGAAAATTGGATAATAAAATAGTAGCATTTGATTCAGCCCTCATGCTTCCAAAGGCTTCTAAAATATTCTTAGCCCAATATTTTCCTCACAGGTTAATAGGAGATGATTTGGACATAGTTCAGTTGAAACAGAGCACCACACATGGCCACTGCCCCTTTGACTCGGGGCAGTCTGAACCCTGGAAGGGGGCTGAGCACTGGGGAAGTCCCAAAGTGGGTGCACACCCTCCCTGCAAAGCAGAGGAGGGCTCTTGCCCGACACCCTCCTGGTTGTGCCTGTCCACTGGCTTGGGAGGCACTTTTGGGATGCACAGAACCCACGCCAGCAGCGTCTGGAGGCAGCACACACACACCATCCTGCTTGCTGCTTGTGTTTGAAGTGCCCGGGTTGCTAATAATATACTTAAATGAGGTGTCCAATGGCCGCTGGGTGACTAAAAATATGAGTGAGAACTTATTTATTTATTTATTCTGCCTCCTGCAGCTCTTTCTCCTAAGAGATACCAGCACTCCAGCAGTGAGGCGAAACCAGGAATTTTGGCAGTGTGCAGGGGTCTCTTTATCTAGGACCACAGAGCAACTTTTAATCAGATGGAAAAGTTTTGACGCACCAAGCCGGAGGCAGAGTGTGGATGCTCCTTGGTGCAGGGCACCCACGGCTGGGCAGAGTTGTGCCTCTCTCATGCTCTACTCTTGTGCTGCCACTGCTTTTCTGGGAATCATGCCAGCCACTGGGGTGTGGGAGCCGGCAGGCTCCTGTAGCCACCACCAGGACTGATTGGTCAGAGCTTCAGTCTGCGATGACACTGCAGCCGTTCATATTGCATCCCTCCAAAATGCATTTCTCCACAAATACCTACCGAAGAGCACTGGGTGGCTTGAGATGTTTACAGGCCATTTCTTGGTTTGCAATTTTTTCCGCCGAGGGCTGAAGTGGTGGATGAGTGGTGAGCTGGGGCAGCTTCACACCCTGTTGGCCACCTCAGCACAGAGCCCAGGAGCTGTGGAGGTGACACTGGGTGTAGATCATGAAAAGGACTTCCAGCATCTGATTTATGCTGCACAATTGCTTTCATTTTGCATTTCAGTCAGCTTGGACACTGAGGAGAGATGAACAAGAGATTAAGAATCACAGGCTGTCATCACCCTTCTCCTCCCACTGCCATTGTCCTGGTGCAATGCTCCTAAAAAAGGCATCCAGACTACCTTTGGGAGCAGAAGTCTTTCTGCTACTGCCATCAGACCTGTTTCTGTGCTACCTCCTACTACTGTGATTGCACAAAAATCTGCACTGAACACAGGTGGTGGAAAAAAACATTTGCTCTCAACCAGTGCAGCAGCAAATGTCAGTGTGTGGACTACATATTGCCCAACTCCCTTCCCTGTGCATTGCTCATTTGGGTGCTGCACGCTCCTCCTTTGCGTCCAACACGTCCTGCAAGGGGCTCTAAGTGGAAAAGCCCTGCACAAGACAAATTCCCAGACAGCTGCAGAAAGCTAGAGTCATCATCCTGAGAGACTTTTTAATATGCACAGCAATGCTGGGCAGCACAGTGGATACAAAGTGCCAGCCAGCTCTGACAGCCTTTGTAGCAGCACAAGCGAGGGGCAGCAAACTGTGGCCCGGGGAGGGTGCGCTTCAGCCTAGAAGCCCATCTCCTGTGAACCTATGTCTTCTGGCTCCTTGACTCTGAGTGATCACTGAACAACACAGCCCCCTCTTTGTTTTGACGGTCTAAATCCCTATAAACAGAGTGCTTGTTCTTTTTTCTTTAACGTCCTTTGTGGTTTCATGAAAACGCCGGATGCTGCAGAAGCTGAAGCATGAAAGGTTCCTCTCTCTATCCTGTCCTCCCTGTCCAGCAACCACACTAAAAAGAAACCACCAAAGAAAGTGCTTGCAAATACCTGAACCGACAGCCCCGGTGATGGAAAGCTCTCCAGTTATTCATAGCCCAAATCGAGCCCGGGCAGCAGCTGTGCAAGTTTCCGAGCTGGCCCCTGCCAGCACCGATGGCGGCTGACCCGAAGGGCCCTACCTCACCACACACTTTTAGTGCTTGTTCCAGCCCTTGGCAGCTTGGTGGGGGTGCAGCTGTGAGGCAGTGTGGGGGGTCACGGCTGCAGCTACCCCAGTCATGAGAGTGGGGAGGAGGAAATCATCATCATCTTCTCAAAAACATTTCCAAGCCAATGCTGCAAGCAGGCAAGAGTTAAAGCTTTTCATCACTGAAACCTTGGGTTCCTATTTACCAAACATTTATTCAGTCTTTATGCATTTGAGTGAATGAGGAAATGAACCACAAAGCTGGGCACAAATGCCAAAACCCTGCTTAAGTACATAATTCACCCTCATGCCACTCTCTGTGCCTCCTTCAGTCTTGAAAAACAAATTCTTCTCCTTAGATTTCTTGTTTCTCATGAGCTCCTGACACTTCCTGGTTCACCACCCAGCCACCGTGAGCACAGCCTTTGCTTTCCTGGAAGCTCCATCACTGCCTTCACAGAGGCAGAGGCAAGATGCTAGAAAGCCATGCTCTCTCCTCCCTGCCCAGTGCTCCCGCTGCCGGTCCCACCCTATGCATGGCACACACTCCCTGGAGCAGTAAAGGGAGAAAGACCTAAATCCTTTCCAGTCTAAAGGCTGGGCTTACTGCCAACCTGTCCCAGTCCCATAACCTCTACATGAGCTCCCAGACCTCAAATTCTCTTTAACTGAAGAGGTGATCTTTTCACCATCTTAGACCTGTTTGTTGCACCCAGTTCAATCTCCTTGCTCATCAGTTCCTCCAGCACTTTACTCTCTCCCACACCAGGAACAGCCTTTTCAGCCCTCTCTTTTTAGTACCTTTGTGGTCAAAGCTGAGAAAACCCCCTGAAATCCAGAAAAAGCTCACAGAGACAGATAGCCCCAGACAGGGAAGGGGGAACAGACTGTGCAGTTGGGTATGACAGAGAAGAGAGGCCACTCTGCTCGCGCTGCAGCCACCCCAGGCTCAGCTTCTGGATGCCATGTGGTGCTGCAAAGCCGCAAGTGCACTGGCCCCACTGCGGGCAGGGGGAGTTATCTGGGGGCAGTGTCTCTGTTCCACCTGATACAGCTTCCCTTGCATGTCCAGATGAGGGACAGTCATAAGACAAACAATCCTGGCTATTTTCTCAAGCTGATAGCACACGAGCAGGGAGAAAGAACACAGCTGTTCAGCTTCCAGCAGTTCTCAGCCCCAGGAGGTCAGACCCTCCCTCTCAGGGGGTCAGCAGCCTTTCAGCTGTCCCTGACCACTGTTCCCTCTCCCTCAAACTCCTGTTGTCTCTTTTTTGTCTTTGCACAGCCTCCTTGCCTCCTGAGAGCACTGCTGGTCTATCTTCCACACAAGCTCAAGGAGCAAAGAATTGAAATACACCCACCAGGTGAGGAGAAGGGACTTGCTGGGGCAGAGGATCATATCCAAGACAGTGGCAGGTAGGAGAGAGGGATCTTCCAAAGGTTATGACACCCAGCACCCACTTCACCTTCCCACCTGATTCCCTGGGGTATAGGGGCATTGAAACTCCCTCTGCCTGCAGCACACCTGAGGTTTTCATCCCTCTCTGCTGTGAGTGACTTACTCTCCTGTTGAAATTCACACTGGGTTATCTGACATGCTTTAAAAATTCAGGATGGTGTTTGATGCTTCTTGAATTCATCAGCAGACAGTTATGGTTTGGGTAGACATTTTTATTCTTTATTTTCTGCTTTCTCACCCCACAGAGTACTTTGCAAGTTACACCTTCATCTTGCTTAGGAAATGAAGATGCCCAGGACAACTCCATGCCATGCTGTGTGCCTAGAAATCCCCAGAGGCTACTCCTGTCTCTCCTTATCATATTATGTTGCTGTCCTTGGCCCAGGTAGGACTTCTTATCAGGCTTAGCAGAGTTGCTCACACAGAAGCTGCAGGCCCCCATCTCTGCAAGCACTTATCCACCCAGGCTGAAGTCTTTCAGGCCAGTGGTGTGGGTGTGCCCTCCCCAGTCATCTGGAAGAGTCACTGGCAGGTACCTGATCTGCGATCCTACGATCCTGTGATCCTACGTACATCACTTCTATCATAGGCTACACACCTGAAATCCAGAAGGATTTGGTCCAAAGCAGTAAGCGAGCCTCTTGCCTCCTCCATGAATAAATACAGCTAAGAGGATAAGATGGTTTGCTGATGAGCACAGTTTGCAAGGTCCACGTCCTTGAGCTTTGCATACAAATGTTTCCTTCCATAACTATTTCTTACTCATTTTCTTAATCAATGTCAAGACTAGGATTAGTTTATGCCCGGCCTCAGAGCAGGATTCTTGCACTGCAATATGTGCTGTGTCCTGCTGGTCACCAGAGAATAAGAGTGCTTTGCAGCCGTAACTAGCAAATAACAATGATACTCTTCAATAGGGAGCACATTTAAATGCAGTAACCACCTGCAGAGAAAAGCAATACGTGCTACATCCTCCCTTTCCAGCACTGGGAGAGAAAAACAGTTGTAACAATCAATGCACAGAAGTGACAACCCTCTCATTGCTCACTAAGTCTGGCTTTGTGGGAAGGATCCCCCACAAGGCAGCTTGGTCTATCTTGGCTCCACTCTTGATTGCTTGAGCTGGAGTATGACCAAGGCCCAGCATAGCAGCCCAAACCATCTTCCCCAAGCATGATCACAGGAATATGCTAATATTAAAAACAATCAGGGCTGTCCACATCCACTTCTAAGAGCTCCACTTTGAGCCTGCCACTGCCATAGGTGCAGTGCCCCCAGTTCTGGATGAGTGGCACTTGGCAGCAAGTGCTACACCAGGGTCTCTGTAGCTGTAATTTCCCCAGCTCTGCCCACAGGTATAAATGTAAAAAACAAAAGCTTCATGGCTGACACAGCTAGAATGCATCTCAGTTCACACTGAATATTCATTCCCCAGCTTTTGCAGAAGGCCTTTAAAAACACAAGTGCTTGCCAGAACAGTCCCCGCCTCCTGTGTTATTTCACTTTAGAAGAGCCTGCCCTGTAGAAGATTAAGTAACTTCATGAAGTATATAACTCAGAGGTCACTTGGCTAAGTAGACCAAACCTGCTGTCCTATAGTCTCCTTCACATTTTCATTAAATCTAAAATCAGTTAATATTATGTAATATAAATGCAGTGGTTTCAGAGACTCTAAGCTGAATGAGAATTTTGAATTAAGAGTACAGAACAACCTGAAACTGTCTTTGCAAAAGGAGCCAGAACTGGAGCACCCAAGGGCTCCGTCTGGCCTCATAGAGGCATGGCATTTCCATGAAATGGCTGTGAGCTGAATAAGTACTCTGGGTATTAATATTCAAAGCAGGGCATCACATATGGCTTATGAAACACCTCTTTATGTGGATTAAAGACCTGTTCTCAAGGCAGTGAGCTTCCCACTCCAACTGGAGCCACTAGGCTCCAAATTCATTACCATAGCACACTTACTGGATAAAAAAAAATTGGAAGGCTTCCCTTTCTATTAGCCTTCCTCTCTAACTATTAAGATTCAGCCTCGTACCTGACTTGACTAATGATGAGTCCCAAGAGAGTGAACCCAGACTTCAGAGCAGCACAATGACTTTGAGTAACCTCTGGCTCAAGGTGAGAACTCACGTGGGATTAGTCCAAGTCATAACCAGGTGGAAATATTAATGGCCATCATTACGGGAGCCATGGAGGGGTTTTTCTCAACCAGTGAGGACAGCAGCTTCTTTCCAAGAACCATGTCATCTGACCTGGTTTGTACTCTTTGCTCCTGTTTACCCACACAGGCTGCTGCATGGTCCCCAGGCACGTTCTACTGACCAGGACAACATGGCTACCATCCCACTGGCACTGTTAGAACTCGAATGGGATTGTAGACATTATGGACCTAATTACACTTAGAGAAAGACCTTAATGCAGGACAATTAAACCCTCTGTGGATGCTTTCTGTGTACTTGAATGGAAGTCAGATTTTTGTTTCTGATTGAATAAATGTTGTTATACACATATATAGATAGATAGATAGATAGATATAGCATACACACATACGCAAGTTTGATTTGGTAACAGTTTTCTGGCAGCGAAGCATCATCGCACACTGGAGTGCTAGTCTTTCTGCCCGTGTTCTGCTACTGATAAGTGAACACCTCCTGGGCAAGGAGAGCGGATTTGTCACTGTGGTATCGCTCGATATGCAAGAAGTGACACAGAGCACCTCTTGGGTTTATTTGCCCAGCATGTGGATACTCCAGTTGCTAGCTGTGCTCAGTACTCCAGAAGAAAAGCATAGGTTTGGGTCTGTTCCAATGTATCTGTCCCTATTTTCAGAAAACATTTCCCTAAGTAGGCCAAAAATGTCTCTTAAATCTTGAGCTTTAAAGGATACATTTGTAAGTCAACAAACACACGAACAGGGTGACCAGCTGTTCTACTTTCGGCGGCACTGTCCTAGTTCTCAGAAGCCAATCTGCACTGCACCTCCCATAGAGGAGAGAGGCCAAGTGTCCTACTTTCTTGGTGGCCTATTTGTCCTACCATGAGAAAGTAAGGTGCGTGACTCCACACATGAGAACAGAAGAAATCCTCCCCTCTGTATGCCCACACAGAAAGCCAACAGAGATGCAAAAAGTCCAGACCACTTCCATGTCTCAAAGTCCTACTGTTCAGCTCAGACTCTTGTCTTGCAGCAATGTCAAGGTGCAGCGGATGCTATTAAAAACTGGTTTCCCTGTCCTCTAATGTCACTTCCACCCTGAAGTCTCACCTTGTTAATACATGCAGTTCACTGCTCTGTCTCAGCTAGTGAGAGCGTATTATCACTTAGCTCTCATTCAGCAAGACACCTACATTTACACATTGCCTATGTCTGTTCAGCAGGGCAGCAAGAGACACTCTTGAAGCTCCTTTTAACTCTATGAAGCATGCATTTACACTTAAGCATGGATGTAAGTGCTTGGCTAGACTAATGCCATGATGAAAAAACATCAGAGAGCTAAGCTTTGAACTGAAAATATTTTTTTATCATAAACTGCAAGGAAAAAAACCTTAAAATACAAATAATTTTTTCTGGAAATGCATGACAAGCACAGAAGTAATATTCTGAGTAAGTATCCTGCTCCTCAGCAGTGCTGGTAGCTGGTTGCTGTGAAAATCCAGGCTTCAGCAAGGTAGTGGATGAATACAGCAACTTTCTGCATAGTCTTTACTGAGCTTTAGCCAAACAATGTGCACTGAATCCCTAAATTAGAGAGAAAAGAGGTAAAATTAGAGAGCAAGGGTAAAATTAGAGAGCATCCCTAAATTAGAACCACCACCCACTTTTTCTCCTGCAGCGCTTGCTGTCAGTCTCAATCATCTTCCTCTCCTCAGTAAGGCAACCTGGGTAAGAGGCATGGAGGAGCTTCATGTTTGCTTAAAAAACTTTAACACCAGATCCACTCTGTCAGTCGTGCAGACAGCAGGAGGTGGAGAGGGGGTGAGACCATCCATGTACTTCATCCTTCAAACATCTACAGCTGTCAACAAAAGCTGTATTCATGAGTAAGGACAAGAACTTGGGCTTCTCAGGTTGTATTCAGCCTCCCAGAGCTAGTTATCTCTGCTAGAAGGGTTTCACATGCACACAAATCTCTCTTTCTCTCGGTATCCATCTCATACAGGCCTTTTTAAAATCTTCTCAAGTTCAAATCCTGTACGGCAGAGTTGCCTGATCTTTCGTGGGTTACATCTCAGTAGAAAGAGAAAGCTAACCTGGCAGATCAGATCTGCTGTTTCACACCCTCGGTTTCACACCTCTCCATTCACAAGCTGCTTTGCATTTCTCTCCACTCTGCAGTTTCAAACTTTGTAAACTTTGATCAGAAGTTTGATCATAGGGTGGCTGGGATTTGGAGGCAGAAACAAGAACCTCCCCTCTCTCTTCAAAGCATCTATCCATCAATACCAGTGACTGGTTTTTATGAAAAAAGGTTAACCCACTTTCAGAGAAGATATAGCGCCTTCAATGTTTTGACATTTTGGTTTTAGTTAAAGCATAATCAAACTTCTCAAAAATAAGGGGTTTGAAAACACTGTCTCACTGCTTACAATCTGGGGGAGAAAGATCCAACAACATTCCTGCATTTGCTTCTGAAAGTAGGTGTCACTTGTCCTTCACTTTCTGTACAGACAATAACAGTGAGCTTATCCATCTCGTTATTGTAGCCTTGAATAGCTGAGAATGGAAAAATCAACATCTGAAACTGGGTGAGCTTCTGACGCTCCCTCCATATGACAGCTTTAACAGGACTCCCACCCCTAGTGAGTCACTAACTCTCCCTACAAACCTCGTCTGGGATGGGAAGCACGAGCATGCATTTTGCTCAGAGCCCTCTGGCAGGGAGAAGTTTTCACCTGGGGTTGTGTGACGCTGCCTCTGACTCTGCCACATCCCCTGTGCAGTCTGCAGCACATCTGCAGGTTCCCCAAAGCATCTGCTGGGACTCTTGCTAAAATGCCTTTGCATTTCCTGGCAACTTGGGATTTCCTCAGACGTGAAGGACACTTGAAAAGCAGCAAGAAATGATCATTTAGCACCATCGGAGGGGCAGGAAGACTGTGACAAAGGTCAGCTAGTCCAATTCTTGTCAGAGTCCCCTGGCTCTGTGGGAATAGTGCAGTTAATGCACTTTTATGATTAAGCAGCAGTTATTACCCAAAAGACACATTCAGTGGCTAAGAATGGGAGACTTTCAGAGCCTTGGATCATATGGTAAGAAAAAAGTATCCCCAGAAATTCAGACTTTGCAGCAAAACATTGTCTTTTGTGAAAAAGGCACTTGATATCATCAGGGAAAGAAGGTCATACCCCCCCACACCTTCTTTGATTGTCAGCTGATGCAGGAATGCTATGTGCTTCCAAAGGTGAGGTGCCACCAAGTGTGGGTGACGGGCAGACAGGGAGGGATGTGGTGGAGCCAA
This sequence comes from Rhagologus leucostigma, assembly GCA_013397725.1. Taxonomy (NCBI): domain Eukaryota; kingdom Metazoa; phylum Chordata; class Aves; order Passeriformes; genus Rhagologus; species Rhagologus leucostigma. The sequence continues at coordinate 1,540,361 of VZTD01000299.1, read as the reverse complement.
GCCACAAGCAGGGCCCCTCGGGGCAGACAAGAGATAGGGCCCTCACCCAGCCCAGCCTCAGCAGGCAGCTGGCACCAAGAACAGCAGAGACTGGCTCTGCCTGCCCTCACGCTGTCAGGATGAACCCCGCAGAGCACGGCTATTATTTGCTTTAAAGAATGCATTTTTGGCACCCAGTGTACAATATGTTGCTGTTGCCCTCGTGACAACTCCATAATCTCTTCTTTCACTTCCAGTGTTATTGTCCCAGTTTCCAAGGAGCAGACAGAGAGGATTTACTCTTCTGGAGTGGGATAATTCCTCATCAGGAAAGAAATCAGCAGAGACAGACTCGGGAAATTCTTCACTTGTCTATTTTTATTTACAGTGGAGTTCCTGTTATTACCTTGAACAAAAATAGAACAGCAAGGCTGCAGCCCAGTTTCCTTTGCCTTTCTGCAAGAGTCCATCAACACCAGCCCTCGGCCACAGCCCCCACCACAGCCTCCTCCCACTGCCTCTCCTCTTGGTCACCACCAGTCCCAAGGACGGGCACCAGCAGCAGCCCCACACATCCCATGCCCACCTAGTGGCTCATCACTCTGAGCTGGCTTGGCCAAAACAGCATTTACAGCTCCCAGCAAGTACTGACCACAGCTCAGGGTCCCGACACAGCCCGGTAGCAGCCATCTGGCATCGGTGCTGGCAGCAGGGAGAAGATCCCAAGAGTGCACGCTGCTCCTGCAGTTTCTGCTCCAGAGTGTTAGGAGTTAAACCACACGGGTTTAATATTCACCAGCAGAAGCAAAGGGGTGGTGATACCCTCATCAAAAAGTAACACAGTACTAAAGTACTGCTGACAGATGACACCAGGAGAAGCAGCACTAGCTGCAAGGGTAACAGCCTCCATGTTGAGAAGGTTCCAGCAAGGTTACACAACGCCCGCAGTGATGCGAAGGGAGAGAAAGTAACAGCACCTCAGTTATCAACAGACACCATCTTTTGTATCAGGCAAAATCACAGGCTGTTTTTAGATCCTTCTTCTTTAAAAAACAGTTGGAAGTTTTCAGAGCAAACTTGAGTTTTGGACATCATTTTCAAATCCATCATGTTTTATCTTTAGAAAAAAAGGCAAGATTTGCCTTTTACAAAGCCAAGGAGCTACCAGCTGCTTCTCACTTCCTCCCCAGCAAGGATGTACACACAGGACAAAATTTTCAAAGCACCTCCAGGGATTAAGCACCCATCTCCCCATCTCCCATTGACCACCAATGGGACAAACGTACCCAACTCCCTTAAGCTCTTCTGGAAATCTCATCCTTTGATGTAATTTCAAAGGCTTCAAAGCTAGGGTTTGTCTCTTTGAGGCAGGGAGAGAAGGAGGAGCATGGAAGCATTAAAGCAATTCATCTTAAAGCCCTTTGCCTCGTTCTGCCAGGGTGCAGAGCATCACCAGGGATATCACATGGGATAGCTCAAGGCGGAAACTTTCCCTGGCTGACCCTGCAGCTGGAATGCCCATGACTTCCCTCTCCTAGGTGATGGAGCCAGTGCCTTTGCCTGGGGTTTGAAGGGCCTGCAGCAAGGGAATGACATCTCATACCCATGGAGACCAAAGCGCTCAACAGCCTGAACGCCCACATCGCTCATGCTCATCCTGCCTTATGGCCAGGCCGTGGAGGCACAAGTAGCGTGTGTGCCTTGCTCATGGTAGGAGGCAGGACCTCCTTCACCTGGCTTTGCTTCAAGCACAAGACCTTTCTTCCCTGCACATCTCCCCACCTTTCCCACATCTGTTTTCCCTGACACCAACCGGAAAATCCTCTTTGAAACAATTTGTCCTCTGAGACAGGCAGTTGCTGCTACAAGCTTCATGAAAATATGCAGCTGGACAAGGTCTCTACAAATCCTCCTCCTTCAAAGGGAAAAAATTATTACAAATTACTGAGCATCAGCAAATTCAGTCTTCAGCTCATGGCCTGCTCTTACTTGGAGTTGCTGGGTTTGCATGCAACTCTATGCAATGCAAACTGTGAAGTTTTTTCCTATGATTATGGTATTCATAGCACTGCTGGTCTGAGTAGATTCTCCAAGTGCTCATTTTCTTCTGTACTATGACAGTTCAGTCAGTCAGCCCTCAGCACTGTGAGAACCATATAAATCCAAAGAAAAAATCCAACAGTCTTAAATGATTCCACTACTCATCAGAACAGACTAGGAAACCGAAATGAAAAGTTGTGTATTGGGATTTGCCCAGGGAGGGTAGAGACAGAGGGTTGGGCGGTTCCCTTGTCAATTTGTGATAGGCTCAACCAGAACATCACCACACTCTCTCATTTTCTCTCACTAGAGATATTCCCCAGTTGTTATTTGCTTTAATTTGGACAGCAGATCAGTTCTTTTGTCATGCACAGTGCTCCATGCATGCCAAGCTGGGAGGCTGGCCCCAAAAAGGAGAGCCCTGCTCAGGGCAGGTGGTGGCTGCAGCCGCCTGGAGTTCATCCTCCAACCTCCCATCCCACGCCTCGCAGTGATGCCATTTTCACAAAGTGCAAAGTAGGTGCCTATTTCTGTTTCCATTGCAGTATTGCCACCAGCCACGATAAGGATGATTTATTTTGGTTACAATACCCAGGCACTCCAGTCAAACAGGCAGGCCCCCTGCGTGCCAGATACAGGGCAAAACAAGAAACGCTGAAGGTCACCTCCTCCCCAGTGAACTTGCCGTCTGGGAGAGAGCCTGTGCGAATACCTTAGCAATGTAAATACCATCCTACGGCTCACTAATGACCTCAATGAATCAAGAGGAGGCCCTTGTTTACCTTATGAAAACTTCCCGAAATAGCACAGCAAACAGAAACATTGCCTGTGCCTCCGGGGTCCATAAGCACTTTGCCATCCCCATTGGTCCCACCTCTGGAGTGGGACAGCAAGGAGAAGCCCCTGGAGGCAGCTGTGCCCTGCTGCTGCTGCTGCCACTGCAAGGGTGCTGTATGGAGCTCCCGCTGCTCCATCCTTCCTCCACCAGCAACACAGCTTTCACACTTCCCCAGGGTCAAGAGAGGGAAGCAAAAAGCCTGTGTAAGGAAACACGGATTAGCCAGCACTGCTGCTTACTTCCCTGTGCTTTGCTCCACAGAGCACATCCACCGGAGGTGTCACAGCTCCCACCGCCCCGTGGCAGAGATGCCGTGCATCCCCCCGGGCAGGGATGTGTGCTTCCCTTAGCTGCCCTGCAGCTGTGGCTTACAAAATGTCTGCTTAGCCTAGAAATCACGCTGAAGCCGCTGCAAGGGCTCACATCACCTGATAGGGCTCGTGCATTTGGGAGCGAGTGGAGCAGCAAGGGAAGGGAGTAAGGGGCTAAGGGAGATGAATGGGTATACTGTTTCTGCCTCCCTGTCTGCAGTTTTATTAAGTGCAACATCTTTCATAAGATATTAGAGCTGGTTGACATTTCTCAACCAACACTTTAAAAAAAAATTCAGCCAGAAGTTGCTTTCAGAAAATCTTCTGATTCGAATAAAAAGGTGCCAACTTCATATATTTTTTTTTCTGTTTTCACAGAAAAAGTGGGGGGGGTTTTTTGGGTTTTTTTACTCTTTATTCCTCCTCATTCCTTCAGCTCAAAAAAAAACTCCAAAAATGGGAGAGTAAATCTATCATAGGGAAGTAGGTTTTGGATTAATGTTGATAATCATTCAATAATACTTTACTCAGCAGGATTTTTTGTGAAGATCCTGAGCTACTTTCAAACTCTTCAAGCAACACTGAAAAAAGACAGGTCTCAATTCTTAGACAACTCTATAATCAAACCAGGGATCTGGACCCAAAGGTTGTCAAAGGCCTGGGTAGGGTTAATTTGGGTCTTCCTCTAGCGCTAGCTGTACCCAATGCTGACATGGACAGGGCTCAGCCAGGCAGGAGGGGAACACGACCCAAGCCACAGCCCAGCGGGAGGTGGGCACGGCAGCAGCTCCAGGCTGGGGTGACACAGGGACCCTTGAGAGGAGGTGGTGGCGGACGAAAGGTGCTTCTGGCAGCAGAGGCAGTGAGGGATGCCAAGGAAGGAGCAGGTACGAGTGCGGGGAGCTATGCCGTAGCTGCACGCCCCTGCAGGCCAGCTCCCTGCGGGTCGGTCCAGTGGCACTGCTGGACCCTGGCCCCAGGCTCACGGTGGGACCAGCAGCACCAGCACGAGCCAGGGAGACGTGCAGGCAACGCACAGGCCAGCGAGAGCGTGAAAGGCATGGCTGAAAACCTCGCCACGGTAGCACTGAGTCAGTACCACTCCCTTCCCTAAATCCTTGCTTAGGCAGCTGTTCCCAGGGCTGCAAAAACAAAAGGCATGAGATGAGAAGGAGGCCCGGGAAAAAATAAGCTACAGCTTTAGAGTGTGACTATCATAAACAGCTAATTTAAAGAGCTTAACACAAGTCTTCTTGTGGGCATCATAATGGCATGCTGGCTGCATCCATTATGTATGGAAACAGAAATTTGCTGATTCAGCTGTGAGGGCTTTTGAAGTGATGGCAGCTGAATTTGCACTGAGCCTTCGTCTGTCAATTCATCCTTTTAACTGAACAGGCATGTTTTTAACAAGCTGACGCTTCTTCAGCCTGACAAATGGTTGCTAAGGCATCCCTTCTCTTTCAGCTGTTTGTCACTCACTCATGTTCCTTCAGGTACAGACCTTTTTTTTCTTTCACAGCAGAGCACTTCCTCTTCCTCTCCAGCCCATCTGGCTGTGCAGCATCACACTGCAGAAACTCTTATGCAGCACCAGAAGAAAAGAAAACAGCTGAGAAAAGGTTACCATGTCACATGCCCTCCTCCACAGATGCTATAAGCTGATATGTTCAGCTCTCAGTATCCGGGGTAATGAGGGCAAAGAAAGAAAAGCAAAACTAATAATACAAAATATATGTAAATAAGGCCTCAGGAATGTGATATTTTAATACCTTTACCTTTGAAAAAACAAGTTTAAGATGCAGCATGAGGTTATAAATAAAAAGAAAAAAATTGTACATTATACTTTATAATGGCTCTGAAAGAGTTCTGCATTTTTTAAACACGGCACATCTAATCTGCAGCTCAGAGAATGCACCCACAGATAATCGAGAGTTGACTGTAAAAAATCTTTTTTTGAATGACAGCTTGAAAAGTTCATGCACATTTCTCATGACAAATCCCCTAATTATCATTTCCATCAATAGACTGTTAACATATATTCCGGGCACTACAGGCAGCAGAAAAAAACCCAAGTGGGAAGCACCAGAGATTTATCGTTCAGATTATAAAGAGCCCAAATTTCAAGCAGAGTTGCAAAAGGCCAGCAGTCAGCTCGGACGAGGATGGAATTTCTACCTACACACCAAGACTGCCTACTGGTGTCAATGTTGTATGTCATGATAAGAGAGTTTGTAGAAGTGGCCCTTAGACTCAAGCTTCATGGCTTAAGCTGAGCTCTAATTAGCAACAGGCAGGGAAGGGGAGGGCCAGTAGGGCAGAGCCTTTCCAGGGTGCTCACGCTCTCTCCACAGCTCACCAGCTGGCATGGAAGACAAAACCTGCCCCAAGCTCTCCCCGTCAGTGCTTGTATGCCTAATAAGATGTGTGAACATAGCCATAAAATAAAACTAAAGTGCGTTTTTCACCACCACCCCCACAATGAGAAGCCCGCCTCATGTGTTGTGTATAGGTAATGCTGTTGGCAACTTCTCTTCAGAGGTGGAGCTGTACAAGGTGGACAATCAGTTTGGATTTCAGGAGTGCATGGCCCAGCCAGTCATTAAGACAGAACCAGTCACAAAATTTAGATCCAGACCTGTTAAAGTCTTCAAGACCTGACAAAGTCTTCAAGTACATCCATATTTAAGCCTGTGTTGCAATATGGGGTTTGGCTCTGCCCATCATGAAAATAATTACCTCCAGCATAGTGTTTTCACAGGCTGAGCATGGCATTTTCTCTCTACTCTGAGTTACTGAGACCACTTTCGATGGCCTGTGTGTTACTACTGCACAGGCAGGGGGCATTCTCAACTCCTGCAGGGTGAACATTCATCTAGAAGACAGTAACACAGCAAAGGAGTGTCTAAGTAAGGCTCTGAGGGGTTCACAGAAGTTTATTCCACACAGAATGCATTATAGTTCCCCAGTCTGGTCCAGCCTCACAGGCCACAGGACCCAGAAAGGCAAATGATGATTTGGCAGCAAAATATTTACCTAGCAGAGCAGGGTAAAGTGCAGCAAACTTTATGAAATCCAGTACTAAACTCCATATGCAGATCTCATGGACCTGGAAAGACCTTTGGCTTTCTCGTGACAGAGAAAATCCTAAAGTGGGGGGATCTTCTAACCAAGTACCAGTGTGATTTTGTCACTGGCAGCCACTGGGTTGAAAGGAACAGGCTGCTTCTCACAGTGACCTGTTTACTTTTTCTATCCATGGCTGTGCCTTTCTCATTTAAGAGATCAGTTTGCTTTTGCCAGATGGAGTCAAAGTCACCACTGTGGATCCAGCTTTTTTTTCCTTGTTTCTTGGAAAGCACCAGTCAGTACCACGTCAAGAAAAACAAACAAAGAAGTTTGCTTAGGATCTATTTAAAGCAATGCCTCAGTGGTAGCTTCAGTACAACCCCAGGGTCAGCACTGGTGTTTGTGACAAAACTGGGGCTACTGCACATGAGGAGGGCTGGATCATTGCACAGCTGTTGCAGACAACACCCCATCTTCCACCCAAAGAGGTCAGAGCCATGCACAACGCAAGCAAGAGAGCTCCTCTCCAGCATCTCCACTATCCCACACTGACCATGTAGGAAAAGTCCTGGAGCTCAGCCACTGCAAGCTGACATAAGGTCCTGAAATGTAGCAGACACACTGAGTGACTCAAGAGGAGGATCTGAGTTTTCTGCCCCTGCCAGCAGACCTTGAGCTGTGGAAGATTGCTCTGACCCAGGAGAAAGTCTGTGCCTAGCAGGGGGGTGACATGGCAGCACACTTGCCACCACCTCCTCTCACACCCATCCTTGGCACCAGGAGTTAGAAATTATCTGAAGAGAGAGTGGTGGAGCAGACGAAGGGCTGTAGAAGGTCCCATCCAAATGAGGTGTTTCCTGCTGGAAGGCACAGGGGTGAGCACCCCGTGCTGCTGGGAATCCTACACCACACACACACTGAGCCCAGGGAAAGGGCTAATAGCACATCCCCACCTCGCCAGAGCATCAGGAGGCTAATTTCATTAGCATCCGTAAAACACTCTGACGCTGTCCGTATGGAGCACAAAGCATTGTTAAACAGCCACGCAGAGCAAAGCCAACAGTGCTTCGCTTTTGTTTATGCAAGGTATTCTGCTGATACTATACCCTTGGGAAATGGTAACAGCTTTGGTTACAATAGGGGATTTACTACCACCTCAGCTTGCTGCAGCACTACTGACCATACCTCTAAAAGCAATCTCAGAAATGTCTGGTCCACAGGGAATCTTGCTCTGTCCCACTTACAAGCATGCCAGTGCTTTCCTTTTCCTTCTGCAGCTCATTTCTGTAAAAGACACATTCATAACTCCGAGCTCCTTACCAGTGAACCTAATCCAGCAAGTATCCAAGACATTCAGGAAAAGAGACTTTCATAGCATTGGAATTTTTCCATGCCAGCACTTTTTCATCCTAAGATAAATGGCTTTTACTTACAAGGCTAAAGGCTCTATTCTTTTCAAAATACTTCTCAGCTTCAAAGTGGCAATGGAAATTGGCCGTGCACCTGGCCAGCTGATCCGGCCTGGAGTCAACCAAACAGCAAAAGGCGTCTTTCTTCCCAGCAGCACCAAGCGGTGCTGTGCAGTGGGCAAGAGGCTGGAGGGCTGATGTAAATAGGCTAACAGTTAATTAATCACAGGGTATTTAAGCAGGGCCTGGTCAGCACGGCATGCTGAATTTCCCGACCGGGGGCTGGTGCCTGGGATGCACCTGCTGTGTTGGATGCTGGCTCTCGGAAAAGCCTTCTCTGGAAAGATTGCTTTAGACACCCAACTGCTGCACTGGCACAAAGCCTCCCTGAGCCCTGTCATCTATCCAGTTCAGCAGAGCAGGCACCGAGGGACTGAACTCTGCAACAAATTGGGAACAGGCCAGACCTGAAAACAGCGACACCAAACGCTCTCCACTCACAGATTCCCTCGTGTGTGAGTGAGCTCTCCTGCAGATACTGGATGGAAGTGGATTTTATTTTTATCATGGAGGTGAACAAAGGCTCCAGCTGATGAGACATGTTTGTCTTTCTCACGAGACAAATGTAGCAAACACCTTGCTGAAAGCAGTCTTGACCAAATTGCTCCCAGCCTTGGACAGCAGAGAACAGTACAGAGGAGGAGGAAGAGGGGAGGAAGCACACAACTGGGGGAGCCGGCCACTGTACACAGAAACCTCATGTTTGCATGCAAGGTAACTTGTCTGAAGTCCAGCCAAGAGCAGCTCCCAGTTCTCTGCAGGCCTTGGGGGTGGGGGGGAAACCCAGCCAGAGATGCCTTAGAAAGTCCCAGGAGATCTTAGAGCTATCTGCGCCTTCCTCCAAAACCCTTCCCTCTGTAGCTCCCTGATGCTGGAACCACCCATTTCTCCCCACCTTGCCCTCTGTCCCCAGCAAGTCTCTCCTGGCCAGGCTCCTGGCTGTTCAGAGAGAGACCTGGCTCCTCCTGGCTGTCCTGAGACCACCTGCAGGAGGTTGCACAATGCTTGGCCACATTCAGCTTGATCCAAGCAGGGGCTGTTGCTCTCACTTTCATGAGCCACAGCCATAAAAAGAGACGGAATCTGCTGGCCAAGGAGAAGCCAGGGCAAGTTGATGCAGTGCAGGCTCCCGAGGTCAGTGGCTGCAGCTCTGTGCCGGGGGAGGACATGCAATGCCTAATGTGGAAATGTTTGTGTTTGGAGCAATATATAGTTACATTTAGCCCCTAGCAGCTGCAGAGGCTGTTTACTGTAGCACACAGTCCTCAGCCTATTAGCTGAAGGCCTGACAGTGACCAGATGTGGAGAGGAGCGACTGCGGAGCCTGCAGCCGTATTTATCTCTTTGCCAAGATCCCAACAATATCTTGCCTAATAAGTCTGGCACAGAAATAATCATTTAAAGAGCTGAAAAACACAACATCCACAGCCCATCTTTACAGCCAGAAGGGGACTTTTGTGAGGCTTACAGTCTAATCTTTCACCGTCCCAAGTGCTTCCCTCCTACTTCACAAACAGCGGGTGATTTATTTCCCAAATGGCTGGACTCGAGCCTCCTCCATGTAATCACTCAACAGGGAGGCTGCACCTCTGCAGCCAAACTTGGCCACTTGCAGCAGCTGCACGAGGAGGCAGAAAGGAGCAGAAGCCACCACCCCCCATCTGCACTGCCAACAGGTTCCTCTGGCGGGGGGATGCCAAAGTCTCCAGGGCCTTGCCCCCCGCCCCACATCGCTGGTGCCCGGACGAGAGCTGGGCCCTGGGCAGGCAGCCCTAGCCCTGCCGCCAACCCGCAGAGCGCACACGCCTGCCGACCTGCACACGTCTCGTGCAGTGCGAAGGACAGCCTGTACTGTCCCCGTGCGTGTCCCAGCAACACCCAGCGCTTCGCAGATTAGCCTTAATTTGCTAAATTAAAACAAAACAAAACAAAACAAAGCAACTCATTAGGTGCTTTCTGAAGAACTGTATCTTTGCTGGCAGAAGAACTGGATACTGGATCAACATCAACACCAAGAAACAAAAGTTGCACTCCACTGATTCACGCAGTTTATGACCTTGGCTGGCAGATAAGACCATGTAGTATGATTTTCTCTGTTTTGCAGGCTGCAGGTACCAGGTGTCGTTGAAGGTCAGCGTTGAGAAAAAGGCTCTCCCACAGTCAGGAGAAAGTTAGAGAGAACAATTTTTATGCAACATAAGCTTGTAGATGATTAACAATTTTCTTTCAGTTAACCGAGAAGTTAATAGTTATTCAAAGCACTCCATTGTAATGGGAGTGGAGATGGGGAGATGTACTACATTAACCTTTAATCTTGGACTGTGCAATAAAAATTAAAATGGAATATGGCACATAAGTGTGATTAATTCTGCTTGCAAAGGGAGAGGGTGTCAGTGTATGCTTTGCACAGGAGTGTTTCCTTCTAACAGCAGGGTGCCCTTATGCAGGTGAGGATGTGCCACAGAAAGGCTGCACTCAGTGTTCAGTCCCGTGTTTTCTGCTGTTTTTCAAGCTCAAAATCCATCTTACGTCAAAATCCACCTTGTTAACTCTGCACCTCCCAAAAATCTCTAAACTTTAGGAAGCAGGTGGACTTTTTCTTCGTTTTGAAGGGGAGAAGAGAGAAAGAAGGGCAGAACTTGGCAATTTGAAACCCTGGAAGGCTATCGTCAGCAAAACATCTGCTAGCCTGCCCCCACTGCAGTTCACAGCCCCAGGGAGAAGGACGGCGGATTTCCCACAAAGCTATTTCTTTCTGAAGCGCCCCTTGCCCTGCCCTGTCTACCACTCTAATGGGCAGCCATGGGTTGAGCTTGGCACTAAAGACAGCCGGGGGGGTTACCCTGCCCAGGGCTCACTAGTGCCTCCCAGCCTCAGCCTATGTCAGAGCCACTTTTCCTCAGCACTGCAGTCCTGTTGATACACACGGGACCATTGCCACATGCACAGAGACTTGCTGAAGTCAATTACATTGAGTTTATTTTCTGTTTTCAAGCTCAGTGGCAAACCTTTGGAGAGAAAGAAGAACATGGGAGACAGGCCCAAGAGGCAAACTGTGCTCACGGTATTCCCCAGCTTAGCCATGTTTGGCTCTGGGGTTTGGTGGGGTTTTTCAAAAGTGTTGCAAAATCTGGGTCTGGATTTGTCTTTCCCCTTTTGTTCTTACTACTCTCCTAAGTGTGCCAAAAGTCCCTTGCCTGACGTCATCAATGGGTTTGACCCGGGCCATTTGAAGCCAGCACAAGGTCTGAGGGACTGGGTTTATGAGGCTGAATCAGAAATGTTTTCAAGGCAAATTCCTCCCACACTTCAGACACACCTGAGTGAGCCTACCCACTTGCTTTCCTGAGGAGCTGGCACTTCCTCATCCCAGCCAGAAGTGGAAGTGTTAAGCTAGAGTAAGTGGCTGGTTGCTTTTATGAGTATTTTCTCAGCTATGGGTGTTTCTGTGAATCACACTAAATCTCCAGCTGTCTATAAGTCAACATGCATTTCCCAGCACTTTCTGCGTTCATTCAACAGCCATGCCAATATAATGTGTGCCTTAAGAGAGAAATCAGCCAGCTAATGAGAAGGCACTGGAAGCACCTCTGCTGGCTGAAGTGCACTGGTTTCCCTGACAGCCAAGAGGAGTGACCCCGCACACCAGCACACCCCTGGCCCTCTTGTGAGGCCAGTCTGCCCCTGCTCCCGACTGCCTGCAGCAAACCAGGCCCAGCAAGAGCAGGCATGGTAGCCAGAGAGCAGGGAGGAGAGGTGGCTATTCCCCGTGTCAAGCCAAGATGCATCGCATGCACACAGCCTGCCAGCTCGCACACAAAGGGGAATCTAAATACCTCCATGGTGTGCCTGAAGATGCCCACACCACACTCTGCCTGCCTTTTGTGCAGGGGGCCTCCACGGGGAGGATGCAAGGATCCAGGCTTCACCCTGCTCTCCCTCTGCCCAGGGGCTGTTTATGACTCCCTTCTTCCTCCATAGTCAGTGCTCAGCAGTTTCAACACAGTGTCTGTTCTCGTGCCTTCCTTCCTGACACCAACCTGTGTTTTGGTTTCAACAAGCCCCAGTGGAGCTGAGCCCCTGTGACCACGGCAGGGCAGGCAGCTCTCAGCTGAGCTCACAGGGCACACGGAAGCGTGTGGTGCTTGCAGGCAGCACAAACAAGGCCCTCTGCTTCCACAGCCCATGCCCAGCAGCTCTGATGGGCATCTCCTCGAGATCTCTCAGTCCCAGTCATCCTGCTGAGACCCAGGGTGGATGAGCAGATAGCACGCAGGGCAGGCAGGAGTGCACCTCTCATTCAGAAGTAAGGCAGGTCACACAAAGACTGCATCAACCCAGGCTGAGAAAACACCACACGTTCAATGTATTTGTCTTTGAGAAATAGGGTTAAGAAAGAATGAAGTCATAAACATAAGGATATACATAATGGCATATCTATAATGGCTCTGTAATTGCCGGACTTTTGTGCACAGTTAATCTACAACCTGGCTAACCTGCCTCAAGGTAATTGAGAAGCAGTGACAAATGTGTGCCATCCTCCCACCTCCACACAAGTCACTGCCTCCAAACATTATAAAGAAAGTTATAAAGACAGAGTTACCTGTCAGTAACCCATCCTGAGGCCAGCAGGAGGAGGCCTTTTATATTTGCCGGGGCCAAGGTGCATCCTGATACCAGGAGTTGTGTCATTGCTGGGTAATGCTGAGCCGACAACACCCCACAGAGCCACACAGCACAGGACACAGCACCCAGGGAGAAGGAGACCTCGTGCTATCACTTAACCCAACCGTGGGATCAAATTTTGGCAGGACCTTATTACAAAATGCTCCTATGTGAAATTTGTTTCTGGTGAGAACCAAACATCTGGGAGAATATGCATTCCAGAGCAGACTGGGAATAGGAGCAGGCCTAGAGCAGCTGACTCTCATCTGACTGATGACAGAACCAAAGGTCCAAGATGTCTTCCTGGAGAAAAAACAGACATCGCATTTGCTCTGCATATGTGTAGAAAGCACCCGGACATGGTGTTTGGAGGGAGGACATTTAGGAATATGCCACAGCCAGAGGAAAAGACAACAAAGTGTTACAGCTCCAAAAGCTAGTGTGTCGTGAATTACTGCAAAGTGACACTTAGATTCAGGCCTTAACCCCAAGCTGGACTAGTAACTGTTTAGTTACTGTATCTAATAAAGCACAGTCATGCAGCATTCACATCTCTCCTCAACTTCCATTTACTGGCAAAAGTCTTACAAGGAGCTGCAAATCTGTTGGAAAGGAAAGTACAGCAGCAATAACAACACACTGTGAACAAGGTGGGCTGTATGTAAAGTCCGTTCAGGCTTCCCTTCAGACCCTGGGATGCTGGGGGGCAGAGCTCAGTGCCCACTCAGACACACTCTGGCCACTGCCACGATGTACCTGTGGGCGCTTGGAATTCATTTTGCCGTATCATGGCAAGCAGCTGCTTCTGTGCAGGTCTCTCCTCAAGACTCCCCACATCGACCTTCTCTTCCCTGCCCCCTCTAAGAGTGCAACTTTGCATCGTGAGACATGCATCCATCCTCTCCAGTCTCCTGCTGTGCCCATAGAGATGGTTGTGCATCCTAAAGCCCTGGGAGCCCCCACAGCAAGCACAACAGTGGGGCTGAGAAGTCAAGGGCATCCACACAACCGTATCTCCCTGCAGCAACGCCGGCACAACCCCCCTGCGCACACAGTAAGGCCTCCACAGGGCGCTTGCTGCACCTGCTCTGTGGACAGACTTATCAGCCTCCAAGGCTGTGAAACTGGTAATCTATAAAAACTATGAGTCACTCAAAAAAAATCTCATATCCTTCTCTAGTTCAAAGTGTTTCCTAGAACTGCACTGACTGTGAGGCCTTGAAGACACAATTGTTTTCTGAAATTAAAAATTCCTTTTTCTGGTCTTTTGCAGCACCTCCCGAAATGTCAGTATATTGCTGGGTGTCTCGTGTCTAAAAGGTTTCTCAGCAGGAAAGGGATACTAACAACAGAGGAAGTGGGAAAACGGGTGCTGTGGCAGCTGAAAAGTTCACCTATTATAACACAAAGTGCACTCCTGGCTCTTGGAAAGACAACTTCTACTCTATGTGAATAAGCAGACAACTGAAAAAAGGGCAGAGGAAGCCAGATACTTAGTATGATTTCAGTCCACTGAGGGTAAGAAAGCAACGCTGGCATCATCTGACCTTGAAACAGTGACTGAAGAGAAATATGACACTTGTAAAGTGTAAAATGACATCTTCAAAAAGAGGAAGTTTTTGCCTCCATAGCCCAAGGGGACCTCCATCTTCCTGGCAGAGGAGAGCACAAAGCCAGTTTGTCAGCCTGAGATGCAAAAAGTAACGAGCCCAGAAAACAGGCCACAGGCAGCCTGGGCTGTGGGCAACAAAGGTGTTGGGCATAAGCAGCCCCCTGAGGGGCAGCTGCTTGGAGCTGGATGCCAGCAAAAGCATCTGAGTCCTGCAGGCTCATGGGCCTGTTAGGAGAGAGAGGATAGAGCTGTGGATAAAATGAGGTGTTCTGCAGCCTGCCATGGGCTCCTGCTGCCTGAGAACTGAACACTGCTGGTGGCCTTGGACGTATAACATCGATGTTGGGAGAAATTATTGCCTGGTCAGAGCTTTGCATGACTGTCACATGCGTAACAAGCAAGTTTTATCTGTAGTAACCTGTTTCATTGATTTCTGCGCTACTGGAAAGTCAATAAAAATTGACAATATCTCCATGGGGTTGTTGGGTTTTGGTCACGTATACCTGAAACATTTATCTGTCTGGGAAAAAAAAAGATAAAGTCAAGAACTTTATTCTCTACATGTAAGTGAAAAAGGTTATTAAGAAAAGCTTTTGTCAGGTACGACACCCACTCAGCTAGCACTGTGCTTGACAAGATCCTTGGAGGCCCTGCTATGTGGGGTGTACCAAAGGGAGAGGAGGATGCTTAATGCATGCATCTTCATTGCTGCCTCTCTTGGGAGAGGCACTGAATTCTTCTCTTTCTCCCTGGGCTTATCTGCTGATGGATTACACCAAAAAGCCCTTTCATAAAGCTCCATTAGAATGCCAGTGCATGCAGCGAGGGCCACTGAAATATTCCCAAAGCCACAGACAAAGCTCACAATCTGCAATATTTTAGCATAAGCTCTGACCCAGTATACAGCAAAACAGACGAATGGCACTTCCCCTAGGGCAGGAATTGCTTCTGAAGCTGCTGACAACTTACTGTTTATCTCCTTTCAGTCCCACTCTTAATCACTGTTTGAGATGAAACTTTTTCTAACCCAGATTCCAGCTTGAAGATCTCCAGAAGAAAGACCCTTGACCTCCCTCCTGGTAGCCTTCTCAGCTGCTGGCAAAGCTGCCTGTCAGATGCTGCAGTATTGCTCCATGCTTACAGGGCAGGAGGAGCGATGGGTCTGAGCCAGGCTCTGTTCCCCACTGCCCTGTGGGGAGCCTGCCACAGGGCCGGCAGCACGGCCTCCAGCCGGGGAAGGAGCTCACAGCAGCAGTGGCAGCTTGGGGCTGGCCAGATGCTTCAGCTTCTTCAAAGTTCACCTCTGTTTGCTCCTGTTGTTAGCTCCAAAGCAGGAACAAAACAGCAGACGTACTATTTAGTCAGTTTTGGTATTGCACAACTGAAAGAGAATAGGAAAGCACCCCCAGGAACTGAGCCAAGTCAATAATGGAGACAGATTAAGCAATACATGCACCTGGCTGTCAGAAGTGTAAGATACTCTCTCTTTAGTAATTACAGAGCAATTATGAAGTTAACAGCAATTCCAATAAGGACGTGCATTTCACAATACAATTTTGTCCACAATCCATCAGGATCAGTCCCACCAAGGAGATACAACTCTGAAACCAAACTGTCCTCACCCCTGCAGGCATAATCCTTTAAATGCCAATCCTTGGTGGGGTGGGATCTTGCACTAAGTAGCAATTAAATTATTAGTTATTAACAGGATGTAATTGAAGCTGTACTTCAATGTGACTTTTAAAAAAATCCCACTTCTAAGATAGGTAATAGAAACCAAGATGAGGTGAAGACTTTGTGTACCGAGTTCATGCAAGTTTAGTTAACCTATATTATAATTCTGAAAAAACGTAAACAGATTCAAGCTGGGTTTCAATGTATCTGAAGTCATCAAAATCTGTTCTGCACGGTCTGGATGAAAATCTTAGATTTTGTGACTCTTTAGAGTGGTAAAATCACAATGATCTCAGTTTATCTGATCCATCCAAAGAGTAAACAGGGAACAGAAACTGTCCTAAGGTCCAGAACAGATCCATGCCTGAATTTGAGATACTAAATCAAACTCAGATCTGCTGAAGTTCACAAAGTCTGACTTGCACTGAAATCCAGCTTTGCTTCCAGATCAATGCTTTTGATCTGCCATTTTGTGCCTAACAGATCTGCCATTTTTGCGCCTCTGTTCTAAGAGAAAAAACAGCCTGCCTTGCTCCAAGTGCCGCACGGCAGCACAAGGTGGAGGTCACCTGTGGTGGCACTGTACTGACACGGCTTACAGCCGGGAGGAACACTGCACCATCACCATTTGCTAACAAGGACTAGAAACTACTGAGCAAGTGACCCAGGCTGGCAGCTTCAGCACCCGGCCTGACCTGAGCCTGGACCCACTGCGTGAGCGCACATGGCAGCAGTGCCCGCGGGATGGCCCTCGGTGCCACCAAACTGGATTTCTGAGCGCTGCAGGTTCCTGTGCACGCTATAGGCCTTCCAACAGCCCAACGCCCACCAGGCAGCAGTGACATTTGGGTATTGTCTGCTTCCCCCACATTGCTCTACCTTTGCAGTACATTGCAGATGAGCCCGTCCACATAGACACAAAAGAAAGGGTGACCCAGGCTACAAGACTATGAACACGAAGCATACAGAGCCACAAGAGAGGAAGCGAGCACACAGAACATGAATGGCATTGGACAAAGAAATGTTGCTAATGGGTGCATGAAACTCACTAATTCTATTCTCTAAGGGACTTTCTGGGCAACAGCAGCTAGCCAGGAAGTCTTCCATCAAGACTAGCATTAATCTCCTCACTGTCTCTTTCTCATATCTCCTTTCAGTCTTTATTTCATTCAAGTAGTGAAACCTGTTGTGGTTTACTTTGATAAAGGTAGAGCCAGTCACTCAGTGTGTTCAGGCACTGGGGATGTTTTACTATCTCTCTCTGCATCGCCAGTACGGCTGAAAAGGTGCTATTGTGGTTTGACAGCTAAGGGAATATGTGATTCTATCAAGAGGTATCCAAATATCTAAGTGCTCTAGAAAGATTAAATAATTAATTATCAGAACTCCTGGCAGAAATATAGCCAAGCATTATCCCCATTCTCCAGACAACAAGAATATTTTTGTAACAAGTCGTGGTTACAAGAGCTACCCAAGGTTTGCTCTGAGTTAGTGAACCAGAGCACGGACATTATGAAAGCCAAGGATTTACATGTTCCAGGCAGAATTTTTACCATCACTGCAACTAATGCCCTCTAACAAACTGATAAGAGATAGGGAGTTGAGCTCCTGGAAGACATGTAAGAGTATGTGGGAGTTGCAATTTTAGTACACAGAGCTCAGCAGCATTTGGAGGGTTCAGAGGGGAAACAAGGTGGCCATGGAAAACTCTTACACTTCTATCCTCTTTTTGTCTTCATCCCCTTTGGCCGCTACGCATCACTAAGGACTTTTTTACTTCATTTATGGGATAAATTTTTAGCAACTAGAGCTAAAGTAATGGCTGTAAATACACGTATGCACATGTGTGTATACATGCATAGACACACACAGAATTGCATCGCTGGCCTCCATAAACTTAGCAAAGGCTGCAATACCCCAGATACAACATCTCAGTGCCTTTCCCTCTAGCCTCCTGTTATGTCATCTTTTTACTTATGCTTTATCTATGTTTAGATCATATCTCTGGGGCAAAGACTACATCCTTTATACAGTTCTCTGATGTGCTTTTGAGATTAGAAACACTGAGTCGAAATAACTCAAGTCTGTCCGTGAAGAGCATGCTACATTTTTGTGTTTTATGGTGGGTCCCTGGTAGCGAGAAGCTTTAAAAGCAAAGAACTAGAAGGACAAGCCATAGATCACCTTTAAATGGCAACATTTCAGTGCATTGCACTTGCTGTGCTGTTGCCTTAGAAGGAGCTGCACAGCACAGAACACAGACACAAGCAGGGTAACGTGGCATAGAGCTCAGCAGTCAGATCACTCCTAACCCATCTCCAGGAGCAAGTGTCTCCTGCTGCTGCTGTGTGGGTACAGCTCTGCACCAAATTCCTGCAGGCCAAGTGGCTGGGCACAGAGCACCTGCACAGCCCTTGGGAGGCTCAAAGGCCTCCAGACTGACAGCCTTGCACACAATGTTTTCTTCTCATTCCCTGCTACTGCACTTATTTCCCTAGTGGCTCCCTTGCTCCTAGGAGTTTTCTTTAGCAAGCTTAAAGTTAGCCTTTTCCTCTTGCCTCAGTCTAGATCCACAAGCATTACCTTTTTCTTAAAAAAAAAAAAAAAAATCAGCTTGCCTTGGGCATTGCCTTTTTTACAGCCAACTGAACAAAACAAGGTGCAGCTGCCCTAATGTTGTCTCCACAGTATCTGGGAGAGCCCTGGCAGTGATATCTGCCCAGGCCAACAGAAATCCATCCTGGTTTGATGGGGACAGCTAAAACAGGGCCCTAGGTGTGACCAGTGGACCCTTTGGGTCATGAGGACCACATGCTGTGCCAGGGAGGAGACCCTGGCATCCCATCCTGCCACCATCGGATCAGTTCTGCAGGGCCTCAGTGTTGCTTCTTCCAAGTGGGTGTCATTCATTTCCTCTCCATATCACATTTAAAGGCAGAATTCATCTTGTCATATCTTGCAGCAGTTTCTCTGTGGCAGGTTGCCGAGGATGATGCTGGGATGTTTATTTCACCCTTTTGTTAAAAAGGATGACAGGTTTTTGGATGAGCTCGCTGCGGTTTGTAGAAGTAGAAAAGAAAAAACAAGTTGGTCCAAGGTGGAGGAAAAGAGGTATAGGCTGAGAACATTTCTGAGGCACCTGGACTTGCACTAGGAAGGATTTGCTCCCGTGTGTGAGCACAGCTCCTGTCATCAATAGTTTTGACACCATTGCCTCCCATTTTGACAGCACTGGCTTGCTCACCAAATCACTCTGCAATTCCTGTGCACACAACTTTCTGGAAATCTGTCTTCATATCTTGATGCAAGCTGCCATAACTGGGCTTTTCTTCACCCTAGTTTGTTTTCTTTTAATATGATAACATTGCTCAATGGAAGTTCTGCGGGTTTGGGTTCACTTGGGTGTCTTCTGTTGAAAGAGAAGAGAGGCATCCAGTGGCACTGATGAAATCTGCTCTCAAACAAAGAGAGTATTAATAGTGAAGGGCTGATATCTCCTGGCACTGCATGGGTCTAAAAGGAAGCAGTAGCTTATTTACAGTGTGGTGGCTCCCCCTGCTCTGAGGAGGGAGTTCATGCTGCCTGAACAGGCCCTAAAACGGGACCTCCCATCCTCTTCCTCCTCCTCCCCGCAAGCATTAAGCTCATGTTAGCCTACTGCACCCAGCACTTGTCATTCCCACGTTTGCTGGAATGAAGGGTGTGTTGTGTCATGGTCAACCCAACACTGACAGCACCAACTAATACAGCATCACTGCTGAAAGCTTATGGTCTTATCCCGACTCTCATCCCTGCTCCTACCTTCCTACCACCTGCCTGGTGTCAGACCAAGGGCTCCTGAAGCTGTGGGGTGAACTGCCTCTGCTCATCCACCCTGCGGAGACTGAGCACTGCCCCACTAAGTCACACGTTTCCACCTGGAACAACAAACTGTTCCAACACACAGTGTGGCTGCAGGAGTGCTCACACCGTACTCTGTGGCACATGAACCAGGGAAAATGCAGAAAGACCCTCTGGTGATGGCAGCGTGGTTTTAAGTGAGCTTGATGGTAGCCCAACACTGCAGCCTGCGGTCTGCATACGGCAAAGGATGCCTTGCCCCTGCTGCAATGGTGCAGCACCAGATCCAGGTGGTGCGTGGCCTTGCAAAGACTTATGAAGTGTGATTAGTTTCCAGTAAAATCCACACTGCCACAGTTGCAGAAAATGTAAAAATACAATTTTGATCCAGTTAAAGTGCTTAGCCTTGATCTGCTTTTCAGACAGATTTCTCAAGGGAATAGGTCATGAGAGGTGCCAGGGGATGTTTGGAACAGGGACATGGGAGCATGGAAAAGAGCTGAGGTGACAGCACTTACAAGGTGGAAGACAACCAAAAGTTAGAGGAAGACAGAGACATGGGAAGGAGCTGACAATACTAAACGGTGGAGAAAGCTATGGGAGATATGGTGGAGCAAATATATTTCAGTGGGGGTGCAGAACACCAAGGACACAAATGTGTAACAAAAAGGGGGTTTTAAATTCCATAGCTGATGGAACAAAAGACTTCTGAAATCTAGGTATTTTGTACAAAAATGCACTGGATGAATCCAGCTACTCCCCAAAACTTCAGGAAGCAGATTTATCATGTGAAGTCAGCTCTCCACTTAAAACAACTGGTCACTGCCTCTCAACAAGAGTCCAAACCAAACCCACAGATCTAAAATACCCTGAATCTTGGGAAATTGTAGTCTGCAGCTGGGGCCTCCTGTAAACAATGCAAACATCAGCATTTCAGACCAGCCAGCCAGCTGCAGGAGCCAAATGAAGACTATTTCCCAAGACATCAGACTACTTGTCTGCCAGTGGGCTACACTCTCACAAAGCTCATGTCAAACAGAGAGTGATGTAGTGTTCACCCCACATCAGCCTACCAACACCTCAGCATAAGGAGAAGCAGGAATAAATTAATTATTCCCACCATCCCTGGAGAAGAAGGGAACCAGCCACCAGCTAGTCCAGCAGCCTGAGCAGGGATGTGGACCCAGTGAGCAGTGCTCAGAGCTGAGTATTCACTGCTCCCACAGTTGTTAGTTCTGGTATTTGCAAGCTGGACAGTTTACGAGATCAGGGCTGCATGCACACTGTGGGAAACAGCAACAGCTTTGGAGAGTCCAAGTAAGCAGCAAGATGCAGGTGGGAGGAAATTCCATATCTTGATGGGGGTACACATGATTAGCAGTTGCCACTGACGCATCTCTCCTTGCTGCTGAACTCACTGGCATCGCAGGGTAGGCATCGCTGATGCTTTGTGTATTGGTCTCCTGCTGATCTCAGTAAAACTGAGAAAAAGTTCAGCTTCTTTTAACTCCCAGGGAAGCAGTGGAGAGCTGTGTGGTTTTGCAATACTTCGTCATTGGGAGGAACACTCCAGCACCCCCACCAACAGCCACAAAGAGCCAATTTCCTGGTTTCTGCAGTGCGAGGAGGGTGGGAGCAAGTATGAACCACTACAGGCACTGGGGCGCATCACACTCGCTGTGGTAAGCAGATACCAGCGTGCAGAGCCAGTGAGATCCCTGCCTCAACCACTTTAACCCAATTCTGCCTTTTTTTGCCCGATGCTGCGGTGCTGCCCCTGTGCCCCCAGACAGGCAGGGATGGAGGGATTGCTCACTGCCAAGGGTGAGGCACCCAGGACAGAGAGGATGGGGAGCCTCGGCCATCCTGAATGTTGTCAGCTGGGTACACTGACTGGCTTTTGGCACACACCTCACCTGGGTCCCTCACTCTGGAAAGGCAACCTGAACATTCTAGTGCCTTTATTGCCACTTACCAAGCAGTCACCTAGCTCTTCCAAATGCAGGGAGAGGGGGTGGAGCAGTGGACCCAAAGCAAATGTGGAGTTAGGATGAGTGAGTTGCATCATAACAGTACAGTCTTGGTGCTCTTTCTAAGAGAACTTTCCAAGAGATCTGAGAGCGCACAGCTCCGCTTGCCCGCCCTGACCCCCCTTCCCATGCCCTTTTGATCCCATCCGAGAGGTATAGCCCTTGTCAGGTTTGTAGTTCCTCTCAATAAGCTCCCTGTGAATTCCTATCCTGCCTGAGAAAAGGGTGGTTTGCTATCGTTTTTACAAGGTGCTGACTTAGCAACAGAGCCTTTGGGCAGATTACAGTAAACTCACTGCACTTCTCAAAGACTATTTCCTTAAGTGCAGTGAGCTGTCTGCAGAGAGGTACTGACAGCTCCTGTGCCTTTTCTCCTCTCTACCAGCCAATTTGCATTGTGAGAACGATGAGATCTTAAAAACGGACAATTAGCGCCCTTACTAATTACCCATACTGAGCATCTCAATTAGACGAGTGCCCGAGGGGGCCTTAACCAATGCTGGAGCTCTGCCACGCCAAGCTTCACGTGGTGCTGTTCCTGCCCCCAGAAGCACACATGTGCTGCGAGGGGTTACCCGAGACACACAGCGCTAACCTGACCTGGCTTGGTTTTCAAAAGGGAAAATTGAAGACCCGTGACCACCAGCTATCACCTGGGAAGCACAGCCAGTGTCACTGCAACCGTTCTAGGAATTTACTTTCCACATGCTCATCAGGTTCATTTTGGGTTTGCCCTCCGTGGGGCTTTGCTACTAAATGCCTTGGAAAATTACTCCATATTATGTGAAGCGCACGTCCCCAAGCTTTGGTCCCGCTTTGCCCCATATCTTTCCTTCTCCCTCACTGGGCAAAACTGAGATTCGTGGGTTTGATATGGAGATGATGAAAATGAAGAGGAGATTCTCTGAGTCTGAACACGTGAGCAGAGGGAAGTAATCATCCCATTCTTCATGAACAAAAGCTAAGTAGGATGATGTCATAGCACACATCAGTGGAAGATATACAGTTAAACTGAATGAGATTATGGAAAACTTGGAAGTAGCATCTGAGAGAAGGGCTAGGAATCATGCAAAGGACCAGGCTTTGGTGCAAGAGTAGATTGGAAAGACGCTAAGTGTGTTTGAAACTCAAGAAGGTAACAAAATATTAATGAATTGGCACCAACCAGCAACAAAAAATCCATTATTTATAGGGGAGACAAATAATTATACATGCAAGGTCAAAGAAGACATTTGCACTGAAGTTTCTTAAGAGACATGAGAGCAGAGAGTAATTGACTGTCTAGACACAGCCACTGCTGAAACACTGAAATCCTGTGATTTGGATGAGTAGGAACAACTGGGCCATGTTGGTCAAACGTAGCTTGCTCATGCAGGGAACTCCAAAAGCACTTCCACAGAGGAGATGGGTCTTGGTGGCACCAGGGTCCATACTGTGGACACCAGGCTGAAAACCCAAGTCCTGAAACTTTTCCAAGGGGACCAGGGAGATTCCCACATCAACGGCTGGGATTCAGACAACTTAGGGAAAGCTACATTTGCTGTATAGATTCATACTGATTCTCCAATAAACTCTATTTTATTAAATAAATTCTTGCATTTGCCACAGCATACTATGGTCCCAACCAGCAGAGAGGCAAGCAGACTTGAGCATCCAAGGATGCCAGCAGGAGCCAGCCCTAGCCAGGCTTTCTGGGCACAGGCCCCTTCCTCACTGCCCCAGGACCTCAGGAGGAGCAAAACACACTGGATTTGGGGATCAGAGGGAGCTAAGGAGAGGGTGAATGCAGAACTTGCATGAGGCAGCACGGTGCCTCTGGCTCATCCGACAAAAGATGACACTGCCTTCTGAATTGGACATATTTAGGTGCCACCAGTGCAAATATACTTAATAAGCACTAAGAAGAACAAAGAGGCACAAAGATGGACCACAGTCTCTTACATAGCAAAAGAGCTGCGTTTGCTCTGACAGACTTCTTTGCTCAGTTTGTTTAAAGCCACCTTGCTTGCCGCTGCTGCCAGCAAACCTGCTGCTGTCACTGGCGGTGCCAGCACAGCCACCCTGCTCTGCTCCCACAACAGGCACCCCATCTGCCTGAAATGGTGTGGGGTGAGGTCAGACTTGGTGCTTGTGCCTGAAGACTCTTCCTTCCTCTTCTCACACCCTCCCACGGGCACACATGAGCAAACAGCAAAAATCCCTTACACTGGCCGTTGTCCTTTCTACTAAACCTCATCAGTCTTTAAAAAGAAAGAGACACACACACAAATATGAGAACCCAAGTTCCCAAATTTCTGCAGGAAGATCCGATGAGTGTTTGTTTTGGTTTTCAGTGTGGTATGCATGCTCTTTGTGGAACCAGAGGGCATTTTCCCACTGAGGAAAGCATTTACTTTAAAGCCAGAAGGCCCCACAGTTACTACTGTTCTCACAGTTATGAAATACTACCACACTGGAGTGGAGACAGAAAAAATTACTATCACGAATGAAAATCAAGTACACATTGGCAGTTCAGGTAAAAGTCTGTTATTAATGATGCTGTGCCAGTATATTACCTTCATAAGGACTGCATGGATTTCCTTCACTTAACACTGGCCTGAAACACTGGAGGTGATTTGCTTGACGTCTAAAAGTGGGTCAAAGACTCATTTCTAACCTAAATTAGATGCACAAGGACAGACTGCAGTGTTCCCTTACTGGGAATCGGGAGCTGGTGGACAACCACACGATGTTTCCTGAAACTCCAGCCCCTCTGGCAGTGCAGAATGGACTGCTCCATGAATAGAAGGCTCATGATGGCGCGTACACCTCCATGTAAAAATGCAGGATAGGGAAAGGAAACCAGATGGGACAAACTACACACTGAAAAAAAATGGATCTGAGTATACCATGAGCGCTTGTATATCACATAAAGCAATCTGTAGCTGCAAGGATGAGTGTAGTTAAAGGACTCGCACAGAGTGGATGCTATGCTGGAAATGGATGGAGAAATCAGGAGTAGTGAGCTCTTGCTGTGACTCCCACTGTGAAACAGCAGATGAGATGCTGTTATGACAAGTGCAGCGTATTGGCCATCACTACCAACCTTTCACACAGCTCATTAGGGAAAGGTCACGGGTTATTTTTATTTTAATTCCCAAGGACATACTTGGTTTGCTTCACACACTTCCATACAGGATTTCAATCTACTCACCCAGATCCCTCCACTCCTATAAACACAGCCATACATAGCGTGTATTCCTTCCTGCTCTTTACTTATAAAGCAAAACACCAAGCCATAAAAAGCCTTCTCAAACTCCAGCTGTGCCACTTTACGGAAGCATTTGAAAACTATTACTTTTAGTGAATACACTTAAGGTCTCTGGCATATTATCCCTGTTTTGAAGATTGATTTAGGAGGAGACTCTTACCACCCAGCACATCTTGAGTGGTGCTGTGCTCCAGGAGCAGTAGCAGTGTCCATGGGACTACTTGTGGAGAACAACTAAATAGCACAAGGAGATTCAAACCGTGATTAGGAAGCCTATCAGGATGCTGAACCAGTGGATTTTATCCTCAAACCAGTCTTAGTTGACAGTTGCCCATGCAAATTCACTGACAGTGTCCTTGGTAAAGCTTTGGTCTCCCTCTTTTAATTATTTCACCTCCTCTTTATTACACAGACCATCACTAATGCTTCTGTCCTGGAGGAGGTCGCCCTCTTGTAATAACGTGGTACCTTCCTTGTTGTAGCCAGTTCTGGATCCCGCTTTTAACATACTGTCTAACATCTGCTTCAGGACAGTTTATCCCTTCTGCAGAGGAAATAAAAGGACAGTGTTAGTAAATGACTTGGTCAAGGTTGTGCAGTAAAGCAGTGGCAGACGTGGTGAGGAACTGGGACATTCTGGATTCCTCTACATGGCTTGTCAGGACTTTGCATCACAGGAAAGTTTCCATGTTTGTCCTTTTTTTTTTGTTAATTCCACATGAAGAGAAGAAAGGACTTTCTTAATTTAAAAAATATGTATGTCTCATTGCATATCCCTCCCATAATGTAAGAATTTGTCCTTTTATAACTAAAAAAGCCTATAGCTTGCCAAAGCAGACTCCCCAACAATTGTGCTAGCATTATAGTAAGTGGCAGCACTTTGGACTGCTGCTGGAGATAAATTCACATTGTTCAGAAAGAAAATGGTAGTTTCCATCTGGTTACAGTTAATTTCAGCACTGGTTTCCTCCCAGGCAACTTTCTTTCCTATTTAATATTTGTTTAAACCTTCATTCTGTGGATGAAGTGGTTTTTTGTTAATATGATACTAATTTATTGATTTCATCACTTTTGTCGTATCTGTATTTTTCCTACTTCAAAACACTTCACATACATTGTTATAAGGAAGAAAATACATTGGCCAGAAAGTTTCTGTCTGTACATTTTCTTAATGTGCTCTGAGCTATGGCCTTAGAAGGTCACAGACAGACTTTCTTTCACCTCAAATATTGTTCTTCTCATTCTTCCCAGCCTCCACATATAACTAGGACAACATTAAATACCATTTGACACCATTAAACCCTGAAGACCCCATAAACAGAAATACATAGCAATGAAAAAAGTACAACTCCTCCAAGTATCTCAGAGCATTCTCCAAAGGCAAAGAGATGTCTCATTTCACAGATGGGAAGATGAGGAGCAGAGAGATTGGGGGGTGGGGGCCCAAATCATACTCTATGAGAATTGCAGGGTAGCACACACTGCTGCTGCTCAACACACTCATGGGGTCTCACACTCACCCTTCTCTATGCCCAAGAAGGTCCAGTGATATCAGGGTGTATCAAGGCCTAAAAACCAGCACAGGATGGATGGAAGAGATCCACATATATTTTGTTCCCTTCTCAACTACCTAAAGAATGTTCCAAGGGTGTGTTCTGCCACTCCTACGTCTAAGATGAAGGCAGGAGGGAACAATTTTTTTGCATTAAAATGTATGAAATAGTGGACACCAATATTTCAAGGAGCAGAGAAATATGGCCTGCAAGTGTTCCTCTGAAGTGCAATCAGCTGCAGCACGTAGCCGCTTCCTGTGAACGAGTGTCCAAAATCCCTAGGATAATATTGATCTGGAGACCAGCTAGCAAGGCAGTGAGGACAGGCCACATCCTCGGAGAGTGTGAATCAGCATAGCAATGTGGACTTTCAAGAGTTGCACAGCTTTGCCTCAGCTGATGCTGTGGCTGCTTGCAGAGAGGGAGGGGAGGAGGTGAAGGATGCTGCCCTGGGCGGGTGCTGCATGTGGGTCCCCTGTCTATGGCACTTCAGGCAACACCATGGGTGGAACGCCAGTGGTGCTGGGTGCCTCTCAAGTGTAAGCTCCTTAAAAGTGACCCTCAAGCCAAGCGCTGCTTTGCTCTTTCCTCTGCTACTTGTTTGGATGGGCATGTTGCAATAACATTTATGGTAGGAAGCCTGTTGAGAAGTGTGCCTCAGATGAAAGGAAGCTTACGAGCTTATGCCCGGCTAACTTTGATGTGCACGGTTCACATAGTCCTCGGTTTCCTTTTCTGTGCATCTTAACTGATCTCCCCAGCTGGCTGGTTACATCTTCCCCTTCCCTCCAGCCTACCTTGCAGGCAGAAGCCAGGGAGAGATTTCTCCTTCCCGGTGAGTCTGGATGTTTCAGATCCCACAGCAAAGACCTCGGCTAGTGCCTCTTCAACCTTTGTTTCCAGGGGAAAGAAGTTGCATTTTCCACCCCAACAGCTTGGATTAGGGATCCTGTAAGATGAGCAAAGCAATTTTGAACAGCCAGTTGTTTGGCCTAAGCTTTGGCCGTTTCTGTGGGACCATGACACCTTGCATGTCATGCACCTTGGAGAGGAATGGGGCCATAAGAGGGGCCAAGGCCATACATTTATATAATGTCTCTTCCCTTAATTTGTGGATGGAAATTTGCCTTTGGAGGCATGTAAGTATGCAAGTAAGGCGTGATGGCTGACAGTTTTCACCAACTGTTCAGACATTTAAGGCTTTTTTAAATCTATCATCTCCATCCCTTCAAGAGAGATACAAGCCCCTCTCTTCCTACTGTTTTCTATTCTCCTTCCCTAGGCACTCCCTCGAGGCCCTGTGTCTCAGATTTATTTCATCTATTTTTGAAGAAGAACAAGGGGCAGGTGGTGCCTGCAGAAGCTGAAAGAGAAAAGATGGACATATCTAGCACATGCCAAGAAAACAAACATGAAATCTCTGGAGCCGCCCTATCCTCTCGAACATTGAGCAACTTGCCACTTTCTTCTTCTTGATGCGCTTATTTTTATGAGCTCAAAGAATAAAGTATTGGATGTTACACAGCAGCTGCCCCAGGAAATAAGTCACTCATTCCATTGCTGCAGACTTCAAGGGAAAAAAAAAAAGAGCAGTGAAGGGGGGGAGAAAAGCCAGTTCCTTTGCAAAATATCCAGTTTCCCAGCAGCTCTAACAGCGTAAACGAGAAGAATGTTTGGGTTTGGTGTCCCTCCAATTCTCATGGTTTCACTGAGGATTTTGGAGAATGCATTTACTTCTTTGCTAACTGCAAGAACAGATTTATCCTGCAGCCATGTGCTGAATGAGTATACAGGCCTAGAGGGAGTCTGAAAGCATAAACATTTACTTCATAAAAGAGATTCTGCAGACAGGAGGCCAGAGGCAGTTGACTCTGGGTAAGCATTTGTGCTCCGTTGTAAAAAAAATGTCCAGCAGCCAGAAGGAGACATGCACAAATTTCACACACTGGCCTCTGCCACAGTGGACAGTGATCCAGAGGGGCCCAGGAAGAGGCTGTGTCTTGACTGAGCCCAAAGTGCAGCGGTTCCAGCACTTCCATCTTTACTGCAGATGGGAAACCAGCCCCAGCTCCGCCTCTCACTGTGCAGCGCTTCGCCCGGACTTGGGGTGGGGAAATGAAAAAATAGCTCCATAACCAGGGAAAACCCTGGAGCTCTGTGTCTCCCATCTCGATGCTGTAAGGAGATACAAGCTCATACTTTAGCCTTTCCCACAATAGGAATACCAATGAGGACTTGTCTCCTCTTTACCTGGCTGTTTATTTTCACAAAACTTGTTAAGAGAGCATAAAGTTGCTGAGATCTCCACCCTCCTGACGAATTTGATTGAAATCTACCAAATGCTGAAAGATGTTGTCAGGGACTTTCTTTCACGCATATGTGAAGCAAGACCCCATGAGCCTTGCTCTCTTGAGAAGCCAGGTTGCGAGTGCAGCAAAAGGGAAGCACTATTCCAAGGGGAATGCTGCTGCACTGGTAGTCTGAGAGAGGCTCACCAGTCACCTAGCAACCTGTAGCAATGCGTGGAATTTTAGGAGTAACCTGTAGCCCACTAGATTTGGGTGACCTGCATTGTTTTCCAGTAATGTGGCAGCACATCATGATTTTTCATTACAACATCAAATCCTAGCGTGGAGCAAAGGACCAAAACGAGAGTTGCACACAAAATGAAACATCCTGTGGTAGCATCTTGCCATACTATTTATATTTTTCCTTCAAAATGAATAGTTAGGAGGTTCAGCCCCTATCTGCCAGGAAAACTGAGCATAGATGAAGTTTAAAGAGGATGTAGCAAACATTTCTGCAACATCCTCCCGGCCAGGAGCTTGCTCAGGATGGAGGGGCCTGAACCACAGCTGGGCAGCACACCACAGGGGTCACTGCACCACACGTCTCCTCCTCGGCCAGTGGCAATCCTCAAGCAGAGCATCATGCTTGCATATGAAAGCAAAATTCTGAGAAAGCTTCTGGCTTTTTTTTTCATGCCATTGTGTAGAATTGATGGAGTTGTGCTTGGTCTAGACAATTGTTCATGTTTTCGGTTTTCCCTAGCTAATGTAATTGTTGCTTGACTGTTCAGACTACAGCTCCCGGCACTGAGGAAGAGTTTAGGAGCCTACCCACTGAGAACACTTTTCCTCTGCTACCCATCACGATCTGACTATATGGGGACTGGGGGCACAGTGTAGCAAGTCTTTTGACTGATCACCAATCTGCTTTCCCCTAAACATGTGTGGATGTATTTGATGGGCTGTTTTGAGATCTTAACCACCAATAGGTTTGTATTTGTAGAGGAAAGCCACCAGGTTTAAAGGCAGTAGATTTAGTTTGGGTCTTTGGCCACAAGATCCTTTTTAAGACCAGGACTTTCCAGCTCCCAGGTGATGAAAAACAGTCGTTGATCGCAAATACTTCTTTTTCTCAACAAATTCCCAGGTCAGCTGAAGGACAGTCACAACCTACGCACAGGATTATCATTACTTGTACACAAAACCAAGCTGCTAAATCAATGCCCTTCAGCAGCACCTTTCCCCCTTTTGGCTTTCCAGATCTCCTTAGTTTTCCGTCCAGATGAAGAAAAAAGGGTGCAAATCCTAGGCTTGATTGTAGAAAGGCTCACGCACAGAGGATGCACATAGGAAGCAAGGGGGAAACTAATCTTCCTACATGCCTGCTGTTATCAGTGAAGATAGGCCAGCACTTCTCGAGGGCATTTCAAAAGAGAAGCTTCACAGAGGTGCTCTGAACTATTCCCGCAGGATCCTCTTTCTCTCTGCCAGGTAGCCTAAGGCTTGCCTTTGTGGAATCTTCTTTAGATCCAGTTTCTTGGGGCTGATACTGAGGTTTGCTGTCAAGCCAAGAAAATCTTCCTTCATCTGCTTCTACTCAAGCAGCCCAAACCCGCCCCAAAGGCAATGCATAGCAGCATCCTCTGTTGTAAAGGCCTAAAACCTGGATCAGCACCAATCACTTAAAGTCATAAAGAAGGATCATCCCACTTGATGAAGCAGGCCTACAGCCTAGGGAAGTTGTGAAATCTCCATCTTTGGAGACATGCAGAATGTGCCTGAGCAAGGCCCTGAAAAACCTGATCTCCCTGTGAAGCCCTGAGCAGGAGTTTGGACAAGAGACCTCCAAAGCTTACATGTGTTCCACAGTGTAGATTTAAGCAAGAAGCTCCATGGAAACAGAGCACCATATGGGACACCCTCCTCCCCATGGAGAGAGGACTAGAACAGAACAGCACAGGACAGATAGTGGTGGTGTATAACTCACCTAAGGAAGGCATCAATCAGGTACTACAGAGGTGTGTGCAATGTAAAATCCGTCCAAAGCAGAACCCTTAACCAAACATCCCGTTGCCCTCAGCACTTTCTGCAGGCTCCGTGGCTGCTGTTGAAATGAAGGCTGCTCTCTTGGCTAACTACTGGTTCACAAGCTGTTATGTGGCCAGCAGTGAGTCTGGGGACTTAGAATAGGCAAGGATATGCAAGACCTGAAAAGAAAATGGTCCTCATGCAGCTGTCACTCTCCAACAGTTAACTCTGAAAATTATTAATTTCAGGATTCCCAGGTTTACAAGCGCCAGGCTTCATGGTTATTTTCAGTCACTGCCAAAATAAAACTCAGTTTCCACATGCATACATTTTCCTCATACTCTCCCCCCTACTGGCCTCATCAACATTTTCTATCAGGAAACCCATCATTTATACTCTTCTGGCAAAGACATTATATTTCATCAGTGTTGCCAGCAATGCCAGTTTCCCCTCCTTACAGTTATATCCTAAACTGTTTTCATTTCTCTAGCCTTGTATTTCTCAGTAAACCAATAAAGCACAAATTCTAAGCCTTCCAGTTTCCCTCTTTTCCCTCCCACAATAGTCATTGATGTCTAACCACAGACGTCTGTGCTTCTTTTCAATAACTGTGCATGCTGTTGCCTATAAAATATGCACATGATAGCACAGGGAAATTCCACACACGTTTTCTCCATCTGAAGATATACTGGTTCATACGTTACATTTATATTGGGTCTGGATCATGTCCTGCCATCATTCTGCAGGGAGAAATCCCAAGGCACTCAACAGAGGCTTTTCAAGCAGATAAATGACAGAATTTGGCCCTACAAGCGGAATATTGTATGATATATTTCCTTTTCTGTTTGCCAAATTGATGTTAAGAAGGGGTTATGCACTTAGACAGTCATCATAAGTTTCAGAAATAATCAGCAGACATTTTTACTGAAACCCCAGAAAACAGAGCAATTAATCAGAATATCACTGCTTTTTCTATGAAGCTGCAGTTGCTTTTATTTTACTGGCATTGCATCACATTGCAGTTTTTCCACCATGGGAGCTTTGAGGTCACTATTAATTTATGGGGAAAAACCTTTTTTACTCTGGATTCTCTGAAAATACACAAACAAGCACCACTCAGACATGACATAACTCAACCACAGATCCAAGCCCCTCTCAGGTTCCAGCATCCCCTGTGGACCCTGCCAGATGTGCTGGACCCATGGAGAATGATCAGGGGGGATGCAAGTACATTGAACGAGCTGTTCCATGGGGGCAGGTGGGCTGAAACAAAAGGCAGGTAAGATTGACACTTTGATGTATGCATGCTTTGTGGAGGAGCACAGTCAAATTAACAGCCTGAGCTCCACAACAGCAACTGCATTGAAGGGGAATATTAATGCAGTTACCACATCTGCATCTCATTTTCCTTCAGTGTTTCCTAGTCATACTGAGTTCACCCACTGGAGAGTGACATAACAGCATGAGCTGATGGGAAAGTGTATTGAGATCTATTATGAGGAAAAAATATGCAGAGTACACAAATACAGCAGGGACAGAGGGAGGTGAGCTGACCAAACCCTGCATTTTCCATTTATGAAAGATGAGTGGAGGCATTTTTAGGACACCTCCTGTCTCACGCACACCTGAAACAGCAGCACTGCCAGGCCCAGTCCTTAGCCGTGCCCCTCTGTTACAGCCCAGCATTGCTTCTGTGGGCTTGCTGTGGCACAGAGATACACACACACACCTCCTGCCATGTTAAAGGTGTTAAAGTGCTAAAGGACACCATTCGCGCCGTGGAGGGTCCCAAAGTGGGCACTGCACACACGTCCGCACAGCACCCTGCGAGTGTCCCTGCATGGTACTGCACCAGCACAGCACTTCCACCAGCTCCTTTGGGCATCTCCTGGAAGTCATCCACATAGACAAGTTCTGTGCCTTCAGGTAGCATTGAAACGGAGAGGACTGAAGCCACCTTACTCTAAATGACTGAAGTTCAGTGCTCCTTAGATTCATGGTGATAGATGATTTGCCTTTACTTGCTTGAGGGCATCTGTGCTATCAGGTCATAAGTCTGTGTGTGTCAAAAGTTCACAAGTGGTGACCCAATTACCTGTCTGTAGCACTGGGGCTGTGGTATCTGGCAGGCATATCATGCAATAACTTAGCACTTAGGTCAAGGCACTAAGCCTTCTTGAATTGCATGAGATGTATCTGGTTTCGTAGAGAAGTCATGGACAAAAAATTAACTGCAGCACTGGAGGTAATCTGGGGAGTTTTAAAGATTTCTGTTGGATTTTATCACACTCAACATTGTGTCTGCTTGAGTTGCAATTAACAGCAAAGCTGCCACTGAATTTGACAGGGCATGTCCATGGAAATGTGAAAAACCATCAAGACTTTTTCCCTAGCCTACGTCCCCTCCTACTTAGAAGCACATTGAAAGAAACACTGCTGGATGTGAGGAAATGACAAGCTGGGGGTCCCAGTGCAAGTGAGAGGGGTATTGTCTTTTCTGTCCCCAGGGGAGTACCATAACAGCCCATCAGAGCTACCTGTCTGTGTTGGGAATGAGCCTCAACAGGAACCCCGAATCCTACTCCATGTCAGCATTTCCCCTGAGCTGTGGGAAATCTCACAGTCAGATCTAACCGGTGCTTGAGCATGCTGGCGTGGGTCCACCTACATTGGGAAGCAATGTCACTTTCAGAAAGTGACACTTCACATCATCCTCCACTAGTGGCATCCTTTACCTGGCAATTCTGGCTCTCTCCAGAAAGGTAGACCATCAAGGACTTCTCCAAGAGCAGATACACCCAGTGCTGATTTGCAGCCTGCCTGTCACCAGCCTGCAAGTGCCACTGGTACATTTGTTCAAATTGTGGCTGCAGACCTGCCTGCTCCCAGCATTTTGCCCTCAAGAAACAGGGTGCAGCTCTCCTGGGTGGGTGGGGGCCGCACTCAGAAGTGGTGCCTGCTGCTGCATCTGAATGTGAGGTCAGGTACAGTCTCCACTACAGCAGGAGTAAAAGACAATGCCAGTCTAAAACTCAGTCTAAAGCTTCTTTGTTGGTAGTTAAATAAAATTGGTAGCTCTGCAGCATGCTTTTCTTTCATCTTCATGCTTTTCTAGCTCAGTAGAGGGAGAGAGAGGTGCCACACAAAGATCATGAGTGACAGGTTGATACAATGACTAAACATCTTTGGCTTATTTTCATTGTTAGACCAACTAAGCATAGCTAGCACGTAATAAATCTGAGCTGCAATTAAAGGTCTGCAGCATTTTTACTAGCTGGAAGTTCAAATTCCCAAACCTAATTCCTGTTCCTAGACTTTGGTATCATTTTAGGGGTGTGATATTTTATTCTTCCCTTTTTCATCAAAGATGACAGAAACTGCACTGGAGGCAGTGATCAGATGGCTCTCCTGCCACACGGCAGCATGAACCTCAATAGCAGCAGCAGCAGCTCTGTCACTTAAGGGGTCTGTAGGTTTTGATCCTGGTGGCTCCAAACACAGACTTTATCCTAAGCCTGAAGGCTGGTCTAAGCTCTGTCTGGAGCTCAGAAACTTGGTCTGTCAAATGACAAAGTACCCCCTAGCTCCATTCCTGGTGATTTATTCAAAGGTGCAAGAGTAGCTTTTTACAAGTTTTAAATCCTAATGCAAGGGAAATTAGCCATTGTTTTCCTTCAGGGTCCCAGATTCACAACTATTAGCATTCAAAAATAAAATAAAGTTATGGCCAGCTGTAAAAATACTAGCTAAAGAAGTTGCAGATGTTCCACGGGGAGCTACTGAAATATTTTGGCACCTTTGCTCTGTCATTAAAAACAAAATGCGATAGTCGGTTAGGGCTGCAGTTTGAGTTCAAGTGGACAGAGAAAAACAGGAAAGCATTTAACAGTGCTAATAGTGAATGTGGTTTCAGCCCTACAAAACATTTGCCAAAGCACTGGCAGGACTCCAGCTCCCAAGCCGCATGCTTTACCCTGCCTGTGGCATTTAGGTCCTGGAGCATCAGCGTGTGGCTGCAGAGAAGTCAGGATTGCAGCACAAGCCTCTGCAGCACGGACAGTCCCGAGTGTGAGCTAGAGACAGCTTTAAACAGGGCTTGACACAGGATAAGGGATCACAGCAGGCAGGTGTAATGGTCTGACAAATACACTGCTGTGGGTAAGCTACTTCTATCAGCTGAACTTCTTCAACCTAGCTCAAGTATCTCCACAAGACTCTACCCCACTTCAAGTTAACTCCAATATTGGCAATGGGGATATAGCCTGAAACCCAAAGGAGACCAAGTACCTTATAAAAATACAAATAGGGGCCCCTCAGGCATTCTGAAATGTTTACTCCCGAGAGCAGGGCCTAGGCCATTGTGCATTTTGCAGAAAAGCATAAATTGCTCTGCCTTAGGCCAGCCAGGAGGAAGCTTCATTCCAAGAGTGAATAGTTCCCGCCTCCAAAATCTTTCATCTTTGCCTGACTCTTTCTGGCTCATCTCTGGTTTTCCTCTTCTTTCCAGATGCTGTGGGGGAACTCTAAGGATTGAAGGATTCTACCCTAATTCACCCCGAGGGAAAGAAACAAGATACATAGCCAAGTTGGTGAGGAAGACGCAGTCAAAGCAAGTCATATGGCCCAGAGATAAGGAGGTGAGTGAATCAGTCACTACGTGAGAAGGTAGCACTAGGAAAAAAATGGGACTTACCCATTCATAAAAGCCTGCCTTGGAAAAGCAGCAGAGCCAAGAAGCAGCAGCTGGTCCAGTACACACTATCACCTTACTGGGGAAGGGGGAACTCGTGCAATGCTTTATGCAGAAGGTCCAGGTAGCAATATACACACAAACTGTGACCACAGAAATATCTGTAGGAGCTGTCTTGTGCTACCACTCATTGATATTCCCCAAGGTAACAGCTGGGCTGACATTAATTAGAAACCTTTTTCCCCTTTTCTAATCTGTAATAGGTCATCTAATCCATGCCAACTGAACTGCAGGGCTTTTCAGAAAAACAGATTGTCAAAAGCTTTTTCGTCTACTGGAGAGGTTTGAATAATTGGACATTTCTACTGGAAAATTAATCTCTGATCTAATACACATCACATAGCTGAGATTTTCCTCAGTGTTCATTTCTGCCCAGACAACTGAGCACCATGCTGTATTCTCCACAAACAAAATGTCCATCCAAGAAAAAGAGGTTACTGCACTCAGTACAGTACTCAGAATCTTGATATGCCACCAACTATGCATGACAAATTCTGGAGAGGAGCAAAGCCTACAGGAAGAAGAGAGTGTGCGTGCTCTGGAAAAGCAGAAGGGTCCCAGCCCACAATATTTAAGCCCAGTTCCAAATTTTCTCAGCATTTCTGCCTTTTTGGATGGGAGTTTGGGTCTGTGTGCATTTCTGTGAAGGAGACAAGGAGGAAGGGAGGGAGCCTTTTCTTTGTTCCCAAACAACTTCTCAGCCTGTCTCAGGCTCACACACCAACATCTGACAAGCAAAGACAAACAACATCACAGCTCCACAATGCTTAAGCTTGATTGAATGACGACAATTCCACGTTAAAATTAAAAAGAACATCAGAGCTTTCCACAGCTGCATCAACATTATCTATTAAAAAAAGCATGACACTACATGAAGCTTTGGCTGTGCAAGCCAAGAACCTAAATCAGCCATGGTTTGGAACGAGGCCATCGCTGAATTCCCGTGTAAAGCGATGCTGCCATATTGCTTACTTTCCACTGAGGTTTTCCACAAATTAACAGCTGTAGCAGACTCCCAGAAAACAGCAACTCTTTCCAAGTCCTTCTTCTCTGAAAATGTTGTTTCTTCACTTTATTCTTCCCCATATGGAAGGGGAGAGGAGGGTAAAAAAAACTCAACAGCCCTATGAAACAAACCCAAAAAAACCCCAGACAGACTGTGAGAAAAATTAATCACAAAGATTGCCTGGAAAGAGAGCAGTTATCTGTAAAATTAAACCAGTGGTGGGCCCAATTTTTCTTTTCATTATACCAGCATGGTGGGATTGAGAATCAAACCCAGGAAAAATATTTCTGGAGCAGCCTTTCTGATTTATGACCATCTCAGCCACTCTGACAAGATCAGAAAACTGCTGGATTCTTTCCAGTTGAGCACCACCAAAGGCCAAATCATTCCTATTTAGGGAAAAACAAAACTTCCCTCTGGTTCAGCGAGAATAGTGTTTGGCACCAAGCACAGAGAAAACTGCTTCGTTTCAGCTGGCTCGCTGAAGTGCAGCTGAGATGGAAAGGTGATACCAGGCTGGTGTGGGCGGCTTCAGATCATACTCTTTCCTCCTAATTGCATCTTGGACATCACTAGGTCCCACACAGGGTGATGCAGAGGGATTCATTATAAGTGACAAAAAAACCTCTTAAAGCAAAAGTTATTTGATTTCTAGCAGGCACAGATGGCTGTTGACTCACTTGTGAGAGGAGTGATGGAACTAGCAGTCTGGCAGAAGCATCGGGACTCTCAGCACTAGAAAACATGGATTCACAGAGCTGGTTGAGTTCTGAAGATCTGTGAGCTATGGTGTAGTAAAAGGCAATCCTTTTGCCTAGAGAAGGGGCTCTCCAGCTGGTGGAGTCCTGGGTTTTGCCACCTTGTGCCTACCAGCACGATGCAAAGATGTGGGTTGCCGCGGGTACTTGGGTGTGCCAGCTGAAAGCAACACGGGGTGCTTTACGAGAACAGCAAGGTAAGGGCATACAGGGCACTGTGCCCTTCAGAGCCTCCTGACCCCAGGGTCACCCCTGTGCAGCTATGCTACAGATAGACACTTCAAAACCTCTGCCAAATGCAAGTCCTTTTTGGGGAGGGCTGGGAGGCTGATAGCACCGTGAGCTATCATGAAGAGAAGTTTAGAACCTTGGAAAGTCAACTGAGATGAGCCTGCACCACTGGCTGTTGCTGTTACTGACTCCTAGGTGACTTACCCTGTGTGTCAGAGGCAGCAGAAGCCCCGAGCCCGAGGGCCATCACAGGACTGTGCTGGCTCCTCTTCCCCATCTGCTGCTGGCATGCTCTGCAGGTCGCAGGAGCCACTCATCGTAGTCAGGAAACAGCTACTGCAAAGCCAAACTGCCTGATTCCAGCCAGCGTAGGATGTGATCACCTTGGGTCAAATGGCAAACTGCACCACATGGCGACTCTCCCAAGTGCACTGCTGTCTGGGGAGGGACCTCATCTTGCTGCTTGTCCCCATTTTGCTCAGCTTGGCATCTGAAGGCTTGCATGTTATACTTCTGATGCAGACCATGTACAAAAGGAGCTATCAACAGCCGGTGCTCTGTCCAGGGAAATTTCTCTTCAGATAAATTTTTTCCAAAGTATGAAATGAATCAGCCCGCTGGAGCACAGGACGCTGCTTCAGCTTCAAGTTCAGAAGCTTCTGCAGTCCAGGTTGCTACTGACACAGTTCCTCAGATTTTGATGTCCATCTCACACCTCTGTGATCCCACTGAATTAGCCAGGTCTCATGTGATCAGTACTCACTTCACACAACAAACTCAAAAAATAAATATACCTATCTTATCTTTCAAGTATAGCCACTGCCTATGAGTTCCCAATAAAAACCAAACAAACCACTAAACCTACAAGTAATGCTGGAGATCAAAGGACCTAATCATTTCTTCTGACCCAAATTTGAAAAAAACCATTAAAATATCCATGTACTAGTGAGGGGTTCTGTCCTCAGTGCACTCCCCAGCCTCAGAGATGTTCTGTCATACTGTTCGCTAATTGTTTTCAGTGTTTGATGTGAGTATTTTTGGCAGTCAGTTTGTCATGAATTGACACTTATTTTGTCAACCTATCTTCAGCAAAACTGCACACCCTCCCTCCTCGCAGACCTGTCAGAAACATAAAGATTACTCATTGCATATTTCTAAGAAGCTCCTGAAGCCAGCACTTGGAGTTTGCATAACAACCATTGTCGACAATCCACCTACAGCAGCTTAAAAATACAGATTTGAATGGGTGAAGAGAGGCTGGGAGTTCTCAGAAGGACGAGTCAGATTCAGGATTTTATTAATAGAACCGGAGGTGTTCTCATGAAGGCAAAAAAAAACCCCAAAACCCACTCTCTTGTTATCTTAGCTGTCATCAGCAGTCACCTTTTCAAAATCAGGCAGGCGAGATGCAGAGTATTCCTGTAGATGAGCAAACAGAAAGCTGCTGCAGAGAAACACTGAGAGCAAGATGGAGAGCAGCAAGCACCACGGATCATCTCCCAGGTCCTCCTTGGGAAGTGCTGGATGTGCAGCTGCCTGCTTCGTGTCCACTGGCCTTGCTGAAGGGACTTCATTTACTTTTTTTCAGTCTGGTGCCACACATTTCACCCCTGGAGGGTTAAATGCCAAACAAAGGGAACCCACCAAAAAACACTCACAATGCTGTCTGTGGCATGGGCTCCACCACTCTCTCCAGCAAAATAAAGCAATTCTATTAACTGGAGTGCACAATAGGCACTCACCAAAACAGCAGAAGAATTGATGCGGATCAGCAATGGCTGTTGGTGAGGGCAGGAGGAGCAGGGCACAGGACAGAGGGGACGATGGGTGGCTGGCTGCGTTCCCGCCATGCTGCCGCAGCAGCAGCACCCTGCCCAGCAGCACCCAGCCCAGCCCTGCCTCCGGGGCAGTGCGGAAACCTGGCCACCTCCTAACCCAGGGCTTGCTCCTGGAGGTTGACAAGCTGCCCTGCCTGAAAGGTCTCCCGTGCGTTTGTGCCACCTTCTCTCAGGTCTTGGGGGAAAGGAGGGACATTCGGGGTGGTCACGAGAGTGAGAGGTATGGGCAGGAGAGCCCAGAGAACAACAGCGACATCAGAGGCATCATCCAGCCACGTTAAAAACCTCCACTCCGAAAAAACATCAACACTCACAGTCTTTTCCGAGCCAAATCCCCAGCCTGTTAGGTTCACCATTAACAACAATCCCTGCAACTTTCTTAGCCTTGCTGTTTACACAAGCTCAAGTTTTCATACATAAAACTCTTAAATGAAAACATTAAAGAGCAGCTGGCGCCTCTTGGAAAACTCATAAAAAGTCTGTTTCCAAACAGTGTCGCTTCTATACCATAAATTTCTATATTTCTCACTCCCCTCATTCCTTACTTCCAAAGACATTTGCATGAAAACAGGAACTTTGTTTATTAAAGAGTTCATCTGCTCCTGCTGTTAATTTCCCACCTGAAGCCAGAATCCCCCGGGTATGACATCATTAGCACAGCTCTGGAAATGATCATGAAGTCACAAACAGCGGCTTAGGGCTCCACTCGGAGAATAAACAGCGAGAAGACAGAACCTCTGCCCCTGCCAAACCCCAGATCCTTATCCAGTTTTTCCTGGAGCAACATCCCATTGACTTCAGTGGGACATTGACCAAAACAAGGCTGTCAGCAATTCCTGTTTCAGCCATTCCTCCCTTCCTGTTCCTGCCTCAAGGGCATCAGGGACCTGCCCTGTGCAGCAGGTCTGGGACAGGAGAAGCCCTGCCCTGGCATGATGCTGGTCCTCCCAGTGCCACGTCCTCACACTGCTCCCTGCAAGCAGGGGCAATCCGAGGGGGACACCACCTCATCCCTATATCGGTTCCTATGAGTGTTCCCGTTTCCAACTACACACCATGATACGTCCTGCTTGCATGAAGGCCATCATGTGGGCATCTCATGCAGCCCAGGAGAGCAGCTGCCGGGATGGGGGACACCAGAAGAGAGTCCTGCTGCAGCTGCCCCACAGTGCACATGGGGTTGGCTGTGGGGGAGTGGGGCTGCCCCACGCACAGCCATAGACAGGAACAGCCATCTAACACTGCTGGAGACTGAGGATGACTAAGAGCACCTGAAGATCAAGGATAAATACCTTTACAGGGAGACCTATGGGAGGGAGAGATATGTTTCATGTGCAGTGGCAGAAAAAAGAAACACAGGAGCTAAAATGTCTCCTTGTGTGAGGATGGGAAGACAAAGTAAAGATGTCTTTTATTAGAACAGATCCAGCAATACTAATCAAATCTACATTTTCACCTCCTGCTCCTTGAAAATCACAAGAAAATGACTGTGAGCTTAGAGAGCTTCATTAAATCTCTTTTCACATATAGAATCTCTGACACAGTTGAAGCCCTTCCCTCCCGTCACCAGGCAAGCACAGCTAATATATAATTGCTCAGGCCAAACAGTGCTCGTTTTTAATCTGATACCTATGCATGCGAGTGGCGTTATTTGTCATGTGATGGCTCTCTGCGTGAAGCATGACGTATTTGTGATGGGTCTCTGCATAAGTGCCACAATGCTGGCTTGCTGCAGCAGCAAATATAATCTGGCTCTACATGACCAGCACTCTCCATCCAGCCGCCTGTGGTAAGCAGGCTGCTTGTCTCCCTGCCTCCCCACCCTGGGCCACGTCAGCAGCTAGTCTGGGCTGCTCAATACTACTGTTACCTGAGCACACATGTCTGAAAATCTAAATACCTGTGACAATGGGATGTGGCTGAGTGGGACAGAGACAGTCTGGTTTGAAACAAGGTTATTAATTTTGCATGGGGAAGGTGGAGGCAGAAAACGGGATTGATCAGATACAGTCCTTAAAGGATTTCTTCAGTTCACCTCATACTCTAAGCTTCAAAACCTTTGCATACATATTGCTATATCTTTATTCAGTGCTGGTGCTGGGATCCTGAACAGTGTTTCAGAAATATTTACTATTTGTGGAATATGAGCAGGTAATATTTCATACAGCAGAGGGGAAAGAAAAAAAAAGATATGTATTTACTCTTGCAAATAAAACCTAAATTCTTCCCTCAGTGAAATCACTGTGATTTGATTGATCACCACAAAGCTGCTGCTTGGTGGCAGTGCTCTGCTTTCATGACCTGATTTGGGCTTGGCTGCTGGGAGACACTGTCTGGGGGAGAGCGAGCCAACGAGCGCTCCGGATGCATGGCATGGCATGGCATGGCATGACCACCACATGCCTCTACTCCCTCGAGTCTGCCACCAGGTCCTGCTCCCCCCAGCTCCCTCCAGAACAGCCCATAAGCACCACAGCCTCCCATTTCCTTCAGTTTGGTCCATTGTTATAGCAAGTCTAAGTGTTTTCCTTGGCATGGACCAGTAGTCCCATAGCACCGTACTTCCTCTACACAGAATAAGTGTTATTTAACAGCTCTGATTATTTTGGAGAGTTGTTCAGCCTCTTTTTTTGAAAAAAGGAGAATATATTGAAACTGATTGTATTGGCTGCTTGTGCCTATTTTTTCTGGATGGTCCTCACTCTCTTTGTATAAAATGTGGGATGCAGACCCGGGCAACTTTTCAAGAAGAGCATAGTGCCACTATCATGTGTGCCTTTTTTAAAGGAGTTGTCACTTCTGTCAAGATAAGCATGCAAAAAAGGGAAATGCAGGCACACTGGGAAGAGGTGCCCAGTCTCTGCTCCTGGTCGCCCCAGTACGCACCCAACTGAGTCAATAAGAATTTGGTCCAAAGCAAGCAACAACAGGAAGAGCTGATAAAGCTCCTCTGGGTGCTGTTATTTATCCCCTTAGCACACCTCCTGATAGCATAACTCTAACCTGTCAAAGAAGGGTTGCCCTCATTTCTTGATGTGGATATAGGCAGACAAAGAGTAAATATTTCAGTGCAACTGAAAGTGTCTCTGACTCATCATATCATCATCATTTTTCTAGAAGCCACTGGCTTAATTCTCTTTCCACCGCGCTTCCCTTAGGACAGTTTACTCCAGGAGCTCTGCATTTTCTCAGAAAATCCCTAATGTTCTCTTTGAGAGTCAGTATTGTTAATTTTAAAGAGCAATCAGGAGACAAGCCCTCCCTTGCTCTGCCTTCCAACCCTTGTTTTACCATTTCCTTACTTTCAAGTCCCAGTGTAACAAATGTTCAAGGTCTTCCTCCCACCTGCTTCTCCAAGGCAGTTTTAAATTAGCCATGATTTCCTTCTCTCCTCAGCTTCTCATTTTTTCCGAAGTCTGTACTATCAAATCCTAACGCCCGCCTTTCCTCTTTGTTATTTGAGGCAGCCCCGCTTCGTGCTGCTCATTCATGAGGACACTTCCACCCACTCCACTGAGCCAATATTCCCCACCTCTGCTCTGCATAAATGCTTTCATCC
Source organism: Rhagologus leucostigma (assembly GCA_013397725.1). Classification (NCBI taxonomy): domain Eukaryota; kingdom Metazoa; phylum Chordata; class Aves; order Passeriformes; genus Rhagologus; species Rhagologus leucostigma. The sequence goes on along the minus strand of VZTD01000299.1, from coordinate 1,497,573 downwards.
CCACATTAATCTAGCTCTGACTTCCAGCAGCTGCTTTTTATTTCAGAGTGGGGTTTTTTTTTGTGGTTTGTTTGTTTTGTTGTTGTTGTTGTTGCTTGTTTGGGGTTTTTTGTTTTGTTGGGGTTTTTTTGTTTGCATGTGTGTGTGTCTGTTTTATGAGTAGCCCTTCACACCCTGCAGGGCTGCAGAGTCTTTCTGAAGTGAGTACTTTCTTGGGAGGAGGGCAGATCATGGCAAGAGAAGTGAAGGTTGTTTGCTGGAAAGATCATTTATTCTCTTGTGTATGAAAAAAATTATTGCTGCTAACTTCAAGTGGGCCCACCCTCTGCTCCAGGCATCTTTACAGCCACGAAAATTACAATGTCCCTGGTATTAACAGCAAGAAATGGCAACAGCTCACTCCACTACAACTCCCTGCTCCTGCAGTGCTCCTGATAACAACCGAAACTTCAAATTAAATTGAGAAGCTGCCTCCCCAGCCAATGCCTCGAGCAATCTTCCCCAGAGGAAAGTGGGGCCACAGGGCATGACTGGAGAGGCAGTGAACCTCCAGGCTGCTGGAGTCCATGGGGGAGTTAGTCCCAGACCAGTATTTATTTTTTTTTTACAGTGAGGGTGATGAAACACTGGAATGTGTTACCCAGAGCAGTTATGGATGCCCTGGAAATGTTCAAGGTCAGGTTGGACAGGACTCTGGGCCACCTGATCTAGCTGAAGATACCCCTGCTCATTGCAAGGGGTTGAACTAGATGACCTTTGAATGTCCTTTCCAACCCAAACTATTCTATGATTCTACAAAATCTGGCAAGCATCCGCACGGGCAGAGCAGGCTGTGGCCCAAATGTACAAGGAGAGTGACCCATGGAGAGCCGGCACAGGCCAAACAAAATCCCATAAGATGAGTGGGAGAGCTGGTCAACCAGGCCACAGGCACACCCCGTCACAGCTCTGCTGGTGTGACACTGGCCAAAGCTACCTCTAGAAAGCAGCTGGAACAGTCCACCAGTGCTGGGGCAGGTGCTGGGCTCACTCACGGCTTTTCTTCTCCTGGCCTGGACGTGGTTTCGTCAGTTTGACAATCTCATCTTACCCCAGCCTTGTGGCTTCTCTCCCACTTCCCTGAACTGCTCAGCACCACCACCATAGAGGCCCACGGATGCCTCCCACCTCCTGCTCCCTCCCATTTCTCTGGGCTTTCATTCTCCAGACTCTTCTCAACTCCTCACTTTCTCAACTCCTGTTCCCACACAAGGATCCAGGAGCCATAAATGGGTCAAGCTGTGGCAAGATCTAAAACTGTCCCATCTTTAAAAAGCCAGAAATACCCTGCAATCCATGAGAACTAGCCAGTCTAGCCACAACAGTGACGTATCCAGACCTGAGATATAAGGGTTAAACTTGCCTGGCTTCTAAAATCCCGTAATACTTGTGTGCACAGAACTGTTACACTGCAATTTACTCTAAATTGATACTCCATTTATCTGTCCATAGCCTTGGCATCTTGCTGCCCCTGCACTCCTAAATCACCCTTCTTACACTCTCCTTATTTAATTTTCCAGCTCTTCAAGCAAACTCTTCCGCTAACAGTCCCTGCATACCTCTGAGTCCTCACCTTTGAAAATGCTGCCCCTGTCTCACTTTCCATGCAAACATGTTAAGGCATGGAGCTGAAAAGTCAAGCCAGAAAAAGCAACCCAGGTTGTTTTGGTACATGCAGCGGTCAGCATGCCCTGCTGGAGAGCCTACCAACATGTAACTAATATCCTGAGTTTCAGAGCCAGACAAGTCCTATTCCTTCTTTTGTCCAAACCACAGAGACAAGAACATCCAGCCTCTCCAACGTCTCCCAAATCTTGGGATCGACATGGAGATACAGAGGGGGAAAAGCCAAAAAGCCACCAAGCTGCCCAGCGATGCTGGCATTATGATCTGGGACCTTCTCAAGCTTGTAGAAGCAGTCATGACCCTACCGGAGTGGGCAGGCTGTGACATTTGAGTGAAGGTATCTTACCTAGATGCAGTAGTTGAGACTTTCCTCTCGAACATACTGATGAGTTTGACCCACTTCTGCTGAGAAAAAGAAATCAGAGGAAAGTCTGGGGAAAATGGAATCTGAACAGAGTAAAAAGAGACATTTACAAACAAGGAATAGCTGTAACACCACAAACTCATTCTTTTTTTTCTGCTAGCCTGCCACACCACTTTGAAAAATCCTTCTCACTCTGCAGGCTTTAGTCCTGCGGGTCAGGGGAGGAAAGGCATGCAGCACTGCATGTTAAATATCCTCTGATACTCCAGTGGTGACAGCACATTTCAAATCTGTGGTGTGAAAGGCCCTCTCGGACACCAAGGCAACCCTTGTTTTGCTGTGCTGCTCCATGGGCACCAGAATCAGCACAGAAACACATCTGCCTAGGGCTGGCATCTTTGATTTACTGATTTATTTTGACTACGTTGTTCCTCTGGCACATCTAACTCTCCCCTCCAAGGACACTAGACCTTTGCACTTTTCTGATGACTTCATCCTTTGTACTCCACTCCCACAAGCTATAGGTCAGGGATCGAATGACGGACTTGACCCAAACTGGCTGACAAAGGCTTCTCATCTGCTTGGCATGGCATTCAGAGAAATCGATTCACTGAGGTGTCAATGCTGCATTGCACTTAGCAGCAGTTTCTAGGCATGCCATGAAAGGCACCATCACATCAGTGGGCTTATTGACCCATTCAGTAGAAACTCGGGTACTGAGCATCCCTCTCAGCTCCCCACCGTGTGAGGGCAAACCTTCCTCCAACCATGCGTGTTATACTGAGTATAAAGAATAAAAGTTTCGATTTTGCAGAGTTGCCTTCTCAACATTTTCACAGTCACCCCTGAGGTTCCTTCTGAATGAGAGGAATGCCATGTCTTCCCAATATCAATGGATATTTCATCCTTTTTGCCGTGCAAGTTAGGTGTTCAAGGAGGTACTGGCTAGCACGGAGACAGGAGCAGGTACAAATAGAAATCTGCCACTGCTGTTCTTAAAAGACAAAACACAAGGAAAAAGCATCCTCAGATGAAGTAACTTTTCCCTCCAGGTCCTGTCATCTTTAGGCACACAGGTCAGGCCTGGACTTTCTTTCTAATCTTGCTCCATCTTGCCACTGAACCAGATTTTATCCCCCCACAAAGGCCATCCACATCATCTCCTCTCATTACCAATACTTCCCTGAGCATCTGTATTCTCCATTTTTCTTCTCACGTCCTCATGAACTCATTCAGCACTTTTGCTGGTTTGCCTTATTAATAATTGTTTATTCCTCTATTCTTTCTCACTTTTTTCCAGGCAGAAGGAGGGAACATGCCTTCCCAGAAATGGCAGCCCTGTCCAGGAGTGCGTCTCATCAGTGGGCAAGTGTTAATCTCCTGCTGGTGTCCTTACCCCTCTGCCCTCAAACTGGCGTAGCAGTAACATAAATTTTCTCAGTTCCTAAAATTGGCAAAACATTGTGCTCCAGTTGTTTTTTTTTTTGCCAGCTGCCCGGTTTGGTAAAATTAAAGACCCATTTATGATAGATGACAGTAGACCAACAGTGTTCAAATGGAAGTCTACAGATGTTTTTGCCAATGGTGTCTGGATAAAACACGGACTCCAACAAGGCTAGACATAGTTTGGCTAAGGATCAGACCAAAGATATCAGAACTTTTTGAGTGCTTTGAATGTTTTAAGGTACATCCATCACTAACTGAACACACAGTTCATTTCTTGAGATATATTTGAAGTAATTTGCAGCATGAAAACTGAAAGCACCATGGAAATGCACTCTGAATGATTCTACTACGCTGACTATGGAAGGAATTCAGCATAGATGAGGGAATATATATATTATGTGTGTGTGTATATACACACACACACACACACATATACGTAAAATTCAGTTTGGAGACGGCTAGCTAGTTCCAGCTCGGCTGTGGTGCCCCAAAATGCCCCATTCTGCAGCCTTCTGAAATGACAGGCTGTCTGTTAGGAAAATCACTTTCAACTTTCATATTTCTGGTCCAGAGTCTCCCTCTATAATTCTCGTATGCATTAACTGCTTTTGCATATGATAACTGTTTTCAAAGCCGAGTCACACAGTCAGCATATCTTCAAATCGTAGTTTCACTATGCAAATTGCCTGTGCCCCTCTCTTCTAGGTACTGTATTTGATGCATCCCCTTGCCTTTTTACCTCGTAGGGGGCCCCATCAGGGCTTGCCTCCCAGCTCCAAGAGCATAACTGAACATCAGCCCATCCAACTAAACAGGCTGCTCGCATGGAGAAATGCCTCACAGTTTGAGATGGAGCCTTGTCAGGTTGCCGGATAAAAAAAGCCCTACATTCATTTCTCTCGCTCACAGGCTCGCTGCTTAGTCAGCTGTTACACCGCCGCACAAAACCTTTGCTAAAAGAGCTGTGGTAGAAAATAGCTGATCAGTAAGTCTGAAGTGTCAGAGCTGTCTGGGTAGGTGGAGGCACTAACAGGAAGGCAGGAAACCCAGTCTGTAAGCTTCGGGCTGGGAGAGAGGAAACCGTTTCCATTCAGTACAGAGATTTCAGGGCAACACTGATGGGAGGGCTCTGGCTCAGCCAAAAAGCCATTTTTCTCTCCTCTGGTTTAATGATTCCTGGTTGCTGGAACTTGGCACCCCTGGGAGGAAGCGTGGGCCAGCCTACGCTGAATGCTGCTCCTTGCTCCTACTCTTGCAGCCACGGAGAGGGGAGGTAGAGGATCTATAAATGTATTTCACACAAGTGTGTGTGAAATAGCCCACATAAATCACCCTGCGAGACATTTTTTAACTGCCTGCTACCTGTAACACCAGCCACAATTAGCACACCAACTTATTTACATGTCATAAATCCGTGGCTCACAAAGACCTGTTGTACTGACTTTTCACCACAAACCTGCGAGCTTTGGTAAATTCGTTAAATCAAACTCACTCCTTTCTTATAAAGGGTTTCAAGCAGCTCACAGCAGCATAAAGGTATATCACACAAGGGCTGCCTTGTCCTTCCAGACTCCGATCACAGCTCTAGCATTCACCCCTTTGCAATTCCAAATCCTGATTAGATCTGGGAATAGATCCTGCACATGGATCTAAGTGTGGGGAAAACAATGCACCAAAGATCTGGATTTCACTAAACCCCTCGGAGCCCCCACCAACATCTCCCAGCCTGGCAGCTGTTCCAAGGCAGCTTTCAGTTTTAATCACAAATTATTCTCCTGACAGCCCACAGTAAAATTAAAGCAAGCATCACAAGACAAAGAGGCTCGCCTTTGGTTTACAAATTTCATGCAAGATCCTTTGGGGGTTCTAGTTTGATTCCAGGAAGAGCAAATCAGCCCCCCAGATGCAGCAGCTGTGCCCAGGAGCGCCCCGAGGCAGCGGTGCTGTTGGCTCCTCGCACCCTGCAGTATCCAACAGCGGTTCCTACACGTGTGGCACCTCTGGCCAGCCCCACCAGTGGGTTATGCTTTGCTGTGCCCAAGTACACACTGCTATGGATGTCACCGCACGTCGTTCGTTCCTCCTCCTCCTCACTGACCCAGCCCAGCAGGGAAATGCATCTCTTACAAGCAGTGGGAACCAGACTCTCTCATACCAGGCGTGCGTTGTGTGCGGGAAATCAAAAGCAAGTTATGTTTGAACCTGCAGTACCCATACGGCCTGACCAAGCCATAAAAACGCAGCTGTGTCAGTACAGAGACACCCAGAAATGTCCATTTGCTTCTGTGTGTGCAGGCGTGTGCTTGCAGCGTGGTCTGAGCACTGCCTGGCACACTGAAGCCTCACTGCAAATTAGGGATGAGGGATTGTTTTTCCGTTTCCCAACTGCAAACTAAGGATTTACCCATCCCTCCATCCCTCCCACAGAGGTCTTGTGAGGATAAAATGAGTTATTTGAACATTTTGAAGGCTGGAAGTGCTAAGAGCCAGACGGGAGGGAGTGGTCCAGAGAAGCAAGGAAGCAGAGCGTACATTCAGTGGAGGAGTTTTTCCAGCTAATGCACAGAGAGCTCCCTTGCTCCCTGAAAAGCCTCTCCAGACAATGCCTAACAGAGTGCACACATTGCAGAGCCTCATGTATTCTGTTTTCCTGGAAAAGCACAGAGCAGCGGTGGTTTCAGGCTCTGCCTCGGCACTGACCGCTTGGAGCACCACACCACCTCCAACACGTGTCCATTAGCAGAATTTAGGTCCCACTTCGCTCCTTCCTTTTCCTGCTCCATTCTTGGTGGCTTCCAAGGGCAGATGTTTCCACATACCTCTTCCCCAAAATAAGGCAGGAGTGTTCCTTGTCCTCCATGGGACTTACTGTACTTCACAATTTATTATCTTTAGTCAATGAAGCAGAGGGCAGTCAACCCAAAAGGCACCATCATATCAGCAGGCAAAACCCCCCAAGAAGTGCAGCAATTCATTTATCTCGCCAGCACCATACTCCCAAAGGGGATGGTAGGAAGAAAACGATCCGTGGGCACCCACCAAACTCACCAAACCCAACAGCACGTTGGAGATCCAAATACAGAGCACCCTTGAACTCAGCACGGCAGGCCAGTGGCTGGGAGCAGCGAAAGGGATGGATTTTCACACCGCCGTTCACTGCTGGCTGAATGATTCCCTACCGCACATGGCCACGATCGCCACACAAGTGAGAGAAGGGAAAAATCTATGTACTGCAGCGAGAAAATAACCTGCAGTTGAAATTATGCTACCTTTTAGCTAAGGAGGGTGTTAATAACAAGAAGGGTTGAATCGAAGAAGCAAAAAGGGATGTTGTGGACACTCCAGCAAGCTTTCCATCTCTTTCCTAAGTAGAGCAGGACAGAAAGGCTGCAGGGTGGACCACCAGCATATTGGCATTTTTCCCGCTAACTGAAATTTCCATTCACATAAAACTATCCCTGCTAATACATTGCACTTTCATTAAAATCATGTCGCTTCAATTCTTTATATTTTTATTACGGCATATAAATTACACTGTCCAAACAAACAAAAAAAAAAGCCATTATAAAAAGAAATTCTGAAATTAAGTGCTCCATTCTAACCAGAGAAAAAGGGAACATTTTGAACAAAATAATTTGGCCTGCATATTTCGCTAAACAAAACTGTGTCACAACAAATGCAATCCTACAAAGACCATTTGTATTAATAAAATGGTATTTCTGCAATAAAAAAAAATTGTTGGCAAAGTGTTCAGCTGGGTTTATTAGTGTCATTAAGAATCCTCCCACATTCTCTTATTTTTCAGCAGCTAGCAAGGAGGTACGTTCAGAATTTCATTATTTGAAAATGAAGCAATAGATAAAATAAAAAATAAAGAGCAATTTGTACTCCCATAATGGCTTCCTCTCCAGAGCTTCACAGCAGTTTACAAAAAACTCTGTGATTTAACCTCCTTTCTTGCAATGTAGCTATTCCCCTTTTTATGGCTGGGAAAAATATCTCTTGAGAGAGCCTCTGTTCATTTCAAACATCTGTATTCTGAGTGCCAAGAGCATGATTTACCACAGCTTATTGTGCTCCAAATCAGTGTCTAGGATAGGTACTCAGTATTTCTAGCAAAAAAGACCACAGGCATCTCGCATCAGCTATCCCAGACTCCTGGAATCTGCTACAGAGCTGGAGTGAATTTGGGACAGCAGGAAACTCAACCTCTGTTCCTTAGCTCTGGGCTTCTTCTCAATTTCCAGGCTCCAGGGCACAAGAGGCACTGCCTTTCACCTTGTTCTAGCCTTCTCCAAAAACACACGGGATATTTCAAATGTTTTGTTAGGCAGGAATAAGCTCTCTGCAGAAACACTGACTGGCTCAATTCTCTTTTGTCCGTTTTACAGGCTCTGCATTCCTGTTGGGCGACATTTAAAGACGCGAAAGAATTCCCGGTATTTAAAAAACTTCTTATTTTTAATGTTTTCTGGTGCCAAAACTGACAGACGTCTGTGCACGTATGGAAAAGGCAGGAAAGCAGGGCTGTTTCTGGGAAAGAAACGCTTCTTTCATTTCCTTCTCTCTTCAGCATCGGTTGATATTAATTTTAAACGTGGCTGGCACTCCGCAGTAAGGAGAGTGAAAGATCTTGTTCTTTCATCCAAAAAAGTATCAAATAGGTGTAGCTGCAATTTTAAAGCAACCCCGCCAAGATATTAAGTTCCCAAAAGGACGATGGCTTTCCTGGCAGCACGGGGTTTGCCATATCAGATGCAGCAGACTACCGGATCACAAAGCCTTACTGCTTCGTTCTAGCCATGACCTGTATTTCATCCTGTGCTTCAGGGGAAGATGAAAGGCCTTCATAATGCATCCTAAACATTACCATATGGAAAAATCTTGCAGCATTTAAAAAGGATAAGCAAATAGGGTCCTATAGAAATACTAGGACACTATAACATTCATTTCTAAAATCCCAGTGGGACAATTATAATGTCTCTAATTTTCTGTAGCTGGTGAGTGTTTTCCTGATATATTCTATAGGCAGTGGTGATGAGAGCTTTTCATCATAATAAGCACAGGACAGAATGCAAAAATATCCTGATGCCCAAACCTGTGAAAGATTGAATTCCTGAACAGGATTCAATCTGTACCTTTAAAATTGCGTAATGACAGTAACTATAAAGACTCGGAACAAGCACAAGGACCAGTGAAGCCATTAACAATAGCAATAAATGCGGTTCTGCGTGAGGAAAACACTTAGCCAATGAATTAGGAAAAAAACCCCCAATTTTAGAATATGTTATGTCCTCTGTAAAACTCCCACCGCATTTGTACAATTCAGTAGCAATTAAGGAGCAATTCCCTGTCTCAGAAAAGAGGCTGCAATCCACCCTGTGTTATCAGATGTTGCCTAGGAGGTCAGGAATGCTCCAAATGGCGCTGCTTCTCCCGGGCTCTCCTTGCCCTTGGGGCACAGGCACCAGCCGGGCATCGAGTGCCGCTCTCTGCCTCGCAGCCGCGGGGCAAGGACTGCCCGAGCACCCCTTGCTCCAGGCAGGACAAGGAAAGTCCACTTCTCTGCCAGGCTGCGCAGGGAGAGCAGGAGGAATAAAAGCAGGACCCATCTTGCAGGGGTGCGCACCATGGCGTTACCCGCAGCATCATAGCTTCCCCTGGAGAAATGGTCTGCGTGGGAATGGGGACATGCAGCTGGCACTGGGCCCCTCCTCTAGGCTTCAATGGCATGAGTCCTGCCTCACTGAGCACCACTGAGAGCCAGTAACCTTCCAGTCTCCCTCCTTCCCATGTACCTCCAGCTGCCACAGGTCTGCAGATATACGATTGCATTTTGAACAAATACACCAGACCTTTCCTTTCTTTGTACAATTTTTTCTTGGGCAACCTTGGAGAGCAAACTGCACTTCACTCTTCGGTTGCACAGCTTCAATGCCCAAATCTTCATCTCCTCAGGCAGTAAATGCAGCTATTGTTTTGCCAGTTGGTCGGGTTACTCTTATTTTCAGAGAGCCTCGTGTTGCTGCCAAGGTAATGCACGATGTTACACACTTTAGAAACCAGCCCGGGTTGTGTAATGCTACCCTACCACCACCAAACAACTTAGGACTCTGTCAGCCCAGGGGAAAAACAAGCCTGGAAGCTAGAGCAGAGAAGATTAAAGGAAAGCAGCAGCATGGTTTTTAATTGTGCCTTAGAATTTCTAATCTAGTTAATGGTCCTTCCAGCCCATCCTGTGTAAAGACATGAGCATGTGGCATGTACTGAAGGAGGATCAACACTGACACACTGACAGATGCGCTCATTGGCACAGGAGACTAGATTAGGTTTTGGACTGGATTTTTTAACTTGTTAGCTAGCCAGCAGCAACTTGCTTTTTTGGAGGGGGAGGGAGGGATCAAACAATTGCTGCAGAGGGATATTAGTTCCCTGGCACTTCATCTTCTTCCATTACAGATTCTCTGCTTGAACATGAGACAATGCTGCCATTCCTTCCCCCTGATTCACTGGCAATTCTTTATCCATCTCTGGTTTGCTGCTTTGGAGATTTTTTTGGCTGGAATTTGATCACCTCCGCCTGCCCTTTTATTCTCTCTCCATATTTTTCAACACTTCTGTCTCCTTCATCACATCCCAAAGCTCTGCTGTGTAGTGAAAGCCTGTAAGTGAACCAGAAGTTCAATACATTCACCTCGATATCACGCAATTTTGGTTGCCCATTTGAGGAAGATGAGGAGCGAGTGCTTTGTACTGCAGGCACGCTGGCACACGTGGCAAAGAGCACAACACAGAAGGTGGAAAGTGGCTGCCTGCCGAGAGGGATGCAGCTAATGTTCAACAGCACACGTATGAAAGCTAGCTCTGTTCACATTCCTTGAGAGAGCTGTCCCACGGGTTGACAGAGGGCTGTTCACCAAAGAGGGCAGGAGTAATTCAGGAGAACCGAATTCTAGCTGGTGGGCAAGGCAGGGGATTGCAAAAGCCCTTGGAGCCCGGCCAGGACGCTGGTTAGAGGTTAGAAGTGCCATGGGTGCTCTTGTTCTGACGGCAGAGTGCTGCCAGAGGTGTCTTGCGCTCCTGCCAGGCTCAGAGCTTCTTGGAATCTGAGCAGGAGCTGAGCAGCGGCCAGCTGGGTACAAAAACATCTCCTATCCAGCCCACGAGTGCCCAGGCTAGTCCCCCTCTGCCATCTCGCCATAATCCAACAGCACAGGCAAGTGCAAGAGGGTGGAAGCACGGGACAATGGTGGCACTGTAACCAGACTGCACTTTTTTGATAAACTTTCTGCGTTCTTTTACTCTTCCCTACTTTCCCTTCTGCTGAGTCTTGCATTCCATGTACACGGTCCCCAGGCCGTGAGACCCTTTGTCCCACAGGGAGAAGCCACTGCTTGGACACCATATCACTGCTTCGAGGGTGCTGGGAACAGGGACTGTGACTTTCATGCAGCACAGCAGAGACACCACAGCCAGGGCAGCTTGCAGAGGGTGCTTGTGCCTGGCTGGGTCCGTGGCTCTCCTGCAGCCACCCAGCCCCAAGGCTGAGCCTCTCATGAAGCGAGGGGTCGGGCTGCGACACCACCCCTGCTTGAGGCGACGCCAAGGGACACGCATCCAGAAGACAGCAGCAGTCTGAGGAGCCCTTGAAAACACCTGGCTGAGGCATGCTGGCTGCTGAGCCTGCACCCTCCCCTTGGAAGGTGAATGCACACTGCTTCCCTAGAGCAAACAAAGAGAAGCACACTAGCCAAATCCCTCCTAGCCCACAGGAGTAGTGCCAGGTGAGGAAGAGAACAATTCACCCACCTACAGATGAGACTGCAGCACAAACAACCACATAGGAAAGAGGTGAGCCACTTGAAGGGGCCAGTTAAGCAGGCAATAACAAGGTCTGCCCTGCTTTCACCCTCCAGAGAGCCACCAGCCCTCAGCCTGGGGCACTGCGTGTCCCAGGAAACAGCCAGAGTAGCTGCCAGGAGCCTCACCGTCCCCTCTGAGGGCTTAAATAGCTAGCATGCCTCCTGCACGTCCACACCGAGGAGTCTCGCTGCTTCACATGGCCAAGCTGTTCCTTCAGTGGTTTTCCAAGCACAGCGTATTTACTTTTTAATTGGGTGAGCAGCAACATCTGACACCAAGACTAGCGAAGAGCAGGAAGGGGCTCATCAAGTTATACAGCCCCCTCGGGCCGGCATTAGCACTGCTGCACCCAGCTGTGCTCTGGCTCCGTGTTCCATGGGAGGGTTCAGGGTCCCAGCCTGCCCCCGGGGCACAGCAGGCATGTCATGGAAAGCTGGCCTGTGCCCACAAAAACTACAGCCTACAGCCAGGTTTGTGCTGCAGGCTTTTGCTGGCAGAACAGCACCACTGAGGTGTGTGCAGGGATGCAGCCATCCAACTTGCCAATGCAGGATACACCTGCAGCCCTGGGAGCATTGCAGCTCCCCAAGGAAGATCCACAGGCGTTTCTCAGTCCTGTGTCCCAGTCGTCATCACATGGGTTTTGCTGAGCACGGAGGTCTGAGGAGAGATCTGGCTGGCCCTTGGAATAGGTGGCCGGTGGTGGGTCCTCTATCCAAAACTGCAGGTGGTTGGCCCAGGGTGCAAATGGCAGCAAAAGCATCAATCTTTCTGCAGTGAGAACAGAGAGATGCCAGCTGTCAGCTCTCAACCTGACCTGCAATTCTGAACCCAGGTTCAGCTCCCTGTTCCGAGGCAGGACAACCTGTCCTCAGTCACAGCCCTGCTTGAATCCGTGCCCTTCAGATCCAAAACAAACAACAACCAGTTCCTGGTAGGGCTGAGGAGCAAACAGCAGGGCCATCAGCAAGAGCCAGGTGGGAGCTTCTGGCTCTTAGCCTGAGAGAGCTGGGGAGGAGGAGGAGAAAGCAGCACAGTGGCAGGAACATTGCTCTCCAGAGAAGGGGTGCAGCAGGGGTGGCAGAGAGTGCACAAGTGAGTTCGTAACTGCCAGTTAGGGAACCAGTTCTGCACCGAGGAGATGTTTTCTTGTTTCTGCCAGCTATAGCTCAGCACCTGAGGGATCAGAAGCACGACAGCAGGAGCAGTAGGCTGCCACTTTCTCCTGGTGACCCAGGGTGTTCACCCATCAGTACACTTGCACTCACACACATGTAAAAGCACCAGGCCATCTGCTCTTCTTCAGACTGCAAAATTATGTAGTTTGAAAAGCCCCAAAATGCTGATTCCTCCCTCAGCAGGGACACAGTTATTCAGAAATACAAAAGCATGAGTCCATTGGGGAAAAAGGATATACTGGACAGTAAAACACTGTAACCGTCTATCAATGCCATGTGGGATGCTGCTGAAAGAATTTTGGAACAACTGTGAGACTTTTTGGATGCTCAAACACTGAATGAGTCAAAAAATCATCTGTGTCCTACAGAGAAACATTTTAGAAAACAAAGCAATTGGCTTCTAGCGACATGATGTAACCTTGGTTTTTCCTCCCCTTATTGTAAGTGCATCTCTGGGTGTTTGCTTTTAAAGCTGTATCCATTAATAATGTGCCTCTATATTTATTTAGAGATATGTCAAACGAGGAGCGCTTATCCGTAGCTCCAGGCAACCCAACAATTTTAATACATAAACAGCTATATAAATGAGTCTCATAATCGTCCAACAAAAGCTTCAGCAACAAAGAACCCCATAAGCACACCGTCTCTGCTCAGGATGCTCAAAATTCGGCATCCACTTCAGCAGCCAAGGAGAATAAATAAGCTTTCCAAGGGAACCAGCTCGGGTTATTACAGATCAAAGGGAGGAACAAGTTGTTTGCCTTTCCTTAACTTAAAAAAAAAAACAACCCACAAATGGAAAAACATGGGCCAGTTTTTCAAGCAAGCTCGGCACATTGCCTGCCTAAATTACACTTACATGCAAGTGCATGCAAATGCCTTGTTTCCCTGGTCATATGCCTGAACTACATCCACATTTTCCTCAAATGCCTTCTGGAACGTGACAGGACATGCACGAGCAACCTCCCCAGCCCTTTAGAAACCAGAGCATGGGCATGCTGGTGGGAACAGAGGAAACACCTGCATTCCTCCACAGCACAAATGCAGCCAAAATAATGATGAGTCTGAAAAAACCTGACCGAAGGCAAAGGTCAGGCTGCTGGGACTTTGTGGAGCGGAGGGGGCTTGGCTTGGTGCTTGGCAGGAGGGAGCCTTATCCCCTTGTGCTCTTAAATGTATTTTACTGCAGGAGATGGGGAAAAAAGCCAAATAACAATAAGCAAACGTTTTCAGCTTCTGCTGCAGTTCTGTAGAGGGGTGACTAAACGCTGCTGGCGATAGCTCAGCCCCCATCAGAGCCTGCTGCTGCTGGCTGTATCGCTTCCAGAGAGATGGAGTCTGCCTGCCACCCAGGCAAGGGAAGGGCACAGTGGGGCACAACGTGGCACCCCTGTGTCACAGGCAAGCAATTGTGCCCCCGTGCAGTGCTAGCCACTGCTTTGGGCCAAGCCCTGCTCCAGTGAAAATCCAAAAAACGCACTTGCTGAAACCTTGCAGGACCTATTGTGCACATCCCCCGACATGAAATACCAACAGTGATGTTTTGGCTGGCCCTGTAGGGGCTGGGGAGGTTCTGTTTTTCCCCTGGGGAGATGCTGCTGATCTCTCAGCTGGGCATCACCCATCCCACACATGAGACTGAGGGAAGGCACCAAAGGCACCATGGAGCCTCAGCTTCCAAACTTGCTTTTCTCTTCCTGGCTGGGAGTTACATGCAAAAAAATTATATGAGAGGCCCACAAGAGAGAAGGGTAAGAAAACCCTCAGTAGTTCAGCTTAGACATGCAGGTTTTTAATCCTCCTCCCTCTGTCTGTCTGATGCCCAAAGGAAAAAATAAAGTGCTTGGATGGGCCAGTTTGGTGTGAGTCCCTGTCCCTCCCTTCCTGCTCCCCCTCGCTGCAGCACAAGAGGAAAAACACTTGAAAGGCTAGGGGGTGGCCTCAAGGATGTCTGCTTTGCGTCCACTCATGCCACTCTTCCTTTTGCAGCTTTTCTAACATCCAAAGAGGAAAAAGGCAGGACCATCTCCTGCACCCAGGTGCCTTTCTCACACACACAGACAAGTACATTCCCATTCAAAACAAGACTGCAGTGCATTCAGCTTGTCCCTGGATGTAACCCTTCTGGCTTGAACAGCCCTGCTGGCTCCTGCCTGGGGCAAGGTTTCAGTTTCCCTGTGGCTTGATGACGTGATTTGGGCAGGATTTACGAGGCTTACAAAAAAACACAATTAAATCTAAGGGGCAATGGAGGGGATTTTTTTCTTTCTTTTTTTTTTTCCTCCCTTTTCATTGCTTGCTTCTAGGACTAAGGCAAAAGTTGAGTTGGCAGAAGTCTGCTGTGTTGGCTGGAGCCTGAATTTCTAGCCAAAGATGTTTTCTCCCAGTCTAGTTAAATTAATTTCCTTGAGTTTTCCAAACACTTTCTTTCCTCTAAGTGACTGAGAAGCCATTGACATTTCAGTTGAAGAGCAATCAAAACACAGGACGTGAAGGGCCAAAGCCGTCTCTGCTGTAACTGCTGTGGCTGGCACTGCAGCTGCCACTGCTGAGGGAAACAGCTGAGGTAGACATCCTGGAAAAAAAGGCAGGTAGGGAGGAGAAGCTGGGTTGGGACTGAAATACCCCCTCTGCTTCCAGCAGAAGAAGAGCCATCCCTTTGGGAAGAGCCCCAGTCAGGTCCCTGTCTGACCCCGAAGGCTCAAAGAACGGATGTACCCAAATCCAGCAGAGAGGAGCATGACCTCCACTGGAAACCACACATGCCGACAAAGAAAAAGCCTGTGTCCCAAGGGGATTTTTTTCTTTCTGTTCAATAAATAATAACAGAGTATGCTGGAACTGTGTCAGCTATGTCATTTCGGGTGAGGAATACTTGTGTTTTCTAGGTACCAGCTCTGTAAATCCCCGAGGAGCAAGGTGTCAGGGCAAGCAAGGGTCACACTGTGCTCAGCGAGGCACGTGCGCACCCACAGCCACGTGTGCCCAGGCAAATGCATTTCTCTCTCCTGCAGAAACTAAACTTCAGATCTCATGGGCTGATTTTCTTAATCCAAAAGCAAAGGTCAAACAGAAAGTACGTGGCTTTGGTTTATTTATGAAGAACATTAGCCATCAGACTTTCCAAAAGCATCAGCAAATTCTGCAGATCCACATTTAAACCCCTCAGAAAGGTGTTGTGCCCTGCCCTTCCAATGGCCCCCCTGCTCAAGTGCTGGGCTGGCAGTGTCAGGAGCCAGGAGTCTGGCACAGCACCAGCCAGCCTGGCACAACCCACAGCAGGGCCACATCCACCAGGAGAGGGGACACGGTGAACTCAGTGCATCCTCTGAGGATGTCAACTCACTTGAATTATTTACTTATTTCTTATTACATTGCTGAAAAGGAGAGTGAGAAAAAAACCCTCCCAACTCGCCGGAAGAGGAAATGAATAGGGAAACTTTGAGATTTCTCATGTCTCCAAAAAGCCCCTCGGTGAGCACGGCCACCACAGCTGCCATCTCGCCACCTGCCCCGCCGCCATCCCGAGAGGCCTTGCACCGCCTCAATCCCGATACCAACAAGGAAGTACAGGCACATAACCGCACAGCCAGTTTCTTTTCTAAGCCTTCGGGTTGCCTCAGAAGTTTTTTAAACAAGACGCTTTCCTGTTTTTGAAACCTGTGCATCCGTATGGTTTGTAGGTTACTCAAATAACCTTATCACTTGGAGCAACGCTGGCATGAATTTCAAAACTGCTTACTGCGGTGCTCCCCTCCCCTCTCCACACATATCTATTTACTCATAGGGAGCCTTATTTACAGTATCTTCCTGCCAACTGCTGACACAGAAGAAAAAAAAGCCCTGGGTTACACATTAAGCTTTATCGTTGAAGTATTCATGCCAGACGGTGTCCAAACAGAGTTAACTGACTGACCTTAGCTCAGGGTACGCCACACAAGGGGGAAATTTCTATCGCAATCTGCTTGCACGGGCAGAGCTCGTTTCGCACCACCAGCTTTTTTATCTCCTCCCCCCCTTCATCTGGGCTGAAAAGGCTTTTCAAAGAAAACATGGTTTGGTTTTCAGAAAGCCAAGTAAAGCTGGTTCCTTGTAAGTTCATTAAAGGAGGAATTACCAGAAGGAGACATCTGCAGGTAAACGTTAAGGCATGATGGCTGCCTGTACAACAAATCCTGATCTAAAATCCATACAGCCCGTGAGTCAAATCCAATTCTTCTGTCAAAAATGGGAAAATGAAGAGGACTGCCATGCAAGAATATGCTGTCCAGAGGGTCTGGAAAATCCAGAAATCAGCTTCACTATGCCTGCTTTGCACAGCAGCTTTGGAAAGATCTGCCAAACGTAACAGTTTCATTTGACAGTCATCTTTTGGCTTCACTTCTGAGCTGGCTGGTGGCCATCTCCCATTGCACAATAAATGCCTGCAAAATTAATCATAAATTCCCTGCCTGGAACTCCCAGTGCTGCTCTCCTGATGGGTACCTGCAGCCTGCTCCAAAACCCTGCCAGTACCTCAAACCCTGTGTTCATTAATGGCCTAGCCAGCGAGGGAGGACAAATCATCACAAAAACAACCCATGAACTTTATTCTTCCACTCCCACTTCTGCAATCTGCTGGCCGAGCCATTTACCTCTGTGTACACTTCATGACAGCCACATCACAGCCGGGCACAAAAGCGCTTATCTCAGCCTCACACTTCACATCCTTTCTTCTCACAGCTAACACTTGGCTGGTGAAGAAAGTTGTGTGACCCGTCCTGGGGGAAAGAAGAACCAAGAGCTGCTCTCAGATTAAACTGTCCTGATCCTGTCTCTCCAGTAAATTCACTACCACCAATTCGGCAGGGGTGCGGTAAGGTCCTCTTGCTGCAACACTGTCTGCATGTGTTGGTTTCGTCAGCAGGGACTCATGGGAAGGCAGACTGAGTGGGTTTGTTGTTTGTGAGAAGTGCTGGCTGGCCAGCCCTGCCACAGGAGTGTGGGGCATGGGGCATGGGTGGGACATCACCGCACTAGCTCCCTCGATAAACCACACCCCATTTACTGCTCCCATGTCTCCTTCTGTAAAATGACTTTCTTGTGCCGAGCAAGCTGCTCTGCACTGAGGATGGAAAGCCTCTGCTCCCCATTTCCTATCCTCAGCATGTAGTGCTGGCACCTGGGGGGATGCCTTTCCCGGCAGTCCCTGTCCCACCACAGGGGTGCAGTCCTTGCTCTGACAACCTCGTTAATGGCTTTGCACCTCGTTTGCAACAGAGGTCTCTCCCTCCGTGTTCTCACCAGAGCACTCAGGCTCAGGCCTGAGACCCAGACCCCCTGAGCACACCTGGCTCTCGCCCAAATTGCACCGGGCAGCAGCTGTCACACTCCCGACCCCGGGCTTTCCAGCAAGGATGAGGCCATCGAATCCAAGGTGCCATCTCTTTTCCTTGCAACTCTAATTAAATTGCTTATTTAAAAAAATAAGTGAATTGCATTCCTGCTATGTTAACTAGTTCCTCCTATGTAGTGCTCTTCTTCCAGTAGACTAAATTGAATTGAGCACACAAACACCCCGGGAAAAAAAAAAATCCAAAAAACAACAACGACAACAACAAAAAATCCCAACCAGGATTTAAACAGCTCCAGAAGGGAGCAAGAATGTATTTCCTAACGTGTCTAATAACAAAACATAAAGGTATATAAGAAATGTGATTAAAACCAGAGAAGCAAGCAGCACACATTTTATTGCTATGTTTTCACTTTTTATTTCTTTTTAACAAGGATAAAAAATAACTTGTGCAACCTCCACCAGGAAGTGAGTGGATCTTTGAACTCTGCCATCTGGCTAGTGGAATCTGTATTTTTGTTGCCTCGGGTTACAGGTTAATCCTGCCAGTTTTTATTATTTGTAGAAGTAGTTGGCCTCTTAGAAGCTTTTATGGTCTCTGTCACAGAGAAAATTGCTGCTGAGCAAAATACACACACAAAATACTGGGGTCAGTGTGGTGAGGACATTGAGCAGGGAGGAAAAGAGAGAGGGGGGGAAAAAAAAAAGGCAGTTCTGGCTAATCTAAAATTATCCTTTTTATTACAAGAGAAGACGTTGCAACATGTGCTGGCGAATTTGCCTCACACTGCAAGTCAGCGCAGACAGGAAGGCTGAGCCTCCCTGCTCATGGTGGAAGTCAAGCCCGAGCATGCCCAGCAGCTGGGGAGACCCATGTGATGACAACAGCATCCAGCTCCATCTGGTGATGTGCTCCCAGCCCCCCCGGGCACTTTTCCATCTAGTCTTGCAAGCAGCTGGATCAATTTACTCTAGCCTACGGTGCACTGCACAGGCACAGACTGAAATTATTACTCATGGAAATCCCCTCTGTCTCAGTGCTTTGAACAAGGAATCAGGTAGCTTTCAACCTCCTGACAATTAATAGCCTTTGGTCGAGGGAGAACAGTGCAAAAACGCTGGAAGGGACGGGTTTCAAAACAGCTTGCTTAGTTTCTAGTAAATTAAAGGGAGTGGGCGGTTGAGGTACACAGTAATATTATCCAGCCCAGTGTGGTCTTCACTGACGTCAGCAGGACTTTTTTTTCCCTTCTCTTTCCCTCTGTCTGCCTGCCTCCTGAAAAGAGACACATGGAGGCTAACGCTGTGACAGAAGCATGGCTCAGACACCCGGAGAACCTCCAGCTCTCCATCAACAAAGCCGGAGCGCAGATGCTACTATGTTGCAAATGAGCAGCACCAAAATATATGCAAGTCATTTCAGAGGAGGAAAAAAACTGTTGGAAACAGAAATCATGAGGACTTGCAGTATGTATTTCTCTTCGTGTTGCATGATTAACTGTTCTGACTAAGACAACGCTCTTCCTGTGGCTAAGAACACATCCTCATGTCAGATTTTGCTTGAAATAGCGCATTTGACTGTGACCCCTCCCCACAACTGCTGTGCCCATCCCAGCAGGGCTCTGTGGTGTTTGCAACTGTGTTTTCTCAGTCTCACTGAACACATCATTTTCTCTGAGGCCCCTGTACTCTAGGCTGGAGGCATTATACAATAGTTGCCAGCTTTGCATTGAAAATATGCCAATAAGTTCAGCAGAAAAATTCCACTATGCTTTCAGCAAACTTTTCAAAACGTGATTTCTGTGTAACATCATGCACTTGCAGCCTTTTCATGCATTGCTATTTGCATATGGAATAAAAGGTGGTTGGACAGCAAATAAAAAGATGTGCAACAGTGAGATGCTGCAGGTAGGAAAAATGGACCTACCCTAGGCTCATAGACATCACCTTCTAGGTGAAATGTAACACTACTTGCCACATTTACTGTGTCAAAAACATGAAACACAGAAAGTGTCCAGGCCAGAATTTTTTTAGGGCTGCAAAAGACAAGGGGGACTTTTCTATAACAAAAATGTGTACTGAAGCTGCTGTGCCAGGTTCTGACTCAACACAGACACATGCATACTGCTCAAAGTGGAAGATTTTTCCAGTAATTGAGTGGACTGAATGAGCTCATCATGACCCACTGAGCAAGTTTTCTTAGTATTCGTTTTGAGCAAGAGAACAGCTTTGATCAGTGTTTGCACTCATTTGACTTTTCCCCTGTTCCCAAACTTTTGTTCCTTTCATGAAACACCCGTTCCATTTGGCTCCTCTTGGTGAAAGCATCAATTTTTTCCTAAGTGTGGCCACGGGACTTAAGTAAATATCACTGAAGCATTAAAAATCCAGTGCATTAATGAAATGATACTGCAGGCATTGTCGAGTTACAGGATCACCAGAGCAGAAGAAGGAGAAGAGTGCTGTCCAGGAAAGGCAAAAGACACTGTCGTTCCACAGAACACTGCAGAGACAGACAGTGCATCCTTGTGCAGGAGTCTGAGGGGGATGTGTGAAAGTGGAAGACCATGAATCACTGCAAAGAAATTATGCGGTCACCAACCAGCACATTCTTCTTGTCCGTCCATATCCTGATCTCCTGATTTCGTGATGGTCACCCATGCAAATTGATGGCATTCTGCCTGCTGCTCTGAAGCGCATTTTTGCTGCTTGTTGTTAAGGTATGAAACCTTACATGGTGTGAAGGTTGAGGAAAAGGTCTTGAACCGTGTTATTTTTGGCAGGAGTAGCTACCATTCCCTCAGGGCCACAGCTATAGACTGGACTTTGCTGCAAACACCCCACGTCCTTGTGCGCCTGCCTTTGGAGAACAAGTCACAGATTTTTACAAGGAAGTATTGCCCCTTTGCCTTTTCTGCAAGTTGCCTGCTGAGATCCCTTTGACAACAGTGTCTTTCAGGATTCACTTGCAACTTCCATTAGGGCATTTTGGAGAAAAAAAATGGAAGGAATTAATAGCTATCCATAATTACAACTCAGCGTGGCAGTGCCTGTGGGTTAATGGAGCTCATATCTCCAAGTTGCCACTCCTGAGTTTTAGCCACCAACCTCTGCTCCCTTCTTCCTGCAAATGGAAAGTCCCTCTTGCTTTACACAGTCGGCAAAGACAATTACCCTCTGGACTTTGAAAGAAAAGGAACTTTGGTGAATACATAACTCGGCTAAGCAGCACTTTTCATTTAAAAGGAAACATTCTTCCATTTTCACACCCAGCAGGTGCAGCCCAGGTGGTAGCCTGCTTTCTTCCAAGGTCTCACCCAAGAGTAGGAACGGCACCCCAGAGCCCTGCCTACACAGCTCCAGGCTCTCTGAGTGAGCATTTTAACAACTCGGCTGTGGCCACAACGGCCTGCAGCACAAGGTGCCTGGTGATGGCAGATGAGGTTGAAAGGAAATCCACAGGTTTCTCCAGTTCTCTTTTTCAGCTATTTTTGGAGATGTGGTCGAGTCCAGGCCACATTGATCTGCACAGCTATCTTCAGACAGCCTTTGGCCACCCTGCCACTTGAGAGCAGAGCTTCAGCCCAAGTTTTAAGTTCCAAGCAAGGTGGTCCTGATGGTGAGAAACACAGCCCAGCTTGCTCAGCTTGGACTGAGGTTGTCAATGTACACTGGTTTTGTAGCACAGGATCGATGGCAGCTGCCAGCTCGCATCACCCTGGCCACCAAACAGCCATGGGCTGGTCATGGGTCTGGGCCACTCACGCTGCAGGCAAGGCTAAAGGTGGTGGACCTGAAGGTGCACTTGCCTGAGGGTGGAAACAAGACCACCAGGCAGAGCAATGCCCCATCACCCCCAGACAAATGCAAGCAAAAATATTAATCATCCCATGAGATAGGCCCCTGGAAAATGTCTTATGTGATTGCTTCTCACTAGCCCTGGTGAAAAGCATGCAAAGAAAGAGGGCTGCACATCTCAGCTGGCAGGCAAAGAGTCCTTTACAGGGACGCCCCTGAACTATTATTACCACCACTCTCCTTCTTTACAAAGCCCTCAGAAATCTTTCCAAGATGGTATTTCGGTGACCAGACAAAGGTCAGAGTCCCTGCTATGATAAATCAGGCCTGATTCGGAGGCAGGTTCAGCTGACAGAGTCATCTGACCAGCGCAGCTGTGCACAAACCCTGAACCAGTTCCCTTCTTGTGTCTCTGTCAGGCTGGGCATGAAGCTCAGACATCTGCTAGTTCCTGAATTACAGCGTGCACGCAATAACGGACGTGCCCTGCTTGGGGAAGCTTGTGTTTATTATTTTCCAAGCTTTGCATCAACTACACACACAACCAGACCGCAGCATCCGGTCACCAAATCTGCTGTGTGCAGCTGCGTTGGCTGCTAAAATGAATGGTGACTTCGTAAGGCTGTGGCTTCCCTAGGAAAAAAAGAAAAAAACAAAACTAAAGGAAAAAATTTGCATTTCCCTTTTTCTGCCTTGCTAAATCGTTCTCTTAAAGAAACTACGCAAAGTCCTGCTAAGTAGCATCACATTTGTAAGGAGGACAGCAGGCCCAGCCATACCACTCACAGCTTTGCTCATGTCCAGCAGAAACGCTTGGGGATAGTTCATAGCCACTCAGTGGGGGCCAGCGCATCCAAGTATTCCCTGGGGTTTGGGGGGATTGATGTCAACCCTGAGCCAGCGCAAGGACAGGTGTCCCCACACGACTCCTCACAGCACGTCCTGGGTGTCCTGCTGAGCACCAGCACAATCAGCTCTTGCTATCACCCCAGCACATCCCCTGCCCTGCTCCCACTCTGTGCCTGCTCTCTGAGGTGCTGTTTGTGCTCCCTCATGAGAAAATGCTGCCCCACTGAGTGGCCCTGAATGATTCCCTGCACCGCCGCCTGCCCCAGCAGGAAACTGCGGCTGCCAGGCCCCCAGCGACCTGTGCAGAATGCCAGGGCGCTCCTCCACACCCAAAAATGCCCACACTGGGGTGGGCAGCAGCTGGGGTCCCCCCACAGCCAGCACCAGTGTTCAGGGTGAGCTCCCAGCCCACAGCTGTTGTCCCACGAATGAGGACGAAATCCTCTTCCGCCATTCCCTTGCCAGCACCACTGAGCTGCACTGCTTTGACCTTTTCAAGGAAATCTGCCTGGACGTTTTGGCTCTGCCCCCCTGGCAGCCACATCAGAGGGGGAGCTGAGCCCACTGTAAAGGTCAGAGAGGCACAGCCTGCCCCTCAGAGGGCTGCTGGGTCTGCCAACTCAGCTGTCTTTCCATGACTACGGCTGCCATCGCTGCTTGGAAAGGGTACGAGTGCGATCCTCTTATAACAGTCTGGAAATCGTAAGGCCATGGTCTCAGGAACAGGAGAGGCAGGGTGCTCTGTGTTGGCTCCTTGCCAGGGAAAACTGAGAAGGGTCCTCACAAGAAGTTGCTTTTAGGGTTGATCACTTCTCAGAGCTACTTAGCCCTGCACTCAAAGAGCCAAGCCTTGTGCTTCACATAAGGCATTTGTGTCTGCTTGAAAAAAAAAGCCCCTGAGACTGCGAAATTTTAGACACAGCAAAAAAACCCAAAGCCTCAAGCCTGTGAGCACCTCTCCCAACCATACACAAATCAGTTCCATATTTTACAAGTTTTGAAGAGTGTGTGTATGCGCTTTGTAAATCAGCAAGCCTGACCCTGAAGCCATCCAACACTCATGATCAAAAACTTCTGAGTATTTGAGGTGCAGGTGACATCATTCTCCAAAGGGTTCCTTCATCTAAGTAAAAAAAAAGATAGGAATTTTTGAAGCAGAACAACAGAAGCCCTGAAAACTTGCTTTCTGTGCCAGGAAACACGATGCATAACGGGGACACACACAGTCCCACCAGTACAAGTGAGAAGCAAACGGCCCCTATTTTCTGTACTTATGGGACTAAAATGACCTCCAGACAAAATCCCCACCACCTGTGACGTTTGAGTGTTCAGAAACAAAAATCTGTCCTGTGGCCTCTATGCCTCTTGTCTACCCTCCTGCATCTCTGCATCCAGTCTGAGGAGCACAGGTAGGGCATGGGGACATGGCTGAGGGGTGCTGCCACCCACATGCTCCTGTAGGGCCCCTGAGTCTTTCAAGGCACGGTGGGTTTCTGCCAACACTGCTGAACTGCTACGGTTCACACACTGGTGTGCTTGGTACCAATTTCAGGGTAGCACACCATCCCAGCAGACTGGGCTGTGGCCACTACCAAGAGAGCTCAGGTTCGCTCCCTTATTCCAGCAGTAGTCCCAAGGGCTGTGACTGTGAGACCAACTCATGCAGTCCAATAGGAGCATATCCGTAGGACAAAGCACTCGGGACTAAGGACATTACATCCATGTAGCACACATTTTAGGAGGGGTTGCATCAGACTAGCTGCAGTCTGGCTCTATGAACTCAGCTGGGAAGCAGATGGGGTGCTCCCAGAGAGCGCTTTCCAGTTTAGTTTCTTCCACCAGAAACCCAGCCTATGTATCGCAAGGTCACCCCGCAAGGTTGAAAGTTGTGTGGGAGCAACCAGGATGTTTGTCCAAAGGGCATTCCCAGCCTGAACTGAGCCAGTAATGCAGGCACTTCAGCTCACCTGTCTGCCCTGGGCACAGAAATGGAAGAGCCCCAGTGTCACTGCTCACCAGATGCTAAGTGACTTGTATGAGCAACCTAGGTGGATCCAGGCAACCAGGCACAAGCACAGAGGACACTGGCTGAGAAGGGGAAGGAGAGGAGATATGTTTAGGAAAGCAATGCTGCAGAGAAGGATGGATGCAGTTACAGCCCCTGCCTGTGTACACTGGGATCCAGTGGGACAGGTCAACGTTTTCCAAGCCATCCCATCTCATCCCCGTTTCCATCCCCAGCCCACACTGTGCTCTCGCAGGCTGTGGTGAGAGAGGAGGAAGGTGCTTCTCGACACACAACACACGAGTGAAGGCCCGGACATGGGGGTGGAGGTGGTGGGGCAGGGGCATCCAGCTCAGCCCAGCCTCCTCCAGGAAAAGGCAGTTGGGTGGGCTGGCCCGAAGCCCAGGCAGCTCCAGAAAGGATACGAAACCTCATCATTGTGAAAGCAGGAGGTGGCAGTTCATGCTGAGGTGAGGGGCTCCAGGGTGATTTCACTGCCAGCATGAGGTGCAGCCTGCTGTGTGCCACCACTCTGCAGCTCCTCAGAGCTCCCCTCCGGTGCAGCAGCCACAGCGAGCCTCCGGGAGTGTTGTCCTCCATCCACCTGCTGGGGCAGCTCAGAGCAGGCCAAGGACAACTCTCCTGCGTTGAGATACCTACAGGACTTTTCATATCTTTGTCTTTATAGGGAAGAACAAACACAGGAAGATAAAGGCAAACATTTGTGACAAAAAAAGAGGTGTAAAATCATGAAGGTGCCAGGTAGCACTAGTTTGGAGTTCCATGGAAAAGCAGGGCCATCTCAAACAGCCGGATGCCCATGAAATGTTATTTCTGGACGCCGCTTCAGAACTGACTTGGAGGGAAGTATGACATTTACTGAGTCACCTCCACCACTTCCTGCAGCACCTGGAGCTTACTTCAAGGGCTCTCATTTAGATACTGAGAATTTGCTCACTGTTCAGGCTGAAAATAACACCGCTTACTTTCATTTTTTTTTCTGAAAAGCTCTGCTGAAATCATGATGTGTAATGCAACAGCCTCTAGTGCAGCCCCATGTGCAGTTCACACAGCATGATGAAAGAGCAACTTAAAAGTTGTCAGTCAGCTGGTACTTCTCCCAGAAGGCAGTCAGCAACACATAGTTGCTTTCTCCTTGAATCCGGTAACCAGCAACAAGACTTTCATTTTCCAAGCCACCCAAACCATGTTGCATCCTGAACACTGATGGAGGGTTTTGCCACTTCCTCTGACTGCACCAGTAAGCTGTGGCCTCCTCAGCCTCAAACACAGGCTGCAGTGGCTGCACCATGAACTGAAATAATTTTGAAGGACAGCTCTGAATCCCTGCCTTTAGGAAGAGTCATTCAGGGCTCCCATGTCCCTGCTTGTTCCTGCCAGAGCCCTCCAGAGCTCAGGAGGCACAGCCTCAAGGTGGAAGCAATTTCAGAGAAGAGGAATTGAAAAGAAAAGCTAAATCTAATTTTAAAAAACCAAACCACAAAACCAACAACCAAACACAGACAAATATTTCTTTAGTTTCATATCTAAATTATTTTTACACGTTTCTTCTGTTTTTAAGTACTCCCCTTGCTGGGGATCTAAAACTCTGAAGAATTAATTATGTATATGCATTAAGCCTCTCTGTTTTGATATACAGTTTGTTAATAAGGAAAGAGCAGATTTTCCACCTTGGTATTACAGAATTTACACAACATTTCACATCCAATCCGAAAACATCTGTGGTGTTTCTTTCAAAAATTGAAGCTGGATAATGAACATTTTGTCCTTTCATTAAAGGCCATTACAATCACAAAGGATCAGCCACCTAAACCCAAGTGTCTTTGTTGGCAGCGCATCCATTAAAACAACTACTCGAACAGGATATGACGTGTGAATGTTTAGTCTGTGGAAAAAAAAGAAAAAAGCAAAAAAAGTATCAAATGTAGAAACATAGAAATGTCAGGGGTGAAAGTGGAACTGGGGTTGTTTGCTGTTAGAAATGTCTCCTCTTGCATCACACTGGCCTGTGAGAGCCATGTATGCAGAAGCACCATGGAAGTTCTAGGAAAGGATGAAAAGCCTCCCTTTCTTGTGAAATACAGTTTTCCTAGAGACCATTCCAACTCAGAGTCAGACAGGAGTAAATGTGCAAAGCTGTCTGAGAAGAGCTGCAAACCCACATTGTTCTGCCCGTGCATTTGGATGTCAAGGCCCCCGGCACGCGCTGTACAGCGGCTCTGCAGCGCGGCAGCGCCAGGGCGAACAGTGCTCGCCCAGCAAAGAGCAAACCCACCAGTGCAGACACTGTGCTGATGCTCTGCTCGCTCCGTTGCTTTGGGCAGACTCTAAGGGGATAGTTCATTTATTTTCAATCTCTCCTTGGTTTCTCTAGTCTGGGATATCGACCAAAAGGCACAGAAAAATGTCATGTGGACAATAAACTACCTATTTAAAAGACTTAATAGTGCTGCATTAAGCCTCCAGGGCCTGGGAGGTTTCATACAGGTACACAACTGGACATTCAGCTCTGAAAAATGAGGCTGGACAGAGTAAAACAAAATTATGTTCTTTCCAGCTGGACATATTTTATAGCCTTTCAGTCTGCCACATTAAATGGAAGAGAGGAAAGACCAGTTGGGACGTGCACCCAAGCTGAGATCTGATCATTCCTCTTTTTTCCCCTCTTTCTACTCATATACGTGGAGACTTTGAAAACTAGGTGCAGGCTGGGGCTGGTTATGAACCAAAACAAGGAGAGGGCTGTTGTGGACATCTGTGCTTTCTTTCTTTCTTGTGGGACTTGTCGGAAAAAGAGGCATGCTGCATTTTTACTGGAAGGGGAGATTAATCATCTAAGAGATGCAAACACAAGAGAAAAGAAATAGTGTCCGTTGAGACACTTCCAGCTACATAGTGCCCCTTGCCCAGCATGTTCTTGGCCCTGTGGGCAGGCTCAGCACCCGAAGGTCTCCAGGGCTCTGAAACATGTGGAGCTGCAGGGGAATGGCTGGGTGCCAGAGACAGGCACCTCCCATGCCACTGCCAAGGCAGCAAGATCCTGCACACTGCCACATTCTTCATAAAATTACAGAAAATGTTAATTTATAGCAAATCTTTCCCAATTAAAGACCATAAAGCTCCACAGTTAATCAAGCTGATTAAATGAATTAAACTTGTTAAGAACAGTTTTATCAAAACATTTACATTTCTGCTGAGCAGAGATTCATGCGACTTTGAGCTGCAAAGTACACAGTTGCCATGAGAGAACTAAAAAGAGAATTGGGAACATTAACCATGTGAAAAGTCAAGCCTATTACTGCCTCTCCTAGCATTCATTTAAACAAAAGAGCTCCCTGGTCCATTAATTTCATCACCATGTCAGTTATCTCCTACTTTCTGGAAAGAGAGGCATTGTTTCCACAGTGGTAGGAAACACATGGGTCCAAAGGGGGGAATTCATCCCCACCTTAAGAAACATCTCCAAGCCAAAGTGCTGCAAGAAGTCCTGGGAGAGCAGCACCCCTCACCCAATCCATGGTGTACACCCATGGCACTTGTCCAGGGAAAATGATGGCCTCATCTCCTGGGTCTGAGAGCACCTATAAAGAAACACGTCCGTAACACGTGTCCACAGCTGTCTGAAAGATTAAAGTCACGCAGCAGGGATTTTTCCTTATATATGTCTGCTCAGCTTCAGGGCCCACAGACATGAGATCAATAAAGGCCTTAGACGCCTAACTTCTTAGTTTAGACACTCATCTTCAGTGTCACCCAACCGTGGAGAGGTGTACTGCTGAGAGGAACTGGACATTCCTCCAGCATCCTATGTTCTTTACAAGAGAGCAGAGCATGTTAGTGGTGACATCCCATTTACCTGTGCCACACCAGGACCCACCAGTCACATGTCCTCCCGGAGCCTCACTTGATGGGGCTGAGCTGGGAGCAGACAGACCTGTAATGGCTGGGCGCAGGCTGAGCTGGCATTGAGGGTTTTTTCTGAGCTTATGCAGAGAGGGGCACCCTCTCACAACACTCCACACCTCTTTTAGGATAAATAACATATGGGGGTTGCTGTTGCTATCTGCTCACTGTAGAGCAAGTTGTGATGATAGGACTTATACCAAATGCCTCACTCGTGCACAACTCAAATACAACAAACCATGGCCAGGAACAGGGTATCTAACCACACAGCAGCAGGCATGCCTGTCACAAATGGGTAGCCCATATGCATGCAGAAGGCAGGTTAGTGTGGGCTTCAAATCCTTCTCAAATATTTAGCCCACCTCACTGATAGGTTTTCTTTGCTGCTGCAACACGCACTGCTCTCCACGGCAGGTAGTTTGAATGTAGTACTGTGTGTCTGCCCAGCACTGCATCCACAGTGATGTCCTGCCAACTGAGGATTTAAACAGTGAGAGTGCACAATTCCAGCTAAGAAGGCAGTGAAGTGGGAACAAGCATGTTTAGAAGATCTGCAGGTTCAGCATTTTGCAGTGAGTTCTGCTAAGGCAAAGACAAACTTGGCATTGGTGCTCCATCTTCTGTGCCATATGCTTTATTCATCTGAGACTTGTTTTCCCTGCAGGGGAGGGTGGATTGGCAGGTATGGAAAGAAATTCATTAAAATTACTTTGGTCGGTTCTTTGTGCTGGCCACCATCTCCATTTTGGTTTTTATTTCTCATGCCCAGAACAATCCTGAAACAAAGACATCCTCTCCTGGAGCACAATTAATACTCCCAAAAGGAGTGCCTGAAAGGCCACGCTCCTTGGATGAGCCTCTAAAGGTTACAAGTTGTGGCTGGAGTATTTACAAAGAGTGGTAGAAACCAAGAGACTGATAATAAAAGTAACACATGTTAAGAAACCAAATATACTTACATGCCGTGCAACAACCTGGGTATTGGCAAAGGTACCATCTGCTTATGTGCAAGCCACTTGCCTGGTTTTGCAACAACAGGTTTCTCAGATGATGCTTGAACTGAGCTACCTATTCCATTTTGCACTACTTGTCAGATAAATGGCAGCCTTTTTAATGCAAAGACAGACATTTGATTATTTTAGGTTCAGGGATTCTGGCCAATTCCTTCCCAAAAGTGGCTGGGGTTGAATAGCCAAAGCAAATTTATGCATTTAAACTTAATGATGCTTAAACACTGCAAGTAACAACATAGAAATGACCAGAAGCCTGAGGGGTAGCAGAAATCTCTAAGAAAAGGACTTTTCTGTTCAGAGAAACTGCCAGCAGCTCCTGATAGTGGCCATTACAAATGTATTTCCATGTTCTACCCTTTTAAAGTATGTATTATTTTCAGTTAAAAAGAAGTCTGCATTCATTCTTGAAGTCCTGTGATGTTTCTGCACCTAATGGTTTCCAGGTCTGTCCATAGGCTGTAGCAAGATTTTGCTTATCCATATAAGACAAAGCTTTGAAGGGTTCAGACCACAAAAGCAGAAATCAAATAACTCATGAGCCACAGGCAAGCAGGGTGGGACACTGGGCTCCCACGGCTTTGGAGAAGCTTCCAGTTCACTGCCAGTTTAACATAATGATACTGGGTAGCTACACAGACAAAGCCCTTTGCCTTCCTCCTTTCCTTGGTTATGAGGTTGGGTACAACCCCTTTCCAATTTCCACCTCTAATGCCTATAGGGAAGAAATAGTCAAAAATGTTTCTTAAGAAAGACGAACACTGCAGAGATGTCCTAGTAAATGCTCTTCAGGTAGTGCATGTTTCACAGGTTGGGCTTACGTGTCATTTACAGATTAGGTTGAAATTGAGTCCTGTCATATTCTAATCCACATTAAATATAAAAATGAAGTGTCACCTGCACATACAAAGTGCATATACCATTCCAAAGCTTTTACATGTCCAAACAATCAGCTCTTAAAACCTCTGCCTAAGTTTCAGCAGAATGCATTAGTGCTGAGAATAATCAAGGGCTGGACTTCTCCAGAAGAGCCTTGCTCACAGTTTTAACACCCCTCCCTTTCCATACATCCAAACTGTCAGCCTGCCCAGACCCCAGGGAGTGCCCAGTGCGACCATGAATGGAGAGGAATCGTTTCCCAAGCTGGAGACTTATGAACCTGCAAAGCATTTCTTTCTCTTTCTCGTTTTGGATCTAGTAATGAGAAGGAGTGTGTGAGGTTTGGTTTCTAGTTATGATCTCACAAAAAATGTTTCTGAAATGGGGGATTGGGAAGGAAAACACCATCTAACAGCTCCTGCTGGGACACGGGCAGTGCAAGGAAACATTTGGAATAATAATCCATAGCAATTGCGGAAAAGGGCTTAACAAGTGGAAAAGAGGGAGTATCAAACTAAATGCTGGTTTATAAAATAAGAGGGCCTCATTTGGACCTGCAGAGAGGTGAAGAACATTGTGTCATTGAGCAGAAGGGAGATGACTTTTCTCTGCAGTGTGCTGCTGGGTCTGAGCCATCCTCTAAACAGAGAAAGCAACTTCAGGCACTCGTGTGTCAAAGAGATGTTGGCATATTGGAAAGAATTCAACAATGAACAACAATCAAATGACTAAAGGGAGGATTAAATAACTAAATAGCACAGTTTGAATAAGTAAATCCCTAAGAGGAAGATAAAATCATTTGAAGGTGTCAACATCAAGGAGAGAGTGATGTTTACAGAGCTCTAGATGAAGTGGAACAAGAAAGGAAAATACCTCTTCCTGCAGAAAGGGAAAATGCAGACTGGAAGTTTGAGCTGCTAACCCCTGCTGGTGACCTTCGCAGTCCTCTCAACCCCCTACCAAAACCTCAGTTGGTACGGAGGTTGCCAAGTGAGTCCCCAGGACCACTCACAGCCATGATGGCAACACCCTTCTGCAAAGCAACCTGCCACACATGCCACGTGTGCTGCACACCAGTAGGGTCCTGTCCCCCTGTGCCTGCACCTCCTGCATGGAAAGAGAAATCCAAAGTGTTTCTCTTCACATTTTCCTGTCACTAAAATACCATTTCTCCCCAGCATTTGATTCAACGGCAAAGCACGAAGCACCTGGTAGATCTGCAAAACAGCAAGTCCACCCCTGGAGCCTGCAAATGCCACAAGCATTACAAGCACAGGTCAGTACTTGCCTGTAGCAATTGGATAACCGGATGCATAGCGGCAGGATTTCGCACACATCCCTACATGTTTTCTGGTGGGGCTATCCACAGAGCCAGTTTCTAATTTCCCCCTGTGAGCTCTGTCTGGAGTTAAAGTTGCTTAACTCTTCCCATTAGTGATGGCTTGCTCGAGCTCAAACACACCATGCTGGATGTCTGCCTTAGGCAGACTCTTTTAGTAATTTTTAGCTAAAATAATTCAACTGTCTTCTACAATAAGATTAGAAAGATATACGTTAGCTTGCTCTGTTCAAATCAAGAGATCAAGCGTGTCTGTCTTCAGAGGCTGGTATTGATACTCAGCCAGGGGAGGGGGGATGTGCCTTCTCAAGGGTCCTAAGTTTCCCCACCTGTGGTCAAGTTACAAGTTATACAAAGCCCCACTCTGCACGTGCCTCATGGGGGCTTGTTTGAGTTTGGTAGATAATTTATCTGAGGACCCCATCTGTTTTGGTCTTGCTGCAGGCCAGGGACACAGGTGCTGCCTACCATCACCAATGCCGAGGGCTGCCGTCTGCTGGGGCCTTGAAGGTGAAGCAGGGATCCTCTCATCCTGCACGGCTGCAATTAGGCAGGACGAGGACCCTTCCCCACACCACCTCAACTCCCCTGAGAACTGTCTGCCCTGGGCATTAAAAGATACACAGTTGTTGTTGGGAAAAAATAAATATTTACATATGCATTTTAATCCTGTAGCTAAAAGCAACACTATCATGGCGCCTGTGTGGATGGGCCTCAGATGACAAGTGTTACATCAACCATTTCTAACTGCTGAGTGCTTGACCCTACAAGCTTCCCATACTTTCAGTCTATGTTGGGTTTGTGTCATTTCCTTGATTTACACACGGCAAACTGAAACAAAAATGCAGGAATCTCATAATGTGACATCACACTGGCTACTGGCATGACTCACCGGCAGGACTGGCTCTTATTCTCAAATGTTAATTCCATCATGCTTGAAAAGCAGAATAACTGGGAATACTGATATCCCAACAGCCTCTGCTGACGGAGCAGGCAGAAATGGCTCACAGCCTGTGCCAACAGCTTCCCCCCATATTTGCTGACAACAGACAATTACTGCGCAGCAGAAATCCCTGGGTTTGCTGTACCCCAGGTTCTGCAGGAGGTATGATCTTGTGAGGATACTCCCAAATCTGACTTCTTCTGCTCCTCTTGGTCCTTCCAGCCTGTCTTCTGCCTTGGTCCTGCTCCCATATCCACATCTGACATCAGTTCCCCTCTCCAGGCAGGGGGCCCTCAGCCCTTACACTGCAGTAAGGTTCCCTCCTTCCTTCCCTCCCTCCGTCCCTCAGCCAGGTCCTAGCCCTAGTCAACATCAGCCTTCCTGAACATTCACCTCAGTATCAGCAAAGGAGCACATCTGGAAGCTCCTCCAGGCTCTGGTCCACAGCACTGCAGCGACCCTGTCAGCACAGGAAAATAACGTCAAAGAGCTGCTGCTCGGCACCTGCAGCAGGAGGCTGCAGTGTGCCTGCCATATCATCATCTGTGATTTAGCCACCAGACTTGAACAAGTTTCCACTGAGCAAGTGTCTTCAGAGAATTCAGATTCTAACTCTTAAGAAGTTTCTGTTGAGTGGCTGAGATCTGAGGCCCTTTTTTCCCTATGGTTTCTTAGTTCAACTTACTTTTTTTCCCCATGAAAAACAACCAAAGGTGCATTCCTGATATCTGCCAAATTTCAAACCTCTCCTTTAGAGGCAGAAAGTGCTAGAGTTCATCAACAGATCACTTTAAGAACATGCTTGAAGATAAAGGGAAAAAAAATGGTTTCTCTCATCTCTTTCTTGTAAGCAAGCAAAAACATTTTTTGCTGAAGCTTCCCAGATGCATTCAGCCTGAGACACATACCCAGAACAGCTAAGTGGAAGATAAAGTTTTTAGGGGTTTACAAGCAACTGAACATTTGGTCTTATAAGAAACGTTAGTCTTAAAAGCAGTCTGCATCAAAGTCATCAAGTACATGTAATTTAAACTGAGCTTCTGCTGAGTCAGGAGTAGAGATGAACAGAAAATGCATGAATTTGGTGGTAAATTCCCCAAATTTGTAACTGCTTTTGTACTTTCTAAGAAGACCATGGTGAAGAGATTTGTTTCCTTCGCAAGTGCCTGTGCTCTGCCTAGGCACAGACTGTTTGGGATCTAAATGAGCTTGATGAGTGATTGTCCCCAGGACCTCCACTGGCTCTCCAGGAGCCCACTCTGGGACCTGGAGCTGTATCATCCCACTTTCCCAGCACTCACAGACCTCCAAGGAAGGCTACTCATTCTGGGGGGGGGCACCACAAGGATGCAAGTGCCAAGCACGTGTTGCATTGCTCAGTGCTCAGCTGGGAGCTCGACACAGAGAGCTGCAGAGCTGGGTAGGGGAGCAAGGGCCTCGGCTTTTCGGATTTACTGTGTATGTGTGGATTATTTAGAGCCTGGAGTAATGGGCATCCTCAGTGAAGGGTGCTGCCAAACAGAGGGAAAGCTGTGGGTTTTATTTTGGATCAGGCGAGGAAGGTCACATCACTTTGCAATGATGTTATGGCATGAGCTAACAGAGCTGAGCCTCAGCCCATCTCCCGGTCTGTCACCACTGAGCATTTCCATCTCTACATCACACACACACACACATGCGCTCCCTGCACAGGGCCAATCCCACCAATACCCACCATGGCACCGTATCCTACATCAGGCCGCTCTTGCTCAGGAAGCGTCTGTGCAGAATGTGCAGTCCTCTGCCACCTCAAAGCACAGGCAAAGCCTATTCCCCATTTGTTTATGCAGACATGAGTAGGAGGCAGGTAGCAGGTCTGCAGGCAGATGGGCTCAACCTGTCCTTCCTTCCTTCCTTCCTTCCTTCCTTCCTTCCTTCCTTCCTTCCTCTTGCCTCCTACCTTTTCCCAAGAATGCCCGCTGCATGCTTGCACCTGCAGTGGAGCCACAGCACTTGCTGAAACACCTCTTCACCTGCTTCAGGGATGGTTTCGCCTGTGACCGACAAGCTGGTGCTGGCGTTTCACAGTGCTGCTCTTCAAGCCCCTCTTTCATAGCTACATCCTGATTCCTGATTCTTGTGACTGGGAACCTGCTTATTTATTTATCCTTGCTGACAGAAGCAGAAAGGAGTGGAGGTGGGGTTCAGGGGGCAAGAGAGAAGTGTGTTTCCATTTCTGTGCTTTTGATTTTGTCTGAGCAATACAGAAAAGCTGCCCTTACACCAATGGTGTGGCCACTGTTGGGGCAGCAAGGGCACGAACAAGAGCGCCTGTGAGCCCTGCAGAGCTGCATGAGCTCTAGTGGCATCACTCCCTAAAGGGAACCCATGCACAAGTCTTCATGTGGATCATGAAAATCCAAGCCTCCTCACTCTTCTCCATGCTCCAATCCCTCCTCCTGTTTTCTCTACAATTCCATTTTCATCTCTCTCCCTTCTTTCCACCCCCATTTTACAGATATTGCTCCTTTGGTGAAGAGCATCCCTGTGCTGAGCTGATGAGTTTTTAAGGCAGAGGGCTGCAACAAATGCCTTGTGAAGCCCAGCCAGCAGCCCCCGGCCCCCTTCTTCCCCTCCTCAAAGTTCACACGGTTTAGTATGCAAGCTTCCTGCTGCCTGCCCAGCCAGCTCACTATTCACAGGCAAACTGCGCTCCTCCGCTTGGCTCCCGAAGAAGAATAAGTATAAAAAGCCCTGAAAGTCTTGCTGCTGAGCCAGCAGGAAACTCAAACTGCTCTGAGCATGGGAACCAAGAGAACCGCTGTGGCCAGCACAACAGGTATTGTTTGGGAGGAAATCCCGGCAGCAGACACGACTGCCTACGCACACACAGATATATATGTATATGTTTAGTGAGGGCTTGGCAAAAGGGAGGGTTGGGGAAGTGTACGAGGAGAGAAGAATAGATTAGCAGCTATATCCAAGAAAGAATAAGAGAGCTGCTCAGCCAAGAAAAACAGCTATTTCACTAGCCAAAGAACTGACCCGTTTGCCATGCATTCGAACCATGTGGGACCTCAAGGTAAAGTGATGTGTCTGGCCTTGGTCTCTTGACCTTGGTTTTCTGACAGGTCTTTCTATGTCCTGGATTTTGTTCACATCATGAGTGAGTTTATGAGGCAAATGCCATGTTTGTCCCACTTGCTGTGTTTTGATTTATGTCAGAGAGCAGTTTTTTATCTGGATTCCCTTTGAGTGAAAGGAAATGAGGAGATGGACTCCAGGAGCACAACTCCTGCACTCCAACCTCTAATGAGCATCCAGTCCCTGGGAACCAGAACTGAGGCAGTCTAATGTAAATCCCCTGACACAGCAAGTGCTCAGCACCAAACAGCCACCTCTGAGAATCTGCTTCCCAATGCACCGCACCAGCTGCTAACCATAGGCACAGTCTATCTGCAAATATGGTAAATTTAAGTGCAAAAAGAGAAGGAAGAAGGAAAAACTTGAATTACATAACTTCTTTTTTCAGTGAATAAAAGCTGTGGTAAATGACCTCACAAATGTCATATTCACAGGGATCACAACAAGAAGTTTGACAAGACTATGGTGATCTAGAAGTATTTTAATTATTATGTCTTACTGTCTTTCTTGACAGAGATGTTCCAAAGAAATAAACCTGAGAGCAACAGGTCATCCCACCCAACTCAGCACCCCTTGCAATCATTTCAAGGAGAAGCCAGCTGTGAAAAGCCCAGATAAGAGAATGTGTGGCCCCAAGTCTTTGGATGAACACCGAAAAGCAGTTTGGAAACCTGGCAGAAACAAGCTGATTCTCCAGAGTCTGTAATGCCAGTGGAACATGTGGCTAAGAGCTTACCTTTGCTATTAGCAGCTTTCCCATAATAGGTTTTTCCTGTGCTATCTGGGAGCTCCAGACTACTCAGGACTTCTGCAGTGCTCCTACCCCTGAAAGTCCACTGCGGAGTTATGGCTGAAGGAGGGAGATCTGAACTCTTACCTCCTGGGCTCCCAAATGAAGAGTCATTCAAAACTAAATGTATCTTAACACTCTGCTAACTGCCTTAGTGACCTTGGCATGGGCACTGAGCAGCGATGAAGGCCTGGTGAGCCAAGGAGTAGAAAAGGCAGCTGCTTGGTGCGGAGATAACCTGGGATGTTCAGAGCAGCCACATGGAGCCAAGAATGGAAAATGTCACCAGTCCTTTGTGGCGGAAGGGACAGAGTCACGTGCAGGAGATTTTAGTCAGCAATGTGAAGCTCAGAGATTCCCACCAGCACTTCTCCCTGCGACGGCCACCTGGAAGAAAACAAAGCAGTGCCCTGGGGAGCAGCAGCCCCTCAGCCCCAGGAGCTGCCTAGTTTCCAGCCTGCAGGGTGGTGGCATGAAGCAGAGGCACTCACTCCTCTCCTCACCTCTCCCCACTCAAAGAGTACTTTGAGGAAAGGGAATTAAACTGCAGTACAGCATTCCTGTGCAGCAGATGGGCTGCATTGTGGATCACTCCTGCCCCAGGTAGCGTTGTATGCACACTGCACCCACAGGGACAGCTGCATGGCTTCCCCATGCCCTTGCACACTTGTAAATGCCGTGCTGGTCATGGGGAGCAAACGAGCAGCCCAGAGCCTCCCAGGTCTCTGTGGGATGAGCAGAGAATGGCTCGTGCCCCTGCAAGTGCAATGGTTGCTGTGTCATCCATGTCATCCATGTCCCCCCCCATGAAGCACAGGGACTGAGGGTGCAGGAAAAGATAACCCACCTCCCCAGGGCTCAGGAGCAGAGGGAAAGAGGTGAAACCCTCCCAGCAGAAGGCTCTCACACACAGCCTTGGCACTGTGCCTTCCTGCCAACCAGGAAAATTGGCTGCCATTACGTAGAGCCCCATTCAGCCTCACAGGCCCATTCAGTGCAGAGCTGGGGTGGACTGCCAGCAAGGGGGACACCCATTGACAGAGTCTGTGAGCACTGCACAGACAGTCCCTGCCTGCTGGGTGGGACACCCATCAGTGGCTTCAGAGAGAAAGGCCCTGTGTGTTTGCCGGTGTTTGTTATGGGAGTCCAAAGAGGAGAACGAAACTGTAAAGCAAGACAATACTTCTAAGTTGAAGGGGAACATTTCTTCCTGCATTAATTATTTCCCATGCTATTCCTGGCAGTGACCTTCACCAGGAAGGAAAAAAAAAATCAGATTTGTTTTTATATCTTTTATCCAACTTCCTATACTAAAGCTTCTGGCTAGAATGACTCACATTTATATCAGCCATCACATTATATTATGCTGTATCAGTGCTGCTACCTGTCTTGTCTTCCTCAACATTAGGGTTTGTTAGCATTAAACCTGGCAATTTGCAGCTGTATTTAAAGACTACCTGCCTCAGTGGCAGTGTCCATAATACCCTTGTTTCATCTTTGGAAGTAATACCATGAGGATTACATTTGAGACTGCTGGCAATCTGCCCCGGATTGAGGGGAAATTTTTCTGGTTCTGTGCAGAGAAGTGTTTGCCTGTTGCAGA
The DNA here is from genome assembly GCA_013397725.1 of Rhagologus leucostigma. Taxonomy (NCBI): domain Eukaryota; kingdom Metazoa; phylum Chordata; class Aves; order Passeriformes; genus Rhagologus; species Rhagologus leucostigma. The sequence continues at coordinate 1,459,462 of VZTD01000299.1, read as the reverse complement.
GCAGGCGCCTCTTCTCCAACCACTTATGATGAAATCACTTTTGCGCATCACTGGCCTGTGCACCACTTGCCCTGTTAGAGATTCCTAGCAGTATTTCTGCTCCGTGTGTGCAACAGAGCTGCATGCTGAAACCACGGCCTGTGGGGGAATGACCCTCATGGTTCCTCATCGGTCATTGGCCCAGCTTCCCCTGCCCACAATTTAAAGGGTTGAGTAGAAACTCCACTAGAGGAGTTTCAGAGACTCGCACCTCTCCCAAAGAACTTCCCAAAGACAGCAGCGGGCTGATCCTTGTTCTCTCATTTCATTTACACTTGGTTTCTTCCTCTGCTTTACCAACACTGTGCTTGCAAAGCATCACCTTTGGCATGAAAGGTGCACTTGCAAGCAGGTTACCTTCCAGACTTTTCACTTTTTAAAAAACAGGCACTTGGATAGCAGCAATGGCCTGTCTCCTGCCAGAACTGAAGCTGTAACGTGCCAGGAGCTGTGTGAGCGCCCAGGGAGCGTCCTCGCCCTCAGCTGCTTCCAGCCTAAAAGTGAAGCAGGCTAAAGGTTAAAAGAAAACTGTCATACTAGAGGTTTTAACATAACAACATCCCTGAAAAAGAGTTTGATCTTCATCCCACAGATTCCCAAGGAAACCTAGTGAAAATGTAGCCATCCCACAGAGTCTGGACACTTTTGCCTGCCACAGAAATGCTGTTGTTACGTGTCCACCATTGCTGAAAGACCCCTGACCTGCAGTATGAGGATGGAACAAATGCTGGCTGCTGGCTGTGCTGGGGCCCTATTCCATCCCTGAGCTGTGGCTCATGGCATGTCGGCAGGGCCAGTGCAGAATGTACCAACCTCTTTTATAAACAAAACAGCACCATGAACCTTGGTGTGAAATCAACTAATTTAAGGCAAATTGCAACAAGTGTGACAAACAGCAGGAGGTAAGGAAGGCTTAAGGGTACTTTTAAAAGTGTGTTTATTTCACTGACATCTCCAGAAGAGGTCATAGTCTGGAACTGGCAGAATGTTTTCAGCAGCCATTGTTCTTTCTAGTGCAGGTCTATCTGATTTTCCATGACACAAGATCTAACCACTGGACTTGAGGTTGTATCACAGGATTTTAGTTCAAAGAAGAGAGCCCAAGAGAGACACTTTAAATATATATATATACACACAGGTCCCTAAATAAATAAATAAATAAATAAATGTGACACATGAAAAGAAATAAGATTTTTCTTTAAATTTACTGCCGCTTTCATTCATTTACTGCTGCATGGAATATATTCAGTGGCTTATTCTCATCCTGAAATAATATGTATGCATTAATATCCATTGCAAAACCATCTCTTCATGTTTGTAAGCTTTGTTGATAGAGGAGAGGAAGCACACAGGCCCTCCCAGGCAAGCTCTTATTCACAGGTACAAACTTTTTCTTCAGTGATGAATGAATCCTTTCAGAAATGCTAATATCAGCATTTATACAAGGTGGCCAATGTAAACAGTAGCTGCTGGTTCATTATTCTTTTTGTATCCTTTGCCAGTTTACAGATCTTCAGAGTTAGTGTTGAAACAGGCAGCGTTTTGTTGGAAAAGAGCAAAAATGCATTTAGGAACCAAAATCTACTGATGGAAATAGATGACACAACCTCAAGGAAGGGCTTTCCTGTGGACCTCACCAGGGTAAGAGAGGAGGAAAGAGAGTAAGAAGATGGGGATTTTGATACTTGGATCATATCTCACTGCCTGCATTCCCCCAGGAGATTTAGTACTAGTTCTGAAAGCAGCAGCCAAAAATATGCTTTGATGTATCTTTCATCTAAAGCTATCTGTATTGATAAACTATGTTTGTGCAGATGAAACACTGAACCAGATAGGACTTTTTGTTCCCATTTCTACCACAAGTTCTTGGTGTGTCCTTGGAAAAGCAATGAGTATGTGTGCCTGACCCGGGCCTCTCTCAGCCAAGCAGAGGAGAGATCACTTTCCCACACGGCAGCATGGAAAAAAGTTCTGTGCATCATGAGATGGACAGGTCCCACCATGCTGAGTCCTCCTGAAAGAAGAGAAAACAAATTGACACTGGTCAGATTCAGGCTGCTCTAAAATTAATCATATGATTCATTAGGAAACAAATTCTTCAGTTCAGAAATTACCAGTAACAATCTTTTCTTCCGGAACTATTGCTCCAACAGATGAGCCAAATAAAGGACCATTTCAAAGGCTGGGATTAATTTCAGTGCAAAGCAACTGGCTGTGTTTTGATTGCAGGGGAATGTGACTTTAATTAGGCCAGCTGACTTTGTCCTGAAGAGGACTACAGTTTCTCACATGATCTGTAGCATAGCCTAACTGTGGATGGTGACCTCTCTGGACAAAGCCACAGGACGTTCAACTCTGCCCTAGGACATTTGCCCTGACAAAGAGAAAATAGACTGAATGGAAATGGAGTTGTCAGAAGAAACTGTTTAGGGCAGCTATAGATTCCAGAAAAAAAGCACTCCCTCAGATCACAGGGGATGACCATCTCTCCTACTTGCACTCTTCTCCCCCAGGTAACTGAGCAATGCTGGATTGAGCTGGGGAGACAGAAGGATGGAGGAGCAAGAAGCAATCTTTTTTGTAAGGCAACATGTGTAGTAAATAACAGCTGCAAAGGCTCCCTCATGTATTGAAGTCATTATAATTCAGCGTTTTCCTTCCCAAAATCAGGCTTTAAAGGGAAGCAAGCTTCAACCTCTCTAAAGGAGTACTCTACAATAAGCTTGTTAAGCTTGGAAAGTACTTTGGGAGCCCCTGGGATGAAAGGCGCTCTAGGAATGAAGGCTGATATTTATGATTATTGCTTGAAAGGAACAGAGAGGAACAGTAATGTAAAATATGAATGGCTGCTTGTGCTAAAAAACATATCGTTGACTTGATGCCAAACAAGATAGTCCTAGCTCTCAAACCTGGATGACAAGGATTTAAGAGATGCGAGAAGTGGAAGAGACTTCTGCAAATAACAGCAAAAGCCAACCTGATTGCAGGGCAAATAGGTGTCTTGTGGGTTTTTCTTTTCTTTCTCCTAAATTGCAGGCCATATGATCTGATCTCTCTCATCCCAGCTCTGCCAGCCAAACAGATGCCTATTAACCACAGTAAGTACTGCTGGTTTGTACTCCCCTTAACAGAGGAACCTACAGATCCCTTTGGACATGAAGGGAGAAAAATATAATTTGTAAGTGGTCATATGTTATGGACTGGCCTAAGTAGATTCATATCTTATCTCACTCAAAGGACTAAGAGCAGAAGCACTTCAGGCTAATGTAAATTAAACTTCTCTATTTTAGAAAGCTCTAAGAGAAGAAAACCAGGCTAACAGGCTCTGCTCCTGCAAACACCTACCTGCATACTCTCAGCTTGCATAAAGCCTTCTATTGATTTTACAGTGGGCATCTGGCCCCCTAATGTGGCACTCCACAGCTCCTAGAGAAAATGTTTCTCTGTCCAGAGCTGCTATTGAGACATCTTTATGTTGGTCTCCCACTCTTCCACTTCTCCCTGAGAAGAGCTGAAAGAAAACCCTTTGAGAGAAAGAATTCTGAATCTTCACTTCTTCAAAAACAAGCTTGAAAGTGACTCTAGTGCATAAGAAACCTTCACTACAAAAACTCACAGGATCTCAAGAAATGATTTTTTTTTAATATAGCAGAGAATAACACAGCGTGCAGCACAGGCTGAATGCTAATATCATACACATTTAAATTAGATATAAGGATATTATTTTTTTAATGAGCTACTGCAATGAATTAACAAAAAAAGCTGTGCACTCCAATTCACAGGCTCCAAATGAAGACAGGATACCTTTCACAGGTATGTGTCAAGCAGATGTGGGTTAGTGGGCTAGAGGAATTGGAGTGGCTCTAGGGACAGGGACTTTGTTAATGAACACCCCACCCAGGCTAGCAGCCCTCTATGTCCTTTGGAGCAAGCCTTGCAACCTCTCTGCAGGCCAGTCTCCACATTTCTAATGTGGCCGTGCCCCACATCAGCCAGGAGAGCCAGGAGTGCTCTCTGGATTGCTGAAGGCCAAGCAGAGCCCTGGCCTCACCTCTGACTGGAGAAGCACCATTTTATTGAATCAACACTGACAGGGCTGCTTGGCACTGCAGCTGCAGCACTGGCACACTGTAAGGCGAAGAAGGTCCCCTGGCAGCTTGTGCTGCTGGGGCTGGGGTGTGGAGCATGCTCCTACAAGGTCCTCTGCATCAGCCCTGCTTCCTCTTCCTAGCATAGTCTAATGCTGATGGATCTGTATTAGAAATAACAGAAAGTCCTTGGCCTTTTTTTCCCCCCTTCATCTCTTTTTTCCTTCCCTTTAGCTATTTAGGCCAACTCTGGCTAATCACGCTCTCTAACTTATACTCAGTCACTGCCATGGCAACCATTTCAACATGCAGTTCATAGACTGCCTCTGAAACACACACACACCTTGATGCTTCAGGAGAGACATTAGGAGAGGAGAACGATCATCTGCTACACTGACACATTTTTCTACAGTATTACCTCTGGCAGCATGAATCTCTTCTTTTAGCTCTGAATAGCTCATCACTTGTTCTGTCCCCTTTTCCTCCTACCAAAATAGGTTCTTTAAAAACTGACACAGATTCATGGAGATGAAAAAGAAAAGGTGTAGGAAGGGAGATGCATTTGGAAATTCCATTCTCTAGCATCTGAATTCACTCTTGTAAGAATCCTGAAAACCTGTCCTGTTACTGCTTCACAGGAAATCCTGAGACCTGGTTATAACATGGTGCTAATAATGCCAAAGTTGTGAGTTCAATCCCCTATATGGGCCATTCACTTAGGAGTTAATCTCAATGATTGCTGTGGGTCCCTTCCAACTTAGAAATTCTGTTTTGTTCTGTTGTGCCTCAGTGGAAAAGGAGAAGGCTTTGAGGGCTTGCTTTCTGGTTTTCTCAGACCCCAGGAGAGAGGCAGCAGCTCAGGAACAGGCTAGGTGCTGCTCCTTTCTCCTTCGCAAAATGGCTCCTCTTCAGAAGTGCAGCTGCCCTGCAATGTGCAAAACCAGGTCTGCCTTTGTCCAAATATAGAGAGCAGGATTTGAACAGCACTGAAAAAAGATCTACCTGGAACATGTAGGTGCATTTTTCCAAGTCACCTCTGAGGATCTTGCTCAAGGTCTGCTGTAATTAGGTTTGCTTTTGTCTAGTCATGATGCCTGGCATCCGGGCAGCAGTGAGGTGCTACACAGGTGTCTGCCATGCTGCCTACAAACAGATCATTTATTCTGCTCACACTTAACACACTCTTCTCCCAGACGCAGTCAGAGGGGAGGCTCTGACTGCCAGCACCACAGTATAAAAAAATCCTTTTTAGTTTCTTTATGTAATTGTAGCTGCTGCGTGGAAGAACCTGATTCCATGTCTTGAATGTTTTATGTGTTTATGTGTGTAGGTTTCAAATGTGTATATATCACATATAGTGTCGCATTGATCCTTATCAGGTGTAATTACACTATCCATTCCTTTCTTCCCATCTTCTTCTATGTTTTTATCATTGTCAGCTGGCCACTTGCCACAAACAAGGCTTGCCCCCACCACTACTACCTCCTTGACATCAATAAGAAAAATGTTTCAGCTGCTGACCAAGGGAGAAGAGAAATTCAGATGCACCCATGAGCAAATGAATATTGGCGCACCTAAAATAACCTGTGTGGAACATTTGATTTCAGTTTAAATTATTTCAGTTTAAATGATTTCAGTTTAAACTCAGCCCTTCTAGCCATAGTAGAGCACCCTCAAACACAGTTCTTCAAACCAAAATGTTTCCCAGGAACAAAATCTGAGAGACAAGAGGCAGGAGTCCCTAAGGCAGGCAGATAAATCTCAGCCAGCAGGTAAATAATGTATGGCAGTCACCTTTGCCCTGTTATTTTAATGCAGGCACATGCAGACACGCACACTGTTTTATAAGAACTGCATATGCACTTCTCAGCAAGCATCATTTATGTATACTATCTTCCACTGAAATGAAGCCTCTGAGACTGCTGAAGTAAGGCAACATTGTGTGTTCAGAAAGAAAGACCATGCATAGTCCATCAAATCTCTGGGACTCCTTTACTGTGTATAGCATGCTTGGGGTGACCCAGATCCTCAGCTGTCCTTTCTAATCTGCAACATAAAGTCAAGGCAAAGGCTGGCAGGAGGAGAATATAGGACACAGCTGACTGCTTTTAATCCACATACTTTAATGCTAATGCATTTCTGTAACTGTATAATAAGCATGGACAAAGTTACAATATGTCTGTGAATGGGGAATACCATCTTCATGGCATGCCTATACCACACACCCAACTCTTCAGCGAATCAAATTTCTATAAACCACTGTCATGAATTTAGGCTTGCACCACACCTCCCTTTCCCAGTGTATCCAAATCTGTCAGTCTCCCTTGGTCTGTAGGTAAGGATGCACTCTTAACCCCATGTGAGAGAGGGCATGAAGTGACAAAGGCTGGAAATGAAGCTGGAAGAGTCTTTTCTTTCTTATGTCATGCATTAGGTAACTTGCCTGACATCAGCTGGACTGGCAGCATCTAGAGCAGAAAATCAAGCCAGTGAATCAAGGCACAAGTAAGGGGGCTCAACCATCCATCCCTCCAGCTCTTAGTGTGATCCTGGGTACAGTTTCGGCCCAGGCCAACCAGTGCTCTACCAAACTGTTCCCAAGCACAGTCCAGGAGTTAGCATGGTCCAGGATTGTTCCCCATAGGTAGTCTGTATGTGACCAGTTGCTTTTGGAGGGCAAGAGGGTTTAAACATCTGTCACACCAGGGCCAGTCAGTGTTACTCAGCCATAAAGCAAAGCACAGCTGTTGTCTGGTTTATTAGCACAGACACGGCCCATGCCATGCAGGCCTGTGCCTCAGGCTTTTGCCAGACAGTGTACCTGCCTTTGCTGATCAGGACACACCTCTGAGCCAGCCATGCCAGCCCTTTCCCCCACTTTTTTCCAGTGCAATGTCAAACTAACTGTGGCTACAGCTGGTTTAAACCACCACATCTGACACTGAGGAGGGTGAGCAGAGCAGAGTTGATGCAGCCAGTGCCACGTCCCAGCTGGGAGCTGAGCCTGTCCCCAGAACCATCTTACCCTGCTACGCTGCACCCTACCAAATCCCAGCAGGTGAGCACCTGGGCATACCCGACTTGCAGCCAGGGAGAAAGAGGGTGCCATGGTTGCCTGTTTCTCCCTGGAAGGGCTTCATTTTGACTTCACGCCACAGGCAAGCGGAAAAGGTGCCTCACCGGCTGGCATCACAATGGCAGCAGCAACAGCCCAACCCCTGGCACGTAGCCTCTGTAAGGCCCTCCTGCCCCAGCCCCAGCCCCAGCATGATGTGCCTTCCCTCACTGCTCCAGCCAAGGAGGGCCTCAGACTTGACCAAGGGGGTGCCGCAGACCAGCCAAGGACTTTAATTGCCCAAGCAGGCAGTGAATGAACATAGATTGGGCTCAAACCTGGGCTAAGCATTTGATACAGACATACCCTCAGCAAGTCTGGCACAACCATGAAATGAAGCTGGATGTCCTGAGGCCACCAGTCCTCCCTTCCTTAGCACTGTATTCCTGTGAATATAAACCAAACCTTGCAGAGGCAGGAGGGCAGCAGCAGTCAGTGATTCTGTTTTCATTTGATAAAAATGAAAAGACGAGGGTGCCTGCATAGCTGATCTCCTGCATTTTCTCTCCTGCATTTTCCATCAGAGAAACCTGACCTCTTGAGAGGCTGCATTAGCAAGCACCCCTCATTCCTCCACCTCTGCCTGGACAGCACAACATCTCTTCATGGTACTGAGCTGAGGAAAGCTGTCAGTTCACAGGCAGTGCAGAAACCTGTACTGTGCACTCTCATGTCCTTTGGAATCCAGTGTTAGGCACTGTCTTGCTTTCCAAAGCGATGTGAAAGAGATTAGGAAGAAAGTAAAAAGATGTTTCTTCTATTTACTTAAGAAACATTCAGGTCTTGTGTTCCAAGGGAGGGCACTGGCACAGGACAGAGATCAGGACTGCTCCAATTCGTACGTTCCCAAGCAGGTCAGGAGAGATTGCAGAGAAAAGCAAACATTGCAAAAACCTTTTGCAATGCAAGACTCTACAAACAACTGCAAATTGTTTGAGTTAAAGCAGAGAAATTGCTTGAATGGGTTTTGAAACCCTTTTCCTTCTTCCTAATAATGAGCATTTTCTTTTTTGCAAGCATGATCCTGGAATGAGAAGTCTCATAGTTTGGGGATATGTTCACACTGGGAACATTCACGTGACCTTTCAGATCACATTCCTCCTATTTATAAGAGTATTAGTCATCCACTTAGAGAGCAGAACTAATACCATGTTTGTTAAATGACTAAATGCATGCTATGAATAACCAGCGGAGGGTACTTAAAACCACAGTTACATCCAAGAGAACACAGAGAAGCCATAGCCAGCTAACGCTTAGATGGGACACAAATAATACTATTGCATGTAAAACACATTCGAAGGACAATTTGAAGACAGTTCATTTACAGGAAGAAAGGACTAAATTAATCAGATAGATTCTTTTCCAGAGAGAGTTCACCTAGTTATTTAGACATATAGGAGAGCTGGCAAGAATGCATGACAGCTGAAGACTTAAATTTGAAAAAAGTCCAGGCAGAACTAACTGTAAGACTAAGAGGATGGATCACAACTCTGCTGGACCTTGGCCTTTACACTACCCAGAAAACATCAGGGTTGTTGTACTTCAAGTTTGCAACTTTGTCACTGGCAAAACACGAGGTTTAGGAGCTCTGAGTAATGCCTTGCCTGTCAACTAATACGTTGCTCAACTTAGATGCAGGGAAAGCGCAATACAAACCATGTGCATTATTAGCCCCAACACGTTTGTGAGTCCCAGCCAACATGAGTAGACTTTCTGTGCCTCAGATCTTACCAGTGGCCAGCAAACTGCCACAAGCAGTATCAGTTCCTGGGTCAGGAAAAAATGGTGCTTCCCAGCTGCTGAGGACTTCCCTGCTCTGCATGCAGTAATATCAGCACTTTGGGGAGCATTTAGCAGAACGAGATAGACGTAGTCAGTACACTCAGACCATTTTTGTAAAATCATATGAGTGCATGCATCTGGCAGGAGAGGATCTGGAGGAGAGGAGAGGAAGAGTGAAAGACAAAAAGGTGGGTGGAACAGGAAGGAGGGAAGTATAGACAGCAGACTATGTGCCCCTCTGTAAAAGAAACACAGAAGCAGTCTGGGCTGTGTGAGGTGCACATTTCTGACAGCAGGGAAAATGGAAATGGGAACAGCTCTGCAAAGAATTTACGAGAGTTTGGAACAATGATGTGCAAATTATGGGCTGGAATGCAGAGACTTAAAGAACTTCGAGTTCCCACCGGCCCCTCAGTTTAGCATTAAAGTCCAATGATGTGCTTTCACACTGCAGAGGATAGTGTTGGGGGGACACTGGGATGCCTGGCTGCACTTCACTTTGGCCAAACCTTCTGAGGGTGAGGTTGGACATTACTGGCAGGAAGTACCCAGCTGTAGTCACCTGGCACATCAGGGAGCTGGCCCTGCCAGCACACCCGCCCAGTGTCAGCCTGCCCAGAGGGAGACCAGCGCCACACCACAGGCAGCTGCTGAAAGGTTCATTGAGAAGGTGGCAGCTAAAGGTGCAAACATCATTTCCTCATTGCAGCCGCCGTGAATGGCCCTGCCTGTGCAACACAGAGGATGTTTTGAATGGCAGAGCCCAGGCAGTGAATCATCATATAATCACTGCTGGTGTGTCCCAGCCTCAGCGTATCATCAAGCCTTCCTTTGGGTCAAGTAATCATTTGAGTCTGACTCACCGCCACCACACAGGTTTCTCCTAGCGCAGGCTGGCGTGGTCAGTGAACAGAGCTAATTGAATGTGCTCTCACTGTTTCACCCATGACCCGGGAGGGCCAGCGAGGCTGCCTGCAGCTTTCCATGCAGACCCTGGTAGCACAGAGGGTTCCCACAGATCACGTAGTCTGTTGGGCCCTACACAAAAGTCGGGTAGCTAATTGTTAACCATGTAAGTCATCACTGTTTCCTTAAAAACTCCTCATGGGTCAAAGGGTTAGCACTTTAATGGGCTAGAGCTATGTCAACAGCAAGACAAGGCCTCCAAAGCACAGAATAATTGAGGCTGACAGGGACCTCAGGAGGTCATCTGGTCTGAGACCCCTACAAAGCCAGGCTTGAACACCCCGCTCCTAGTCCTCGGAGTCTGAGCTGACAGCATAGAGGAAGCACAAATCCCAGTGCAAGCCAAGGAGCACTTGTGCTGGTGAAGCCCCACCCAGATTACACAGTTAAGAAATAAAAATGATGGGAAAATCCAGCAACATCAGGTAGTAGCAGAGGGCCACTGGAAAGACAGAGTAAACTCAGGGAAAGACCAGCAAAACCAGTGTGGGAGAGAGGGAGAAGGCATGTTAGCTTCCTTTGCTGATAAGATGGAGGCAAGAAGGGTGGTGTGGAGACATTTCTCCTTTCTCTCAGTTTGCTGCATGTGGAAAGAAGCCACCTCCTGACACAATGAAGGCAAAGTAAGAGTCAAGGTTGCTGCAGCTGGAAGAGGGAGCAGAGTCCTGGCTCCACCCTGCCTACACAGTCCTTCCTTGGCATGCCTTGAGAGGGGTGGAGGGAAGGGGCAACCCTCATTCCTCTCTAGGCCAGATGGGAGAAGGACTTACCAGGTCTCACCTCCACCCTGTCACTAATATCAAATAATAATAGTATTTAGCACTTCCATAATTACCTTTGCACTCTGATATCACAGACACAGCTGAATTGGAAGTCATTAAGATCATTATAATGAGCTTCACTGGATCCTTTCAGTCAGAGGCATTATTTAGCCAGCCCTCATTTTCGTGGTTACATCTGAATAAGCACTCTGCATTGAGGTAAGGTTTGCCGATGAGGCACTCTGGCTTAAAGGCAGTCTCCTACTTGCAAAGGCAGAATAAGTGTCATTATGCATCATGTTTCACCAGACTTCAAAATGCCAAGGAAGGTAAGTCAGGTTATAGCTGACTCCACCTTCAACTTGTAAGAGCTGCAAAACTCTTCCCATGAACTGGCACATGGGGAAGGTCTGCCATGACCCCCTACTTATGGAAGCTGCCGTTCTGGAGGCCTTCAATTGCTCAATACAAGCAGCCACCATAGCCTCTCGCTGCAGGCGTCAGTTCGGCGAGAATTGTTACGAATGCAGAGGGGGCAGCAGGCCAGAAGCTCTGGGAGCACCTTGCACCAGGAACAGGAGTACCGTGCTGACCTAGTGAAGGGCTGGGCTGCTGGCCAGAGCTCAGGCAGGCAGGTAGGCACGTGGACATATGGCTGCTGCTGGACTGAGCATTGTTGGGGCCTGTGAGCAGAACTGAGGCCAGAGCCATCTGCAGAACAGAGACCTGCTGATCCTGAGTCTACTTATAGCCTCACTGAAGACTTCTTCCTTTGGTCTTTCACTAAGAAGGAATTGAGTGCCCTTTTAATTGTGGTTACTTCAGTTCCCTGTTCATAAATGCAAATAAAGGCACTTATTTCTCCTATTTTTGTTCGCCCTTTGTGTTTGAGCTGTGAATCCCTTGGGAATCCACAGCCCAAACATCAAGGGCTTCTACATGTACCTGTCTTATTAATAACAAAAGTAATGTGCTGCTTTTGTTACTGAAGTAGGAGGAAATATAGGCACATGGAACAAACACTTGTAATGCAATTTCTTATGTTTAAAAAAAAGAACAAAAAGGTAATCGAGTGTAGTACTTTGACCAAGAGCAAAGGTAAAATCACAGCAGCTGACTCAGTGTAACAGAGAGAAATTAATAGAGTTGGCAACATTTCAGTCCGCCTTCTCGCGAACTTGAACATGGGAATGTGTAAGAGTAGCATAACATATCCAAAACACTGTCTGAATGAAAGAAAAGAGTTAGTGTTGGGCAAAAGTATTATTTTCAGCAGCAAGAAAGTTATTCCAGCGAAGCATGAGCCCAAACTTGTGTTTATTTACTTGGTGCTCATACTGTCAACATTACAAATAAACCCAATCAAGGCAGAGAATCTAAGCCTGCACTACTGGCCCCAAATACTGCTGAAACCCTCTCCTAATGTGTTTGTGACCTAACCGTTCAATCCATTCTCCAGAAGCAGGTTAAAACAGAAGACTTGGGCAAGAACTAAACAACCTTCAGTGCAGCTTAGAAATACAGGTAAGATACAAAGCTGTTTCTCTACTTCAAGACAAACTGGCTGTTACATTGAGGAGCAATGACACTTCCTGAGCTCTGGCTGTATCTGCAGTGGAAAGGAGTTTCCCATGCCGTTTCCTTAATTAGCACAAATACGCTGACAATCTTCTCCATGCTGAAATCAAGCCATAGGTCACTAAAAAGTTGATCTATCTACACATCCAAATTCACCACATGCTGAGCCAACATGTTTCAAAGCCGTAATCAGTACCCAGATTATAACATGGCTTTGTCATACATCCAGCTGCTGAAACAAACTTGGATGTCCCAATATGAAACCTATTTGTCCCGCAGTCAGCAAGTAAGAAAAGTGCCAATATATACATTCAGTGTTTTGCAAGTGCTAGGATTGTGTGCTGGCATTTACTGGATCATTTTGACCATTACATGAATTTATAAATATGACCAGTTGAATTAGAGAAATCATATGATCTGAAGATCAGATTCTAAGCTTGCTTAAACTGAAATAAACAGGGAATAACTCATTTGGCATCCAGTAATTTACTCTGGTTTCATCATGGAGAGATCAAGGCCACAGTTACCTCTTTACACAGCTTGATCTGAGCTTTAGTCCTTGTCAACAGCACGTGCTATAGTACAATCATGCAGCAGTTGAACAGAAAAGACAGCATGCCAATACAGTAAATAGTGTAGTACCAGCTCTAGGGAAAAGTTTAGCAGCCTTATGACAGGTGTGGTTTAAGTGTGTGAACCCGAGCCTTGTTCCTCAGACAGTTTTTGCCCTGTTGGTAACGCAGCTGGCAGGACAAATCCTAAACACAATTTATGCCGGGCCAGCTCCTGGCCAGCTCACAGCTAATTCTGAATGAAAGCTGTGATGTCTAAGCTGTTTCCTCCTGGCCGAGCAGCCCATTTTCAGTGACCGATTCAGTAAGGTTGCTGCCTGCTGTGCGGATAGGACACTGCAGAGTGCCAGTGTGACTGTCTGACCCCTTCTCCCACATTTCAGTTGTCCCTACAGGAGTGCATCCTGCAGTATGCTGCACCTGCTGCTGCTCTCAGAAGGCTTCTTCCAGGAATTCTCCTCCATCGTTACTGGTCTATGGCATCACTGCCCACATTTTCCCAGAATCACTTGGCACCGATGTGGCTGGACAGCATGGCAGGTAGCCCTGCCAGCATAGCTGCTGGTTGGAAAATCTGCCCTGTGGATGTAAGTTGAGCATCTCACTGGTTACCCACTATAACTCTTTTAGCTTGGATACAAGGTCACATTTGTGAGTAACAAGAATGTCTCTTCGATGACATTGACATAAATTACCTGTAGTTTCTTGCCAAATAAAAAAAAAAGAACACCAGAAAGTGATGCCCCATGAAGAACAAATTAGATCCCATTTTGTGTCCCTTCACCTGTAGAGAAAGGTTTGAATGTCACTGAATTCTGAACTTGTGACTGTCACCCAGCCCAAAATGAATGAAACTAGGCTGATGGCTACGTCCGTGACTTTCCTCTTGAGCTGTTTTCTTTCCTGAATTTTTTTTTGCGACATTTACTTACTCATTTAGGTAATTGTCCTTCAGTACCACAGAGCAGCTTTAAGACACAAGTGCACTGTCATCTGCCACCACAAATTTTCCTTAGGCACTGTCAGTAAAAGCACATCCTCCAAATTTATCATGACTGGATGGGGCTCCTCCTGAGCTGGTGAGGCCAGAGGGAAAACTATGCCAAAAGCCAGTGCTGGGAGGTCACAAGTACTCACAACTGGCCTTGACTTCCATTTGAGGTACAGGCAGCCGAACCCTCATAGGGGCAGCTGGACACTTCAGTGGTTACATGGGAAAAGGAGAAAGATGTCCCTGCCTGCTCGCCAAAGGACAAGGAACTGACAGGAAGCAAAAGTGCTTCCTACTGCTCACACTGCACCCTGAACCCTTGTTGCTGTTAAACAGCTTTAGTCTCCAAGGGAGAAGGGGAGGGATGGATTGAAACTAAGTCTGACCTTCCTCGAAGAATGGACTTACTGATGCCGTGCTGGGCTGAAACATGAAACCACTGAAACTCTGGGCCTAGAGAGAGGGAATTCCAAACCAAGCCCAGCATGATTCAATAATGCAAACTAAGTCTCCCACAGCAGCTTCCTCTTCCTAACCCCATTCCTTCTCTCTGAAAGACACTTTGCATGTTTAACCACATGGAAGCAGTGATCTAGACACAAAGAAAGCTGCCAGTGTCTGGCTGTGCATCAGCACAAGCCAGAAGGACATAAATCAGGCAAGGTGCAGGTAGTCAACTCACTCATAAATACTCCCCCAAGGTTCTCCATTGTACTCAAGCAGTGGCAAAAACCCCCATGCATCCAAAGATTGACACACCTTTGCCTCCCACTGACCTCAATATAAAATTAATATTTGGAGAACAGAACCCCATGATCCTGGCCTCGTTTACACCAGTTTCACACAGTTACCTCCTTGGGAATACCCCATCTTTGCATAGGTGTTCCCAAGACCAAACCTGTCTCACTCAGCGTTTTTGAGAACCACTAATATCTAAGCCTTTCTTCACTGTAAAAAGATCAACCTCAACATGGCTAGAAAGCTGCTTTTCCTCTCCCCCGCTTACCACTGAAGACATAGATTAAGGAGCTCACAAACAGGAGGGCATCTTGGAGCCTGCAGATCCTTCACTAAACACATGAGCAAGTACCACACAAACTTTCCCTGCAGCCCCACAGCTGCTGGGCCCTGACCAGGAGGTGCCACCAACACAAGGCAAGTTTCCACAGTCCTCTTTCTCTGGAGGGTTTCTGCTGCACTGCCATGGCTGAGCTGCTGGTTTAGAATGTCAAAGTCCTCCCTGCTGGAAATGAGAGCACCACTCACAGCACACACTTCACTTGAGCTGGCACTGGTTTCTTCCCATTTTCTAGCCTTTGCCATGACAGCTTTAAAGTTTTGGTCAATGCCTTGTTTACAAACTTGGCTCAGAAAAAAACAACCAGGTTTTAGTTTGCTGACCAAAGGCTAACAGGCCTGACCTCAGTCATTAGCTGATCAGGGGACTTACTGAAGAATTATGAAGTGCTAAACCAGAAAATGTCCAATACCGATGGCCCAAGAGGAGTCTTGCCGCACTTCTCACCTCATAGACAGCACTGTGCCCAATGAACAAACCACAGCACACTACACAGAAGAAATTATCTCTGTCCCAGACATTGTAAAGTACTGTGCTGAATTACAAGCTGGAGAAAGGATGTGGTGCAGAAGTCCCAGACAGCCTTGGAGGCAGGCTTACTCATTTATCACAAAACTCAGATGAAGTTGCGCTACTTATATTGCTATAGGCCAAGGAGGGGGAGAGACAGAGTTTTGCATTTCCAGAAGACTTGTTTTAGCAACTGATGACATAAGGGGACAGGATTCCCCAAACTTCCTTTGGCTCAAGAATACAAAATCCTATTTCCCCATATACCCTTAGTTTGCTAGCCACCTAGTCAAGTGCTGTTTAAAGCCCTAGGCTTTATATTCTTCTTGGCTTTGTATTGACCTGTGCCCTGACACAGGGACAAAGACCCTTGCTTTGGGAAACCATTTTCCCTCAAACTTCTCTGAGCTGGCTCTGCCCTTCCCCCAGAGATTAGGTGTGTCTACAAACAGTATCTTGAATTGATGAGATTCCCAAAGAAATAAGTAGCTTACACAGGTGGAATTAGGTAGAGATAATGGAAGTAAACACCAGCTTGATATTTGAGGAGTTTCTGTGCAGTTTCATTTGTGCCTACTAGCCTACAGGTGTCCTACAAGCTAGGGATGCTTCAGCTGACTTGTTTTTTCACACCACCCTCGCATGTTTCTAAAAGCATCTCTCTCCTTTTGATCACATGGCAGCAGGTACTCACTTGCTTACACACACACCAGCGTTACAAGTGACTGTGCTGAACATATGCTGCACCAGTGAGCCCTGCAATATTGTCTGTGGCTATAGGGCCACCACCCCACCCACACTGTCTCATTTTTCTCAGAGTAACTCCAGGTTTGGCCCTACTCAATCCTTGGCCACTTTTCAGAGGGAAGCTTGCTCTTCCTCTCCTCCACCCCTCTGAGCTCAGCAATCAGGAATACAGAGGAAAACTTCTGCTCATTTGCGCTCAGGATGAGCAAACAACCAGCCCACACTCTGTCCAGCAGCGTGAATGCCAGGTTATGTGAGGACATGCCAGCAGAGCCCACATACCACTGCTGGGCTATGAGCACTTCAGATATGACTGACTCTGCTCAGGAGACTGAAATATAAACAGCAATTTCTGGGAGGAGTGGCTCCATCCAAATACTCCCCCATCTTAGTCACAGGCTAAAATAAATAAATAAATAAACAAAGCCATATAATCTCCCAGTTGGCTTGCTCACAGTCATGTGACTGGTGTCAGCCCTCACCCCAAGGTGAAATATGGACCCGAAGATTGGGTCCCAGCTTCACGGTGCTCCAATGGCACAAACAGGACAGGCAGCAGCCCCTAACTGGGATGGCACAGACTTCGGCCTGCGGTGTAAGGGAACACCCACCTGGCAGACAGCAGAGCCCAGCTGTATGCCACCTGCTCCCGGCTCCATCATGCTTACATAAGGGAAATACTGAGGGAGCCAGGACACATTTAACCCAGAAACCCTCACGTGACCAAGTGGATCCAAAGCGAAGCTGAGCAGACCTAGGTCTGTGTTCCACCTCACATCTGGGAAGCAAAACAAACAAGGGCCACTGCACAGCAGGGACCCGAAGAGGCTGGGGAACAGGCCTAAGGAAGTAGTTCCCTTTTCCCCTGTCCTTCAGTGAACGAGAATAGCTATGCAGAGAGCCAAGAGGGCACACTGGGGCAGAATCAGTCTAGACTTGCTCTGCTTCTTGTCCTCCTTCCCGCAGCATCTGCTGCTGGCCCCTGTCAGAGGCAGGATAAAGAGCTAAGCAGACCTCGCATCCGGCACAGCACAGCCATTTGTACTCCCCTGCCTTGTGAGTCTGGCCAAAGCTCCTGCGTGTGCATGAAAGATGATCCCAGCATTAAATATAGTCCTCCTCTTTGTCCAAACTAGAAATGGCTCCTCAGCCTACAACATCACCAGGCTATGTTAAAACATCTAAATATAATTAGCAATGCAGCTGGAGGTCCAAGCATGGGCGAACAACCATGAGAATATATTTTAACAGGAACTATCCCAATGGGCTCTGAAAGCTACCTAAAGTGTATCTGCCTGTTGCTAATTATATTTACTGGTGGTGGTTGGCATTTTTTTTTCAAGCTGAAGATGAGTCAGGAAAAGAAAAAAAAGTCCTTTATTGTTGTGGTAGCAGAAGGATGTCTCCTGAGGGTGTATGTAATGCACTACTGTCACGGCATGACAATGGAAAAACTGACTGCTGAGCCAACCAAACCCCCATAAATACCTAATGATATCTCTCTTGGCCCAGATTTTCTACAAGTCGGTGCCTGAACTGCATACAAAATGACAATCGATATGAAAGGATCTCTTTTCTCAACAGAGCCAGAATTTAAGAGCCCAGCTGAGCATTATATTCCAGTTTATACAAAGACATCCTTTTAAAGGTCTGTCACAATAACTTAAAGGTGGTGGTCCAGCAAAAAAACTGCTAGGCCTCTCCTCACGATCTCCCCCACACTCCAGCCATGAGCACAAAGAACAGCTGCCCTCAGTGAACAGACAGTGTTATTAATTACAACATGGTGACACAAACAATGCGTGCCTAGGTATGTTATTGGGTCTGCATTCATGTGGGAAAAGAACAACATTTTCTCCCTTTTCTCCTTCTTCTCCTCCTCCTGGCTTGAGTAGCTCTGCCACCTCGTG
Source organism: Rhagologus leucostigma (assembly GCA_013397725.1). NCBI lineage: Eukaryota > Metazoa > Chordata > Aves > Passeriformes > Rhagologus > Rhagologus leucostigma. The sequence goes on along the minus strand of VZTD01000299.1, from coordinate 1,441,325 downwards.
TACTCGGCTGGGGAGGCGGCCGTGCCAAGCACCTGGCCCAGTTACAGGTATGTGCAGAGGCACAGGGAGCCCGTTGTGAGAAAACCCAGCCTTAGCAAATTTCTCTGGCCATCGTCCAGCCTCTGCACATTGGGCAAGTGACTCTCCCTGGCCGCGGTTACATCAGTCACCACCACCTCCCTCAATGTCATGGCACGGGAAGTGGCTGCCAGGGGAGGGAGAGGGGGAGAGCGAGAGAGAGAGAGAGCGCGAGAGAGAGGCAGTCACTGTTTTTTGAAACAGGCTGTCCAAAAAACATTACAACACCCTTGCCGGTTTCCAGTGGGTTTGCTCAGTTCCTCCCTTCCCGTGAAGACCACACAGGCTTCGCGAGGGCGTTACGCCCTGCCGCAGAAAGGCGGTCTCTGGGGCCCACCACTCCCGGCAGCCGCTGCGCAGCAGCGTGGTTCCCCCGACTTCCTACAGACACTCTACCAGTTTCCATCGAGGGCCAGAACCAAACTCAAAAGCTGATATTTAGGGGGAAAACATAAGTATTTTCTTTCTTTTTTTCCAGAGGGAGCGTTTTTCATCCTGCTCCGCCCCCAGCGCAAGGGGGAGGCAGGGCTGGAACTTTGAGCCCCTCACAGTTCCACTCCGTCCTCTCACCTGCCTCTCCTCTGCCTGCTCCAGTCTCTCGCACCCTGCAGACTTGCACGCTCTTGGCACAGAGGCCACCCAAGGTAGCCCTCGGGATACCAGGACTCCCTGCCTTCCCAAGCCAGCAGCAGGTCACAGGGGCCCAGGCCGGGACTGCCAGCGCAGGCGGGTTGGAGCACCACTGCCAGCACGGCCAACAGCCAGATCCCACTCTTGGCTACTGCCAAGGGTAAATTTAGAATGACATCCTCCCAGCAGTGACTGGGAATCTGGTCTTTGCAAGGGCTCAGAGCAGACCCTGGACAAGAGATGGCACTTCAAAACAGTCATCTGGGGTGTGGTATAAGCAAAATCACCCTATAAAATAGGGCAAAACTGGCAAACAAAAGTATTGCTCCTAATATGAATGTACTTCCATATTGATTCAACACTTAAAAAAGCACTGAATGAGAATGAGGATGTCCTTTCTTCAAACCCTGCAGCAAATTCACTTTCACTTTTGGCAACCTGCTGCTTTCTCACCCCTCAGCTCCTTCATCCTGACCGCAGCAGCACCTTCCTCCACTGCCAAACCCTCTGTGCTGCCTCCCCTCGCTCCCTCCTCTGCTCAGCCTCTTGCCTGAAGTCCTTCTAGAGGAGGAGCTGAAATTTTTGCCTGACCGCCCTGGCAAAAGCAGGGAGACACTGCTGAAGTCCACTGGGAAGCCATCACCCATGCGGGCAGCACAGCTGAGCCCCGGGCTGTGAACCTGCCCCTCAGCCCTGCCTCTCCCGTGAGCCCGTGCAAGTTTGCAAGCTGGCCAAATCGGGGTAGCTTTTCTCCAGTCAGGGGCTCTGGAAGGATTATTTGGCTGCAACATATCATATGACTTTGTTCTTAGAGTTACATTTTAACTGAGAAAGTTTAACAAGTATGACTTATGGGCTTCTAAAATTGGCAGCAGAAAAATGAGCTGAGGAAGTCATGGAAAAAAACCACAAGTGAGGCCATTCCATGTTATGCACAATTTCTGGGCTCTTTTTCCAATCTTCTGGTTTTTTTGGATGGTGGAAAATATTTTCCAGCTACACAGGCCTGGCTTCACTGAGTATGTATTTATGCCAAGTTTATAAAAAGCAGCTGCAGACATGGTTGAATGAAAGGATTACACTGCTGTCTGTCTTCCAGAAGGTGCTTCAGTTTACACCCTGTCCCACAGAGCAAGGCTCACTTCTCAAATCTCCACGAATTCATGTAAGGAAGGACAAAATTTGAACCACACAATACAAACAGCTATGGCTGTGCATGCAAATGGGCACACACGTGTGTACACACAGCTATCTGGATAGCTACTAGTAGTTCCTAGCCACTGCTAACACTGGCTTTTAGCACTTCAAGTTTATCACCATCCCTCCAACCTGTCCCCACCCTACAGCCTGGTCCATCTTCCATGAATACAAAAATGGGGAGAGGGCTTTCAGGGTCAAGACCCTGGTCTCAGTGTATTTCTGCTGCCTGCTTCGTGTATACCTGCTCTCCAGCTGCTCCCACTGAAATTCAGGCTTCACCAACCTCACGTACTCTCAGGCTGCCAGGCTTTAAGGCTAGGAGGGATCGCTGTAAGCGTGCAGCCTGATTCCCTCTGCAGCACACAACACTGAATTTCAATCAGGAACCCAGGCAGCAGAGGCATAACCTTAATTTTCAGCCGTGCCTTGTCACAGTCTTGGGCCCGATACACTAGTCACAAGAAGAGAGTCACAAATAATTCTTCTCTCTCCTAAACAGAATGGCTCCAGGGGGTGGGGGGAGGACACAAACTGAAAGCAAATGAATATAAAAAGGTAAGGTAGGTGGTAAGCTGCAGATCATGCATTACAGATCTGTATCCTGCTGTTTTTTCAGTCGAGTATGTTAGAATAACAGTACTGAGAACGACAGTGTTACATCAGGAATATCGGTCAAGACAATATTTCCTGGCAATTGTTTGAGAAATGCTTTTCTCACAGCTAATTGCTCCCAAGAGGCTGTGTTTTCTCTGTTTTTAGAAGGAGAGTGATTAAGAAAGAAGGTTTTTAAACCTCTGCACCCTGCTGTGGGACAAAGAACTGTGGGGGGGAGAAAAGGAAAAAAGAAAGAAAAGAAAAAGGCACAACAGCTGTAATGTTCTATGAAATGATTTTGTTCTGTTCTCTTGCCGAGGTGGTGGGTGCAATCATCAGTTTGGCAGAGATAAATACAGGAAAAGCAAGCCATTTTTCAGGAGCCGCAGCTGCAGGAGTGCCACATTGCCATCTAGCGACACGGGCTCTGGAAGCCGAAGCAGCGGGGCTCCGCCGGCTCCAGTGGCCAGCACGCAGCTACCTGGTCATGGGACCTCCTTTCCTTCCCGTGATTTACAGCCAAGCTTGAAAACTGCAAAACGACTTGGTCTATAAAAGGCAGGTGTAGGAAGGCAACGGGAAAAGGGAAAAATTCCACCATAAAGAAGTTTAAGACAAACTTGGCTTTGCTAGGAAAAGCTGGTGTTTACGCTGAGGCCCACAGAATCTCATCTTCTATTGCTGCTGTTACTGCTGCTGCACACAAAGCTACCGCAGCTTCGTCATCCTCTGCAGTTATCACATGGATGTCTGTGGCAAAATGATGGGCTGGTGGGAACAGTGAGCGCTACCTTGTCCCATGGAGACAGGCCTCAATCTAGACCTGATGCCCTGTTCCCAGTCAGGTTGGACCAAACACCTGTGTGCCCTGATGCTATCTGCAGTGCCAACCCTGAAAATTTGACTCTGCTATGTACCTCTGCATTTGTATTCTGAAAAGAATACAAATGTTAACCTTTCAACACTTTAAAAAAGAAAAGCCAAAGTGCTAAGCCCCTTAGAGAGCAAAAGGCAGACACTCGGTCTTCAAAGATGCCCAGCAAAGGGCAGTGAACAAATCCTTTGGTATGCTCTTCACACAGCAAGTTAAAAAGAAGAAAGAGCTTTGGTGTAGGAGAATTCTGACATTCACTGAAAGCTGTTAAACTGAAAGATCCTGGCTACAGCAGACTTATATTTATCCAGAAAACAAAAACACTCCCAATGCCTAAACTCTGCCAGAAGACACCATCATTTTGGGAAGCAATGGAAGAAGCCTTGCATCAGGCATCCAAGACTGCCCACAAAGCTCTGCTTCATGGCACATGACCTTCCCACTGAAATAAATGACCAGTCTGGCACCTTACAAGCATTGAAAGGTGATTAGCAGCAGACTGTATTGGCTTTGGGGCAAAGGATGGTGTGTCTAGCTAATCATCAGGTCTGTGTCTTTGGTCCCTGAGCCCTGTGAAGCTTCACAAGAGCACGGCTATACTGCCTGCATCTGCAGGCGTGTCAAAAAGGGTGATATTCTTTGATATTAGCAAAAACTGTGTGGTCTTCCAAGAGAAAAGGAAAATGCAGTTAAGTTCCCTCAAAGGAAGATAATCTGTGCTGCTCCAGTGAACTACTCTTACAGCAGCATGTCTTCAAAAACCCAGTGATGATCTCTACAAATTCTTTGGTGACTGCATATACTATGAGGACCTACAAATACTTTGAATTTATGAAACCACTCCTGCATCAATTAATAATAAAGTTCGTGTTGTCACCCCCTGAGACCAAGCCCACATCACCTGCAACATTACCAGGAGCTGGGAAGGCAGAATTTTAACAGTCAGATTTTAAAAAAGGAAAGGCCATGAATACTCCTGAGTCTGAGCCATTGCTGGTTCTGTCAGACTGCAATCTGTTTCTTTTTTTCTTTAAAATCAGGGTGAGATCACTGTTTTTCTTGAAAATGTGCTGCCCAAGGTAGGAGACATCCATCTGTGAAAAGATCTAAAGTCTAATGACAAATATTGTCAGGCCTGCTGAAGATCTTCAAGGGCAATGCAGCAGGGAAAACACTGCTCCCGACCTTGTCAATCGGGACAAGGTTCTAACACCATCCTGGAAATAACCAAAATAAAGAGAGAGATTCTACACAGGAGTCAGTTTTTTTCCCTGCTTCACATTTTATGACCAAAAGCATGGGAAGAGCACTGCCCCAGTTATCAATACATTCCATCCCAGGGGCTGTGTTCCCTCTAGAAAATCAACATAACTTATGAGCACTTACTTTCATAGTTTCCCAGGGAAGCCAAGGTGCCCAAGTGGTGCTCAAGCTTAGTGCTCAAGCTCCCAATAAGAACCAGACAGTCCATTGGTTCTTGAGGGTGGCAGGACACACCAGCCTGACCATCTGACTTCCTGAATATACGGTTACCACATAACCAGCTCCTGCTAGGCATGTCCTCCTCTCCTTTCTGGAAACCAGCTCCAAGTTAGAAAAAGGAGGATAGAGCCATTCTGGCCAACAGATCTGCTCTAACCACCAAGACTCTGAGGGTCAAAATCATGCTTTAGAAGGCTGCATTGTTTTTAAGGATAGGGCAGCTGTCCAAAACAGGGCTACAACTCTCTCTGTAAAGTACCTCTCCAATTTTCAACCATTTTATCAGGTTGTCAAGCATTCACAGTTTGCAATCCAACATCTAGGATGGACACTGACTTGCTGCACTGCCTTCTAGGCTGTTTCCCTTATTTATGTCTCCTTTAATACCTATGACCCAGCTTTCCTATTTGCATGATTGTGTCACTGAATCTCAGGCACTATGGTTTGGGCTGATTACAAAGTTTTGACAGAACAGAGTTCCTTTCAAACTTGCTATCCAACAGCAAGCTAGATTTCTGGAAAATTGCTTCTTACATTTTCAGTGCAGAAGGTACATATGAACTGCAGGACTGCCAGCAGAGCAATTAACCCAGTGCTTGACAGCTCATGTCATTGATTTCAGTTGGGGGGGGGAGGGAAGTTGTGCCTCAAATCTATTTGGTTATAGAGAGCGCCTTTAATACCTTTTTCTTTTCATAGGTTTCATGATTTATAAGCAGATCTATGGTTGGTTGAAGTCTGATTTTTCCTGATTACACTAGTAACTAGCACTGATTAGGTAACTAGTCTAAAATTAACGTGACGTAGAAAAGAAGCAAGCTTCAGAGCTTCAAACAAAATTCAGATAAAACACCCGCCCAATTACTACCAAAACAATCATACTATCCTAAACCTTACCTTCTCCCTTCCTGTGTCACTGTCCCAGTGTCCTGCTCTTGACTGCTTAGGTTTCCATGAGGAAAGGACCATGCAGAGTAAATTACAGGATCAGGACCGCAGGCTGTGAGTTTGCAGAAGCAGAGACTTCATCTTGACAGATTCTTCAGAGTGCCACACACATCTCTGCTGATACAGAAGTAATAATAATAATAATTTCATGCTAAGAATTCTGCCAGTGCCAATGGCCAGTAAATAACATCCCTACAAAGAAGTAAAAAAGGGCCTTTAGTCGTGTCAGACAACTTCTAACATAAGCCAAGGAACCTGATGTTAAAATTCAAAACTTTAGATGGAGAGATAGATGAAACATAAACCGAATAGCAATCCCTCATGGTTATGCAAATTCAGGTGAGTGTCATTATAGCAAACACTCCAACTAGAAGAACTCAATAAATATGGAGGCATAACCTGGGGTCAGATGGGGCTTCCCTTCTTTATATAGGCAAAAACTTCCACCTCCTTAGCGCTGGGAGCTGGCAGTCTTCCTCACGGTAACTTACAGGACCAGGCAATTATACCAGGTCAATGTGTGGTGAAAGTAAATCTTCATCAAAACCAGACTGTTCCCATCAGTAAAGAAATGCTACTATGAATTGATTAGGTGTGTACTATCAATTAAGAACAACAAGGGAGAGTTTCTCAAAGAACATGCTTGCTCAAGAATCCCTTTTCTTCATTTCTCCATTTAATTAGTCATTGCATTATAATTCACAAATTCATGCAATAATCATTGTCATTTTAATCATCAAAGCTGAATGTACATTCTTTCTCATTAAATAATATTAAATACAACAAGAGCTGCTAACCAGGTTGTTCCAGAGCTCCAGGAAACACTTTTTTACACACATGCCAAAACAGGCAAATACTGGTTTTTTACAGCAAATTTCTCTATCTTCCAGGCTATGTTACAGGGTGTAACATGGCCAGAGTGACCTAAGGAAGAAGAAGCATGGTTTTCAGACAGTATCTTTTATTAAACAGCTTTCTCTAGATGTCATGTTTTAAGCAGACTTCGAAGAATTTCTTACTAACAAGTTGAATGTTTGGAAAAATGCTGATTGACAGCTACAAAGGTGGAAAATTTCCATTTACTTGTATAGCATACGTACAATTTACCCCCCACAAACACAGACCAGGAAGCAGAGAAAAAACACTTTTGAGATGTAGGAGTAGTTAAGATTCAGTTTCGAGCCAGGGTGCCACTACAATGCGAATAGCTGCCCCCAAGGCATGAGAGAGACAAGGTACGAGATCACCTTACTTCAAGTCAGCTGCAGGATCACAACAGGGTGAGTAGATTTTGTCACCTTAAGCTGAAATTCAACCAGCATTGAAAATGCATCCTGTCACCAACCTATAATACCTTGCCTCTTCATTTTTTGGTTGGCTCTCCTCACATGGGCCATCACAGGCAGAGTCCAACTCCAGGCAAAATGTCAAGATGCAGATTTCACTTCCACCCCTACTGCAGTTAACAGGTGCACTCTTTTCACTCCAGCTAGCAAAACTCATTCAGTATAATCACAGCTGGGCAGGGGAAAACTTCTCTTGCATGCCTGGGAATCAGATGCGGTTGCATTTTGTTGCAGAGTTTAAGTTGTACAATGCAGCTGGCTTATCTATGTACCTAGCTTGTGTTGAAGGATGGAGAGAAAAAGGGAAATCCTCCTAATTATGTCATCAGAACAGTTTAAACACAAAGGATTTTAAAAAGCCAAAATTAGGTATTATCAGTAGAAACACATTCCACTGCTGCTCCACTGAGCCTGTCTTATACACCGTACCAAATCTGCCTGGACAAAATGCTGCATTGCATCACCTCACCAGACAGGAAGATTCTAAAAATTAGGATTTTGCAGGGTGAGCATGCACAAAATGTGTGTGCAAAACTGCCCCCTGCTGTTTAGATTAAGACCTGCTCAAGTAAATGATTGTGTGACCAAATCCGTTTTTAGCTGTAAGGGTCCAGCATGCAAAGAGGCAGAACTATCTGACTTTATCTGTTTTCTGCCTCCATGCACACCAGAAATTTCATACACAAAAGCCACTCACAACTGCCTTGCAGCACGGACCATCCCAAGAGATCTGCAGGCTGCAGCAACACTTTGCCAGCTGCAACACTCACTCCATTAAGCAACTCTCCCACTATGGGTGAGCACCACCAGACACCCTCTCATCCCGAAGATGAGTCGAGAACATCTCAAGGTGCAAGGGAAATTATGTAATTGTGAGTGAGCACTGCAGGACATCCATTGTCAGCCTGTTAAAGACTGACCTTTACAAAACAGGAACAAGAACTGTGTGCCTGGAGTCAAAAGCTTATAGCTCAGAGGCCTTTAAGAGTTAAGGACTAGTAAATTACAGGAATTACTGGAAAACAGGGTAGTGAGCTCATCAAAAGATGTCCAGTAAATATTCTTTAAAACTAGCTCCTGCTGCAGGGAAAGAAGAGAGAACCTGGATTTTCTTTTCAAGAACACATGTTCACTGTTCACTGTACTTTGAAAAAGATGACCATTATCAAGTGCCAGTATGTTGGACGGTTTGGTACAAAAAGTATCACAGAAGGGCCAGCTGTCTTCTACAGCTTCATTCACACATTCATACACAGGATGTGGCAAATTCTGTCCTGTGAGAACAGCAATAGACATCCACATCTTCTTTGGGAAGTTAGAGTTTGGTACAAATGCAGAAAACAAGTACTGTGACCCACACCAGTTCAATTTCTGGAGCCCCTCTGATGAAACCTAGCCCAGTCCGTGTGAATAAAGCACAGGTTTCAGCTCTTTGCAACAGGCTTTCGGTCAGCGCACAAAGCATACTGTAAGCTATGCTGGTCAGTGTAAACACACAGGCTGAAAACCAAACCAAAACTTGGGTACAACAGAAGCCTTGCAGAATTTTTTTTTCCACATCAGCCCTTTTCATATCCATACGTGTAAAAACACAGAAGCATGGGTGTGCAGCACAACATGCCTTTGAAACAATTGCTAAAAGCACTTAGTGACCACTTCAAAGATTCCCTTGATGTTTAACTCATGTTAACTGTAACACAACAGTCATGTAGGGCCACTGTTCAGCCTAAGGGACACACCATCCACAGATGTACAAATGAAACTTTAGAAAGATTCTTCTGAGTGCATAAATAGCTGGAGCTTTACTTTGATGATGGCTGGCTGGCCTCCTACACAGCAGGGCTGGGACTTCTCCATTTTTCAAGTTAAGGGCAACAATAATATTGTGTCAACCCCCAGGGGAAGGAAATTAGTGCCAGATGATTCAGTGTGTGCCTGATCACTCTGGTTTTGGATTTGATTCCATTATCTAGAAAACTTAATGGTGAGACATCAAAGGTAGTCCTGCATGATAATGAAACTAGCTGGGTGGGTTTTTTCTATAAAAGCTGCCTAAGAAGCTCGCAACCGATAACAGAAGACTTCCCAACACAAAACTAACAGACCTCTCACTTCCCTTATAAGAAATCTTTTTAGGGCTGAAAACAAGTGCCTTGTTCTTGAAGAAGAACAGAAGGGAAGATGGTTCTTTCTGGGAGAAAGATTAGCAGTTTAAACTGCAGTAAAATAAGATTACAGATCTTATTCTCCAGCAGCTGTGAGCTCCGTAGCAGCAAATCCACAACTGGAATGGCTTACTTCCACACCTTTTTCATTTGCACAGGTGAAAAGAAACGTACAGCACTATGCACAGCTAATGCAATGGCATTACTACTGCTGATGCAGAAACATCCATCGTTACCACCACGTTTCTGATGACCTGCACTTTGCTCGTGCCTGAAACATCTGCGGACCGTGCACGCTTAGCTATACCACTGTCAGCCTGCCACTCTTGGAGCAACAGCAAATTTGCATTCTAGACAGTGTCTTCCAAGCCTTCACAATTGTACAGTATTAGCTTCACTGGGAGATTTGGGGAAAAGAAAAAAATTCAAGTCTTGTTAAAAGGATTCAGCACGAGGCACTCAAAACATGTATCAGAGCTTGCTCTAGCATACTAACCAGGTACTTCTGGGTTATCAAATACGAGAATAAATTTGCATTTCAGGCTACATTTAAACCTACGCTATCTTAAATTTTGTTTGCATCTAACTTTGCAGGGCCAAGAAAACAAAAAAGGTTAGAGCAATATGTGTGTCTATGATGCTTATTACAGCAAATACCATTTATAGACATAATCAGACTGTCACCAAGCCTTCCATCAAAACCAGAATTGACACCCAAGTTCGCTGAAACACAGTTCAGGAAAGCTTTGCTGTAAGCTAAAATGTGAATTCAAATTGTCATCATTATACCAAAGAGTGTAGAAAATTGCTTAGGTTTGACAGAAGGGTGCTACTTTTGTCTTACGCTGTCTGGGTTTGTTTTTCAAGGCAGGATGGAAGTTCGATTCACCTTAAGACAATTTCAAAAGCTGAACTATAAAGATATACTGAAATGACCAGCAAGACAGAAGGTAAATATGCTAACAGTTCTATCAACATAACCTAAGAATTCCTACTTTTTATTTTCAAGTGTTAGAAGGGAAAAGAAAAACTCCTTCTAAAAGCCTCATTAAAAACAGAACCTTCTGTGATTTCACAGTATTTTTATTAAGTGCAAAATAACTTTGTCCCTGTAAAATAAATTAAAAGGAAAAGAGCACCCTGGCCATTGTCCTCTGAAGAATATGGCTACTACATTTTACTTTTATTTTATGCTACCTGAGCAATTCAAGCACAAAGATTAAACTACAACCAACTGTTTAAGATATGTTTGTTGATACCAGCCACTAACTTCAGTATTTGTCACATTACAGGAATCTTCAATAGCACCTCAAATCTTTGGAAATAATGTTTTCAAGGGCTTAAGGGGAAAACACCTATTCCATTGCAAACCATCTCAGCAGACTGACTCTAAGAGCCATTTCTACTCCCAAACTCAGGTATTGACTGCTAGGTCACCATCAACTATCAACTTAACCTCTCAAAAATCCTGTGTGAGGCAATTCCTGAACCACTGAGGAGAATATGCCTTTGAAGAAACTTACACAACACTGAAATGAGACAGAGTTGGCTAGAGTGCTCTCAAAGTACCTCACTTCTATTAGACTATGCCACCTAGTACCTTACTATTAATCTATCAGCATCATTAGTACAAACTGTCAGCTGGTCTGAAAAACACCTCAAAGCATTCTCCTCAAGTTAAAAATCAGTCACTGTGCCAAAAAGATAAAACTACATTTTAATTGTTTCTTCTGCCAACTGAGTGCTGATAGCACAAGCCCAGAGAATAGCAGAAGCTTATCTGTTTTGACATTTAGAAGATCCTTTGAAAAACTTGCTTTCATAAGTACACTTCTCCTTGTCACTTGAGCCTGCTGTGTATTATTTGTCTCCTTTTCATTGGCAAAGGAAAATTCACCACACCATACTGAAATTGTACAACATCTAATTCCATTAGCTTTTCCTATTTACCCCAGGGATATAATTGTCTTACCTTATCAGTGCAATTTTTTTCTTAAAGCAAATGCCTTAAAAAGACTGTTAACAACCATTTGCTATGGTCTTGAAGACTACAGACTGAAATGTCAACTGTCTATCTTGCAAAGTTTCAAGCTTTCCAAAAAACCTCAACCTTTGTGGTCTTAAAATCTGCCCAGGTTCTACTCCTAACAGCTTCGTTTCAGACACCCATATTAATAAAGCTTACAAGTTTGCCAGTAATTTTGACTTGATGACTTTATATGTTTTTGTTCCTGACAGAAATGGATTTGTCATTCTTTCTGCAGCCAGTCATCTATTACCATTGTGATTTGCATCTCTTTCTAAGGTGAGCTGTTACTGTTTTAAATGATCATATATTTATTTTCTCAGGAAATTGCACAAGTTTTTAAACTTAATTAAAAGCACTGGAAGAACAGCCATAACATTAAAAATAAATTTTAATGTTGTCATTTTTAGATCATTTGCTCTGACACCCAAATATTCTGGATTTTAAAGTAGTACTATAGGGACACACAAGTGCAGATAAATCTTTATTGCCATAACTTCGTTTTTTCAAAAATGAGCATTGGGTTTTTAATAGGTCGTAGTTTTATGTCTGTATATGTACAACATTACAACTGCGTATTTTAATAATAATGAAGTTAGTGATACTTTGATAACTCAACACAGTGTATTTATAAAATGAATTCTTATCAAAATACACTTTTCACTGGGATAATAAATAAAATCCTGCGAAACCCACCTACACAAAGTTAATTTTAACTCTGGTAGAACCCGATGTGGTACACAGTCCATTAACTACTATGTTTGCCCCTTTATCCCCCTACTGATGCTCATCTTCTGGGGTAAGAAAACTTTTTTCCCCCCGTTGTGGTGTGACCTCATTCAACATCATCTTCAGCCAAGCACTGTGCACTTACAATTCTCTGTAAGAAGGAGAAAAACTCATTCACAATTACATAAAATTGACAGTAGGCAACTGATTATCAAGCAATGTAATTTTACACTGAAGATTAAGCAGTGTAATTACTGAACAAACTAATTAAAGTTAAAAATGGCAATCTATTTGACTTAAGTTTTTGAAGTCAATTCCACAGAAATTACATACAGTGCAACACCTAACAAAGCCAAAGTCAGATAAACAGTATCCTATCAACCTCAGGTGATGACCTCTGTGTGGTTTTTGGCACTGTTCTCTTAGGAAGCATTTTTGTTCAATCATTTCCCTGACTCTTACATCTCGTGTACCCGACACTTTCTGGTGTTACCACTGACTATACGGACTTAACCTGAAATGCAACCAGGCCTGAGCTGTAAGAAGAGCCAGCTGATACCCAGCACTGAATCTCTGCTTTATGTCAGGTAACACTATTAGGGAGTTCCCCTGTCCTTCCAAGAACATTAAACATATTATTTATTTTACAACAGACTCACCTGCCAGCATATTAACAACATTACCCACTCAGTACTCAGACTAAAACAGGAGGGCATTTTATACATAGAGCTACTAACACTTTTATCATCAGGGAAACTCCCAAGCTTCCAAAATTGTCACAGGTTCTGGTGCTAGTTAACATCTTGTGTCTATAGCTGTCCCCAGAAGCAACGGGGTAGCAAAAGCAACAGATTCATTTTGATGAACTTTCATAGCACTTACACACACTCGTAGATATGTAAATTAAAAGAAAAACCTCAAGACCCAGTGCAATAAAGTTACTGCTTTTCCAATGCCCCCAACTTGCATTTGGGAAACAGTGGATCCACTTATAGTATCAGAGCTGTGGTCAGATGCCTCTACTTCAAGAGCTTAGCATACCCTACACACAAGAGAAGTTTTGTATTTCTAATTTATCCTGGTTGCTATTAATGCTACATGATGATTTCCATATTCACTTTTTAACATCTTAGGTGAAAAAAAAGCTCCTTTTAATCTAACTGAACGTATTAAAAAACCAACAGCTTACAAAACCCAATACTCAAGACTGACGTAGTGGATAAAGTAAGCATTTGAGTTATTTCCAAACCAAACCATCAGGGAACGTTTCACATACCTGGCTTATTGTAGGGAGCTTAGTTAGAAGCATTTGAAACACTGGCGGTGGAAGAGTCTGCTGTAGAACTTGTAGTAGCTGCTGCGGCTGCCCACACACAGCAATGGCATTGGTCAAGTGATCAACACCTTTTTCATATTCACCTGTACAACAAATTATAATGTTTTGAAATCAACCATCTTCCACACTGTAACACATTTACATAAGACATCCACCAAGACTGGATTAAATTATGGTGAATCAATCCACACTTAGCTCTTCTCCTTCCTTGATGGACCTTCTGAACACACAAGGTTAAAAACAAATAAGCAGATTTTTTTAGATGAATTTGACTCTCCAAAATTTCTTAATGTATAAAAATAATCTTCTAGCAAAGGTAGAGAAAACTTATTTTACAACTTACTCTAGGGAAAAAAAAATGCTATTACCTTGAGCTAGTAATTCCTCTCCAAGTTGAATCTCCTCAAGGAAAAACTTCTGAACTGCTTCAGCATCTTTCAGATCAGGCAACTATAACACACACGGAGTAAAAGTTAAACCGGCCCTTAAACACCAGCTAATAAAAAGTTAGCAGAAAACATTCTCAGCTGAAATTAAACATGCACACAACCCTATTGTTACACTGACACTGGCAAAAAACCAAGTGTTACCACTAAGTTAAATATACATAGAATGTTTTTGAAAATCAGACTTAGGTCTCATAACACTGCATCACAAATCTGTAGAGACAGAGCCTGAAATACCTCTACTCAGTTTATTAAGTACATGATTTAGGAGCAAATATAAATTCTAAGTTGTATTATGTTTGTAACAACTACATTTCTTGCAATTTTTAAAGAGAAATCTTGTATTTTCTTTCTGGATCCATTGGTGATAATGAAAGGGAAATCAAATACTTATGGCAAAACAAAATATTAAGTTCAATTACAAGTGTGTCCCATCAATGATTTTAAGTCTGAAAAGTCCTTGTTCATACTACAAAAGGAAAACATCATCTAATCACACAGGGAATGTTGTACTAATACAACTCCTCTATCTGACACAAAAAAGGAACAACCATACAATTATCTGTGAGCATTAAAAAAACCTAAAGACTGCATATTTGTAATCCTGGAATCAAAACAAATCCTTAAGTAAATTGTACAAATAATACAAATGAAACATCTTTCAAAATGGCACTGCATTACTGAACACAGCATTACCTTGGAAAGCCCTGCTCTCTCTTTGGCAAGCTTCTGTTTCTTCCTTCCTGTAAGAATAAAAACATCTTTTATTTTCAATTTGCAATTAAAAAGCCCTTCAGATTATAGTCTGAAACCATGAACAAATCAAAGTTCTTTTCAAAAGAAGAAACTGGTAATGTATTCCAAATACTGAAGATTGAGCACAAGACTGCAACCCACTCAGTGCAACAGAGCATCATTTAGAGGTCTAATGAGAGCTGGTAGAAGCACCAACTCAAAATGGCAATCCTTCTCCTCATGGCTACAGCAAACACCAGCTGTGCAGGGCAGCACACCAGCAGCACAGCACACCTCGTGCACTGCAGGCACACAGAAGCAAAGAGAATTAGAATAATAGAGGAATTATCTACATGACTTCTAATAATAAGCCACAGAAGAATTGTCTACAAGTCAAGGCTATCTAGTTTTGAACTGTATGGTGTACCACCAAGGAAGGGGAACTTCGGCAGGCCACAGCAGATAACCCACACAGTGTACTTTCTCAGCTACTTTATAGCAAAGACGTGGGAACTAGTTAATAAGTGGCAGTATCTCATCATCCCCCAACAAGAGCAGTACTAAAGCATACATTTCTGAAACCTGAGGAAAGCAAACATTTACAGATGGAACAAACATTTACAGATTTAACTGCCTAACCTAAAGGCAAAAAGTTGGTCTGCGACATGAAGTTGTACCACTCCGCAAAACTAGTGTAATTAAAGTTGCTCTTAATGCAGCTAGGCAGGTATAAAGATATTTTTATAGCAGCAGCTCTTCATACAAGAAAGAATAATTATACTAACACTGGCAATTTCCTTAGAATAATCATTTTAGCAAGTCTTCAGTTCATCAACTGAAATAGTTACACCAATAAAACCTTTGAACACAGCCTATGGTTAAACTGTCCTTTCACTCTTTGTCCTCAGTGTCTGCTCAGAAAACTCCTATACTGACAAACAACAGCTGTCACCCAGCCCTGATTTTTCTTTTGATACCATTTAATAAGCTGGAAATACTTCCAAATATGACTAGCACTTTTACATGGTAATTACAAATTTTCAATTGTCCACATGATGAAGGCATTCAGGAATACTATTCCCTAGTGTAGTGATAACCTAACACGTGGCATTTACTGACAAGATTGTGTTCTTTATACAAAGGGAGTTCCCGTTGTAACTAGATGGAACACCCTTTTACCTTAATACAACATCTTAATAACACTTAGCACCTAGATTTCCACAACTTACTGACCTGTGTATGATATTTTATACTATATATGGAAAAACGTGCTGGATAGAACTGTAGTATACTTTAATTTTATCATTTTGGTGAGTTTCAATATTACAGATTTTCTCTCGAAAGTTAGTGCTTCAATTAGCTCATTCTGACTTTTCAGAAGCATTGATATGCACAAAACTTTAAACTGCACTGCTATGCAAACAAGTTTTGATAATAGATAAAATCCTAAAGACGAATTTTTTTTTAAATTTAGTATTTGAAATGTTTTACTATCAAAACAAGCCACATTGCAACTGTAGCACATTCAGCAAAAACACAAAAGAGAAATACAAAGAGTAACAGCTTAACATTTGTACATAATTTTCAAGAGAAAGTTGGGTTTTCTTGGCATGACTATGACACCTTCTAAAATATAATAAAAGGTATCATTCATCAGGTTAAGCATTCTGAAATAAAGAACAAAACAAAAGACATGCTGGTAACTGGAACAAATGAAAGCTTTTGACCACTGATCACACAGATTTGAAATCACGTCCTTTAAGCTGAAAATAGTGAAGGAATATGAAGAATCACCAAGATTTTAAAATTGAAAAATGATCTACCAAATCTTTCAAGTTTGACTACTAAGGAACTTTTCTTTCTCTTCTTAATACTTTTTTACAGGCTCTTTAAAAGTTCACTAGCTAAAACAATTACAAAACCCAAGTAACTCTAAAGGATATTTATGAATTCTTCCCCATACTGGTTGGGAAGAAATACTAGTTTCAAAGTATCTTTGCAATAACAGGCAAAAGTTACATTTGTAATATGACAAGCAAAAAGCAATGACTTTGAGTGGTAAAAAAACTCAAAAACCAACCAAACAAAAAACCCCACCCCACACCTAAAAAACCCCCCAAGTTTGTTTTCCCTCAGGGGCCTCCACAAAAACGAAACACTTCCCTCCTTTCTAAAGAGATAATCACATTTTGGAAAGGGAAAGGCAATCTTTCATGGAATGAATCTTTATTACCACAGAAATGCAGTGCATGCATCCAAAACACAAAGCTAAACAGCAGCTCTCACACTGCAGGTCCTCCAGGCACAGCTCCTGTACAAGGGTGCAAGTTTCAAAAGAGAACCAATGGATGACCTGTCCTGCTGGCACGGGTTGCAAAAGCCCCCAGGTAGCCCCAGAAGCTTCCCACCCAGTCCCACAAAGGAGCAGAAGGACCAAAAAGCCACTTGCATTTTCAGCTCCCATCAGTGAAGTCTGCCTACTGCCCTCCTCTCATTCTGCTGTCCAGGCAGAAGATGCTCTTGGGCAAAATTCAGCATGGTCAGAAATTCTGGCTGTCTCTGAACAAAGATATCTGTGTCTATACTTTAAAGCAGAACACCTCTATTTTATTCATTCAGGAAGGCAAATAGCAAACATACCTAAAGTATTTTAATCAGAAAATACAGCTGGGGAAGCTCAGCAGCTACAGATGTTTATAGCTTTGCTATCTTTTGGTCCCAAGACTAAATATGGACATGCCCCCCAAACTAGCAACACCAAAACCTAAAAAAAACCCCAAAGAAGAACCCACCCACAAAACCTGCTAAATAAGATTAAAACATCTGGAAAGTTCAAGTCCAGTAGTTCTATAAGCTTTCCAGAAACTTCAAGGAAATCAAATTTTTTCCCGGAAACCTCAATCTGGCCACCTCACTTTTATGGCAGGCCTTTGCAATGTAAACTTTGGCCCTAACACAGCACACAGACATGTGCAGTGTAACTGGGAGGACAAAAACACCAACTGGATCTTCATTTGTCAGCATGTGCCTGACCAAATTTGACAGGCAATCCACTGACATGTCAGATCTCCTGTCCTTCCCAAATTCTGGTGACACTGCATTACAGAGGCTGAAAAAGGATCTTATCCTAAGAGGGTTAATGGAGAAGATGTGCTGTGACGGCGGTTTCCACAAGCTTTCCATCCCGCACCCCCACTATTGCACAACACATGGAGCATCTTCACATAAAGAACTGCAGCTGGCTGCTGCACTGAACCTTTCTTGGTCAACTATTTTACAGCTCATGCCTTCCTGTCTACCCAACAGTAAAAATACTGTAATACCCAGATCCCTGGCACCACTGCTGAGGTGTCCATACCAAATAATCTGTTAAACTACCAAAAAAAAAAAAAAAGAAACCAAATTAACTAAAACCTTTCAACTAAATGCAGACCGGTGCATCACGTGCAAGAACCATAAAGCCGACAATGAAGTCCCCCAAATGACAACTGCCACATCCTATCAAACCAAAATGGATTTGTTTTCCACTTCAAAGATAATGTCAATTCTTAATCAGTGCAATTTTAAGGTTTATTCAGAACATGACTAGATAGAGGCTCAGATTATGGAAACCTGGAATGCAAAAATATTTTTTGGTGCTTCTGCAAAAACCTTACGTAATTTGGTGTTTCTCCTACTACATATCTGGCATCATAAAAAAAACCCATGGCTGACTATGTTGCCAAAATTGAGTTTGCTTGTGCAAGACAAGCACATACCAGTTAACTGCGCTAAAATTTCCCAAATAATGGCTTGCACTGCAGGGAAAAAAGGACTTGGAAGACGCACAAGAGGTATGTGCCCAAAATCCTACACACAGGAGCGAGGGCCTGAAGCTGAAATATTTGACAGACATACCTTGCTGTGGAGGAGCTTTTGGAAAGCGGAATTAACGCGCCACTAAGCGACAGCACTGGCCACTCAAATTCAATCCATAAAGGCAGAACCAAAGCTTTTAAACTAAATTTTAATGCTACCAGGTAAATACTAATTTTCAACCCATCTAGTTATTGATTTTTCCATCCATGAAACTGCTGATCGCATCATGTTTACTTGCCAGGAAAATTTACCTTAATGATAACTTCTTATCTTCAGATTAGTTACCAAAGGAATAATATACATATTACCCTGACAGAAATAGCTCAGTATAAAAAGTATCACCTTATTTCTCATGATTCATTTGTGTTCCTTCAGTACTCATGCCTACAATTTCATTTAAAACCCTTGCTGATTATTAAAACTTTTAAATAAATGTTGAAGATGTGAAATAATGAAGAGCCATGGGAGAAGAGCTCTACATCTTGGATTAATCAACAGTTTTCTCTGGCATTCATTCTTATCCTGGAAGCCAAAGGCAGAGCTGCCAGGAGGGTTTAGAATGCAGCCGATGAAATATCTGAGAGCTGCCACCGACCCCTGCCTCACACAGCAACAACTTCACTGTAAGAGACCACATTGTTTTACCTGCTCGTCTTCCAAAAGCAAAAAAAAAAAAAAGTGTCACCACGTAAATGTGGTGGATATAATAGCACTGCTGAGCCTGTAGGATAGCAAGACTGGAAAAAAAAAAAGGCGGGAGGGAGGTGAATTTGAGCCAAGCACCGACGAAAACCACAGGTTACCCAACACCTACAGCAAACGCTTTCCGATGGGATGACCCTGTCTAGAACCACCTGAAAGTAGGTTGTAGTGAGGTGGGGATCGGTCTCTTCTACCGTGCCTGCAGTGAAGAGGACCAGAGAAAATGGCCTTAAGATGAGACAAGGGAGATTCAGATTAGACATTAGAAAAAATCTTTTTCACTGTTAGGGGGCTCAGGCATTGGAATAGGTTGCCCAGGCAGGTGGTGGAGTCACCATCCCTGGGGGTGTTCGAGAGGCGTCTGTATCTGGCGCTGGGCGATGCTGGTTAGTGCTGCAGGGGTTGAGGTGGTAGTGCTGGGCGGATGGTTGGGCGGGACTCGAAGGTGTCTTCCAATTTTGATGGTTCCGTGACTCTGTGACCCGGCCCCTGATTTCGGTGAAGGGACGGCGAGAGGCCACAAGGGCCCGCAGGGGCCGCCGGGGCCTGGGGCAGAGGGTGCGAGGGGGTCCCGGCCGGGCCCGGAGGCGGCGCTGCGGCGACACCACGTGCTGCCTTCCCGCGCCCCGGCCCGGCGGGTGAGGGAGGGAGAGAGAAACGGGGGGATCGCTGAGGGAAGCGCGCGGCGGCGGGAAAGGACGGGACGGGAGGAAAGGGGAGGGGGCGTCCCGGGACACTCACGCTCCCGCAGCCGGTTCTTGAAATTGGGGTCGCTCCGCCTCTTGCGGTCGAAGTAGATGCAGTATCCGATGAAGAGCGCCCCGCAGAGCCCCGCGGCGATGGCGCTGGTCCTGCCCACCATCATGGCGCTACCGCCGCCCCCGCGCCGCTCCCGCCGCGCGGCCCGCGCCGAGCTCCGCAGGCACCTTGGGGCGAGCGGGCACAGGGAAAGGACCCCTCCTCACTTCCGCTCGCGTCATCAGCCGGCGGCGGCAGAGGGCGCCTCCCGCAGTGCCTGCGCGGAGGCCCGGGCGCATGCGCGGGCGGAGGCGCGCGGCCAGCGGGGCGGCGTCCGAGCTTCGGCGTTTGCCCGCGGAGCGCCGTGAGGGGCCGCGGGAACGGGAAACCCAGGGATCGCAGGGAAAGAGCTCTGGGATCATCGCGTCCAGCCTCTGACCGACCACCATGTCAACTAGACCATGGCACTCGGTGCCACGTCCAGTCTTTCCTCAAACACCTCCAGGGACGGTGACTCCACCGCCTCCCTGGGCAGCGCATTCCGATGTCTAATCACCCTTTCTGTGAATAAATTTCTCCTGCTGTCCAACCTAAACCTCCCCTGGCACAGCTTGAGGCTATGTCCTGTCACTCGTTGCCTGGGAGAAGAGACCGGCCCCCACCTGGCTACACCCTCGTATCAGGGAGTTGTAGAGAGCCGTAAGGCCATCCCCGAGCTTCCTTTTCTCCAGGCTAAAAGTCCCCAGCTCCCACAGCCGCTCCTCACAAGGCTCCTGCTCCAGACCCTTTACCAGGGCCATTGCCCTTCCCTGCATAACAAAAAAACCCACCCAAATCAACGTAACGATTTCTACTTCATCACTCTGCATGGGAGTCACTTTTTCCTATAGCCATTGTGGGTAATCCTACCAACAACAACTCCAAAACAAACACTTCACAGATAATCTCTGCAGCAAGACCTCGGCTGGAGATGGATTCCTGGAACACAGGAATAAAATCATGCAGCACCTCCTGCTGCCTTCTGGGAGAAGCCAAATGCCCCAGAGCAAACACCAAGAATGACAACACCTGTATTAGCAAACAAAATTTATGACACAACACTCTTATATATATCCATCTTCATAACACTATTTAGCATTTTTACTGGATTGATTTTTATCAAAGGACTGTTTGTTTTTCCCAGCTTTACTCCTAGGAATAGTTTTTAGTCTTTTTGGTTTCGTGCTCTTCTTTAATGGGGTTGCTTTTTCACCAACAAAAGAATCATTAGAGCAGCTCTTCTCTTTTTTCTTCTTCTTATCAACTCTGTCCTTGGGAGCACGAGATTGGTCTGGACTCTTCTGTGCTTTCCTCTTGTCCGCTATGCGCTGCACTCGTATCTTTCTTCCCATCAGAACTGAGTTGTTGAGTTTCAGAGCAAGATGCACAGCATCTGTATTCTACAAAACCAGACAACCAGTTTAAAAGCAGCGTTACCTCCAACTGATTGCTTCCAAATGAACAGTTACCGGTCTTTAAAATTGGTAAGCAGGATTTTACAATGAAGAGCACTCACACCGCTCTATTTAGGGAATGACACAACATCTCTGCTCAGGAACACCAGCACCCCCACACAGCCCACACACTGAGGCACAGACACTTGAAAGCAGGCTATGAAACAGCTTACATGACACACCAAAGTCTGAGGCAGAGAGACAAGGAAAAATTGGGAAAAAAGGCATTGGGCTGCAGGAAATGAACTAAGGAAAATGAGGCTGGGAGACTGCCACGAGAAAGGAAGTTGTACTGAATCAAAAGTGGAGAAGCAGTAAGCAAACCACCTGCAGGAGAGAATTCCACTCACATTTTGACACGTAAGAAATGGGAGAACATTGAAGTTACACCAAACAAACTCATCTGTCCCTCCTTTAAGTCTTTACCTTAAAGTCACTTCTTTCACCCAAGCGTGTACAAAACCTAAAATAGTTTGTTTTGTATCTGCTTCCACAGAACTGGTCTTCCGAGCTGCTTTCACCATACACAACAACGCTACCATTTAACATCATACATACGCACATACAAACCCCAAAAAGCTACTAAAAAGAAAATAAAAATGCTCTAAAGGCAGCCCCCAGTTCATGTTTTGAAGAACTCCTGGTGTGCTGGAGCAGGCTGTTCACACATACCTCAAAGAGCACGTAGCCGAAGCCTTTCCCCAAGCCCGTCCTCCTGTCTCTCACAACTCGCACTCCCACGACGTCTCCGCAGACATGGAAGTGTTCCCGCACGGCATCATCGCGGATGTCTGCAGGCAACACAACGGAACAGATGCCTCTTCAGGGTGACACACAGCTTTAAAAGCCTGGCACAAATCCAGTTACTTCACATTTACCAATTCAGGGACACAAACAAATATATTTAAATATACATTATCACATGAATACGGATAGGTAGACAAGTATCAGCAATTCAGAAAAATCCCAGCAAGCTGACAATGCAGACTTTATAAAGGGCTATTTACTTTGACAGTTACTGATTCTCCAGCTCTGAAGAGTACAACATAAATCACAAAGAAGAACGAAGGCAAGGACTGAAATAAATTTTTGAAATTATTTCATTTATGGTTGTAACAGTAGAAATTAAGATTCCTGCTATACAGAAGCTCCTCCTTATGCCAGAATTTCTTTCTAAGAATTAATGCTGATGATAATGAGCTTGAGCTGGCAGTTCTTCAACTGCTCATTGACTGAGCCATGGATTTTAGCTGAATGGGGGAGAAGGGATTTACAGTTTCCAACCACAGCTGCTATGCAATTATTGTGATAATGGCTGGATGTGTGAGCCTTTCTTCATCTCATGCCTAGGCGGACAAGTGTGATGTGCCATCACAAAAACACAGGTTATTTTCCTTTTTTGTATAGGTAAACTCACACAATCCCCTGATGTAGATATAAACATCTCTCTGCTGAGCAGAGGGGCTGAACTCAACAGTATGGGTTTAACTACAGCAGTGGGACCTAGACGTGCTGAGAAAGGCCCAAGCTGCTGAAGTAATTTCAGAGCACAGCAAACCACAGAATCATAGAATATTCTGAATTGAAACTGGCCCACAAGGATCATCAAGTCCAACTTTTAGCCCTGCCTGGACAGAGTCACTCAGCCTGTGGCTCACAGAATGCACCAAAAGGAGAAGCCATCACTGTCCATCGCTTGGAATTGGTTCACAAACAGGTATTGGTAACCCTTGAGCAGCTTAGAAAGCCATGGCCTATGTAACTTAGTCATATTTATTTAAAAAACATGAAGCAACAACAAGAATTAAAAGTGCTTGCAATGCTACCTACAATCAACGTGCAGAACTTAACAGAAACTTACAACCCCTTTAGGTGTTTCAATTAACAAATAAAAATTACCTCCAGCAAAAGGTATTTATCTACCTAAACATGTGACCCTAAATACCTAAATACCAATAAATTAGGCAACAAAAAGCCTAATGTCAACCATCCCATAAATGCAAATTAATGATGTATAACAATCCATTTCAGACTTACCATATGAAAGATTTCCCAAGAATACAGATCGTTTATTGTCATGCTAAAGGAAACAAGAGACAGGACAGTAAGTTATCTGTTACAGAAAAAACAAAGCAACCAAACAAAAACAATAAAACCCCCACAACCAAACCAGAAAAGGGGATTTCTAGCCACACATCTTACTTACCGAACTGCTTTTAGATGCAGTGTCAACTCTGATGTGAAATCCGCTAGCAATTTCTGTTCCATTCCTTTCGTGGTCAAAAGCAAAAAGTTTCAAAAATAAAACAAGCATTACTAAGTTGACAGTGTCACTGCACAGCAGTATTCCAAAAGCAAAGTTACTTGTAAGTTTGAACCAACATTTTATTCCGATTCAAGCAAAAGAAGGGAGGTTGTTTAAATTTAGCTATAAATCTACCTGAACTACCTCTTCAACAGGAGATGAGGAACAAAACCGAGACTTACTCCTTCAGAGCCTTCTGGGCACCACATTCTTCCTTAAAGACAACATAAGCATTGACAAACTTTGCATCCGGGTGCACCTTATGCCTGGAACACAAAAAGGACACGTTACTGCTTAAATCCTGCTGATGCTGTGCAGTGCACAAGCACTTCTTGCTGAACACATTTATGCCTCTGCTTGTTCTGTGCACACTAACAACTTAATTCTCCTTGCAGGTTAAGCTACCCCTGTACATGCAAGGTACAGCCCATATATGCACCCTGAGCAAGCTTCCTCAATTCATAAACATATCCAAAGAAATTAAAGACTTTTCGCATCTTCCTTCTTCCTAAAATATACGAAATGCAACCTCAGGTAACAAATTACTAGTACACACAGCACATAATTCTTTATTACTTGTCGAGAAAATTTAATACCTTAATACAAAGGTAATGACAAAAGACAAAGAAACACAAAATACATAAAAAAGACTTAATACAGACAAGCTTTTAACAACCAACACTAAAACATTGTTTAGGTCTTGAAAAATACACAAAATTCACAAGGAGAACCTACTTGATTGCTGCTACCTTTTTGGATACAGTATCTTCTGCTGGAATCTTAAAAGATAAAAAAGCTTGAGTTAGGTGGGCCTAGTGTCAACTTATCACAAAGAGTTTTTCTGTAAGACAAAGAGGAATTCAAGCAGGTGCCACCCAAAGCCACACAGCCAGTACAGTGAGCAAATGACGGAAGCAGCTGGACCTAAAGATGGTCTAAAAAACCCTCAGAGTTAAAGAATTTGCCTTGACTTTGTCTGACACGTTTCTCGAGTTCCAAGAGGGTTATCGTCAACTATTTTAGCGAGTACCCTGATTTACAATCAATGTGTCTTTGCTACTATGATTTAAAAAGAGGTGAGCAATGCCTCAGCCAAAACAGCAATAATAAAGGCATTCCTCTTTCAGAGAACTTAGAGCTCTGATCCTGGATCAGCTGCTACTACAGGAAAAATGCATCTGTGGTGCTCCCGGGGTAACATCTCCAAGGCTTCTTCTAATAGAAAAACCCACATACCCCAAACCACTTCCAAACTAACGAAGGTACAAGCCTTACAAATACTACTGCCTTTTAACATCGACAAATAATTTTGTTATATAACATTAAAGGAAATAACATACCAAAGACCTGAAGCGAATAGATTGGATTTGTCCATACTTCTTAAAAAGAGACTTCAGTACCTAAACAGATGATATTACAAATATTCAATACACTTTTCAACCTAGTAATGAGAATTATTTTTTAGTATTTATTAGAAATACTGTTCTTACACTGTTTTTCTCTTACTTACAGGAGGTCCCTTAATGGGCTACTAAAAAAAAATGCAAGTAATTCATAACTACTGCTGTGTTTTTTGTGGCAGCTGCTTCTTCTACAGATTGCCAAAACTGAAGCTGTGCCTCCTACTATGGAAGAAAGTATAAATTTAACATGTTTTATGTAATGACCAGAAGCACTGTTTGCATACAAAATTAGAAGCAGAGTAACTTTGTAAATGCAATTCTCATTTATTCAGTTATTTTTTCATTGACAAGAAACTGACCAATTCTACTCAAGAAAGAGTCACTGCATCTACTGCTGTAGGAAGCCCAACTACAGGAAACCAGAGATTGTCTCTAATGGTTTCTGAGAACAAGCACTATTTCCTACTTTCCCAAAAGCAGTTCCAATCACAAGCGTGTATGACTTCCCAGCTGGAAACAGCCCCTCCAGCTGAGGACTGCTGTAACTCCTTTCATTCCTTCAGCGGACAGAACCCACCCACGTACCTGAACAGTACAAGTGACAGGCAAGTTTCCAACAAACACCGTTCTTCTGTCTGCTGTTTCATCAGCCACCCTTGTTCTCTTTTGCTGTTTTGCAGTAGCACCCGTAGCTGAATTAACAACACTTTTGGTGATGGTTTGAGAAGCCTTCTTCTTTTGCTTTGCTTTGTTTTGAAACAATTTTTGATCCTCCTCCTCATCTGCCTGCTCCAAAGCATTCTCTCTGACCAGAAACAAACAGGCAGGTTACAACTGATGGGAAAAAACCAGGGGTTTTGGGGTCAAAGAACTGAAGCTTCCAAGCTATTTTAACTTACATTTGAAATTATTATGTTCAACTTAATATTTCAAACATTATTTTGTTTATTCTGCATTTAACAAACGTATCTGACCATTCACTAACACGAAAAACTATTTGCTGTCCCCAGGACACTGCATTCACTATTTACCAGAAATAAGTCAAAATTAAATAATTTCATAGCCTTTAAAATTGAAGGGAAAAAATAAATCATCTTTGCACGGTGGACCTAAGAACAGACTTAATCCTTCTCAGTATGCAGGAGACTCAGAACAAGCCTCTGGAATACTCCATGCATTAACAAATCTCTTGCTATCCAAACCTGCCATAAGAGCGTGAACAACGAGCAGATCTGAAGGAGCCTCTGGAAGGCTACAGACATAAACACAGCAAACCGGTTCCGTGAGCCCAGTGCCAGGGACAGGATGAGGTGTTAGCCTTGTGCTACAATCAAGTTCGCTTTATTATCCAAACTGCATTGTAGCATGATCAGCTTCCAATCTGCTCTGAAGCACCTCGCTTCAACCATTTAAGAGAACAGAGTCACAGAGAGGTTCCGTGTCACTGCAGAGGCCCAGAGGGATACAGACAGCTCACTCTGCCTGGCACCTTGCTCCTGCTGAAACCACCTCTGCTGGATAAAGCTAAGAACAGCTAGAAAACATCTCCCTGTGCCACAGAGAACTAGGTCCATGTGTTTTCCTCTCCAACTGCTGGACCTGATGGCTCTCTAGCAGGGCATTGGCACTTCACGGACCTAGTGTTTCAAGAAGCTACAGTACTTTCTCCTTCAGGGGAAAACTACAGAAGTTTGCACAATCTTAAAAATAATCTTAAACACCAAGTTGGATAATGAGTAGTAGACAAGAACTTAATTGTTTCATCGAACTCATATTACGATTAATGTAGATGCTGGGGGGCTTAATTTTACCATAAAATGGTGTCACCTACTCACCTCTCTGACAGTTTTTTCTCTGCTTCTGAACGTTCTTTTTTTTTGGCCTTCTTTGCTTTTACCGGAGGTTCTTGTATGATGGATGAGCTCTGCTCTTCTGACACTTTCTCCCCATCTTCTGTACGCTTCCTTTTCTTAGTTCCCTTTAAAAAAATGGTAAGAGAAACAGACTTGAAGGACAAAAAACAGACTTGAAGAACGCCCTGCAGTTACCTCACATACTGCAACTTACTTGGTGCGCCACTGCCCCAGCCCGCGCCCGCCCCGCCAGCCGGGAGCGCTGCCCCGGCAACTCGCTCACTCACCCCCGGCACGGCCACCAGCACCGGCGGGGCGGCGGCGCGGAAGAGGCNCCCCGCAGGCCCGCCCCGCGCCCGGCCGCAGCAGCGGGCTGGGAGCTGCTCCCGGCCGCCGCGGGACCGTGCCGCGCGTGGGCGGAGTGCGACCCTGGAAACATCCAACATCAGACGAGATGGACAGTCTTAAGCTGCGCCAGGGGAGGTTCAGGTTGGGCATGAGGAGGAATTTCTTCACAGAAAGGATGCTTAGGTATTGGAATGGATTTCCAGGGAGGTGATGGAGTTACCATGCCTGGACGGGTTTAAGGAAAGAGTGAACGTGGCCCTTTGTGCCATGGTCTAGTTGACATGGTGGTGTTCGGTCACAGATTGGACTCGATCTCAGAGGTCTTTTCCAACCTAACTGATTCTGCGATGAGCATGTGATGCGGCTGTCTCATTGATTTCCCACGACCCTCAGATCCAAGGGGAGCTGAAGCAAACCTGACAGCACTTTGGCTGTCTTGTCACACGTTTCATACACTTTTTGAGCTGCCACTGTAAGCAGCTGGGTTGGCACCAGTATCCAATCGAAGGCAAAACAATTAACTTAGCTACTGAATAAAGGAAAAGTCTTGGTCTTGACACATGCACAAGGTATCCCCCCTGCCTTCCCTGCTGCATGCCAGGAAAGGTAGTGGCCCTCATGAATGGGGTCAGCCCAAGAGAATACACAAATCCTTGAAAAGGGGCAGGTGGCTGCTGCATGACTTGTAGTGGCTTTTCCAATCTGCCTTCACACAGAAGAGCAGCTCTGTAGTGACATGGGAGGGTCAGAACAGGCTCAACCATCATCCAGCCCCTTTCAGAGACCCGTGGCCACTGGAACGCTGCGAGAGGCATACAGCCTTCAGGAACTCCGCCTGAGAGCAAGTTCAATCTCTGTGCCAACAGGAAGATTCCACAGCGTGATGGGAACTACGCAGTCATAAGTATGTACAGGTATCAGTGGAGACTGCAAACAAAGGGAGATGGGAGCACTGCAGAGCCTTCAAGTAAAGCGTGTTTTCCCTCGGCATATGCCCATCTCAGCTATTCCCAACACAATCAAATGTGAGGCAGACTAACCTGAATCTGTCACTCAGCCAAGGAGTAGAGAACACAGCAGGAGTTGTTTCCCTTGCTTTGCCTTCCCGATCATGGTCCAAGCAGGTGTTCAGGAGTATGGGCACAGCCCAGCAGGCACTGCTAGTGGCAAACTTCCTCATCTGCAAGCAGAGTGCACGTGCCAGGCAGGGAACTCACCCACATGTAAAGCTGCGTACAGTACATACCCTGGAAAGCAGCTCAGATTTAACCCACTAGAACATAGGATAAAACTGCCTGGCTAACAGCTTGCCAAAGGTATCTTCCTGTGTTACTTACTGGGAAACGAGTGGTTCCATGAACCTGGAGAGCACCATTTACAAACACACTTCACAGAAGAGGTGCAATGTAACACATTCAGACAAATGTTTGAGGAGCCACTAAACTGCATCAGAAATACGATGAAAATTAAATAATCTCTGTATTAAGGAAAAGCGAATATCCTATTTATGCAAAAACCTGACTCGGGAGCAGGGAGGTGACCAAAGATCCCTGTTTCAAACAGGCAAGCAAATCCCCCCCGCCCCCCCAGATCACAGAGTCAGTAATTGTCACATCAAAGCAAATATGCTGGGACTAAAACTGAGAGCTGATCAAGAGCTAGCAGTGAGTGAAGAGCTGAATTTGAATCTTGCTTGCCCAGAGGTTGTTTCCAGTTACATCCATACCCCTTATGCCTACTGAGACTTAAAAGCAGAACTGAACTATGACTGATTCCACTAAGCTTAAACAGATGAAAATATCCTCAGAGTAGCTTCACTGAAAATATTAAAATCACCCCTGTCAGTCTCAGATCACCATAATTCTTAACACAGTCAATGTTTCCAAAGCTTATTTATCATGGTCTGTTACTGTCAGTCTCATCAGTAATCTGTCACTTTGCAGGTGTAGCAGTATTTTGGCCACCTGAACTACAGCCAGTAGTTTGTTTCAACTGGCTCTGCCTTAATGATAGGCCACACTTTCGCCTTCTGCTGAAAAAGAGGATGGATTTGAATTAATCACTAAGAGGAAAATTAGGCAAATGCACCTGCTCTAGCTTACCTTTATATGCCCATTACAGCACAACAAAGATCATTTGCTAAACTGATTCTGTAGCTTGACACAATTTTCATGAACACACTGCAGTTGCTTAATTAAACTGTTACAAACAAAATCAGGGATTCACAAACTATGGCATTTTATTTCAGAGGCCTTTGCTTACATTTGTACAATATATTACATAACTCTCCATTTTCTGCAGAACCTAATATATATTTTATAGCTTTTTTCTATAAGCTTTTCCTTCAATGTCTGTCAACAAATTTTTACAGTCCTGTACAATTCTGAATACTTTGAAACCATTTTCAATAAAATCAGTTATAACCTTAAGCGCACACTACGAAGACTGAAAATGCTTTTCTTAGAAAAGTCAAATGAAAAGGATTCTGACACTCTAGCATCTACAAACAAAATGCTTCAAATTCTTACATGTTGTATTGCCAGAAAACAAAGAAAAACATGCCAGCCCCTATTTCCCCAGGCAAAAGAAGTACACAGAACTACAATTAAAACAGTAAAACAATCTGTACAATAAAGTACTGTGTATTAACAGTGCCAGGTATTAAATAGCTTGAATGAACACTTCCGCAATATACAAATGTCTTACAAAGGTATAGAATTAACAGGAGAGAGCTTGGGATCCATTCAACATAAAATCAATACAAGTGAAAACATTTTGAAGTTGGTTTTGGAATTTGTACAAGGCATTTAAAAAATTAAACATCTACCACTCGGCTAGCTAGTTATTTTAAAAACAACTACCCTTTTGTGGCAGTGTTGGTATCAGCAACCACAAATTATAACCTCACACCTTACTCCCTCTTGAAGTCCTCTCCTTGAAGCTCGTAATAAAATAAGCATTACAAATGAAATATTTGTTGCTTTAAGGGGAAAAGAAACATTTACAAGAAAACACAAAAATATACCTGTTATAATCCATTATGAATAAATATACACTTTAAACTGGCTGAATACAATCTTTATACATTAAGATTTAATACAGTTTGTTAGCCATTTTCTTTCTTTTTCATAATGTATTTTATCAAAATTAAAAAAAAATACTGTTTTATAGAAAAATGGCAAAGTACAGTAGTTTCATTCCAATTAATGGGTTCTTAAAACCCAGAGTAACCTATTTAAGCCTAATTCAAACCTGTAAACATTAGTCAGTCTTTTTTTTTTTTTTTTTAAGGAATCCTCATATTTGGTTATCAGGACTGATGTCAGACATCCTACTAACTGCAGGTTTTGAATAGATGTGCTTGACGTATACAATTAAAGCCACTATAAGGTGACTTAGCAGTTAAAAAACAATTAGCTTGTACAAATGAAAATATTTTCAATATTTGTCATAAATAAATGGAAAAATATCAAATGTTCCAGCTTTAACAAAATACCAGGGAATACAGTAAGCCTTACCACATTGATTTAGATCACCCCAACAACTATATACTTATTGTCCTGTCTCTACAGGCAGTGAACAGCCTCCATTTGCCACAGTGGAAGGCCTTCGAGTCACTAGACTTACAATTCCCAGACAAGTTGGAAACAATTATTGCTTGAGGAAAAGCAGTTTGTTGTACTTTTTCTTCATAAAAGTGCACTTAAGTGCAAAGTTAGCTTGTCAAGAAACAACTTTAAATACAAAATAGTGCTTGTCTGAATTTTGTGCCACTGTGCAGTATAAAAAAAAAAAAAAGGAAAAAAAAAAGAGTGGCCCTCAGCAGCCATTAAGTGCAAAGTGCTTTGGCAAGTCCTGCTGTCACCTGCACTCAACTGACATTCCATTCTGTGATGAACTTGACATAGATGGTTCTGCTAACGTTAACATAACTGCAGCCGTAATGGAACTAGAGGAAGGTGATGAGGAGGAAGATGATGTAGTAGCAGCACCTGCACAGGAGAAGGAAAACACAGGTTATAGAGATTCATAAACCAAGCAGTAAAAATGTTTTCCTGTTCAGTAACAAGCACTGGTACATACTGACTCCAGTAACTACTGCCTAGCAATGGCAAAGAAACTCGCCTCCATTGCCTGGTTTGTGTAGGCAACACTGACAGAAATATGCAGCCGTGTGCAAGGCAGTGTGGCACCATTACCTCTCCTAACCCTGGGTCATGGACCACCCAGATCAAGGGCCCAGCCAAAGGATGCCCTGAGCTCGTTCCTGACCCACCAGCACAGTCAACTGTTCCCTTTCTTTCCCACGGGAATCAGCACAGGGCCTTGTCCCGGCACTGAATCTGCACATTCGCCCTGTTCTGGCAACCAAGCAGCAACTGCAGTTCCCAAAAAAAACCCATGACCGTGACCCATGTCACGGCTGTGGCCATAAAATTCTACTACACGTGGCATTTCTCACACAGGGAAAATGATCCTTTTAGCATTCCTAGAAGCAGGCACACTAGAACATTCCTTACAGCAACAGGTGTGGCAGCTTCTGAGAGATGAGAAATTTAACTGGTCTCCCTTAAAGTCACAGAACAAACCCCTTATCCTAAGGGGAAAGTACTAACTAGGCCCACAAGCAATACTACAGTAAATTTATCCGTAGCTCGAAGAAAAGTTAGAAGTTATTAATAGCCGTTCTTCTCCACTTAGATAAGTTGATTTTCTGTATATCTTCTCCTGTATGAAGTAGTTGTGCCTCAAGAGCATGAAACAGACTGCACACCTTGGTAATGCTCTTCCCCTTCCACAGTCACTGAGTATCTGATCCCCGCCTTCTAACGGTCATAAAATAGCTGCACACAGCATTTCCCAAAACCCAAACAAAACCACACTCCTAATGACACACATCTCCCTACAAATTATCCAATTCTTATCAGGACCTTAATATAATATGCAATTAAGCCCTCTAAAAGTAGAATTTAGTTTCCAGCGCTTACTTTCCCGCTCTTTTTTCTTTAAGCGCTTTCTTCTTCGGTCAATGGAAGCCACCTCAGATTTCAAGGACAGGTAATGTTTCCTGATTTCTTGCAATTTTTCTTGGAGAACTGTTATGCGCTCCGCACTAGTTAGGTTTTCCAAGTCAGCTGCAAGTTAAACAATCTCTGTTAATTATTGTATTGAAGCATTTCCAAACACTTCTGAATGTCAGTGAAGTGGGAAGTACTCAAATCTTAGTGATGTGCTTTGAGGTAGCAGACAGCAAAGCTAACAAACATAACAACAGCAGCTGCTCCTTATCACCACAAATTTGTTAGTTTTTAATTATTCTCTACAAGATACCACCATACACTCTTTGGAGACTTTTTAAAGAACTGGGAGAGGAAAAAAAATGCATTCTCTTCCCCATAAGGAGGAAAAGGAAAAAAAAATTAAGACAACTGATGAAAACATAAGGGCCAAAACTAGCTTTGAGCCTGTTGCTTTCATTCCTGATGGAGCTCAGTTTGGCCCCTGACACCATGAAGGTCAGCCTTGCCTGACTTGTCTTGGTTGTTGCAAAACAAGCAGGTTACAACAGCAATCTGCACAGCTGTGGAGTGGTTCTGGCACACTCCCTGGCACATGTGCCATAAGGAATAACCATACAGGACCTCCTTGCTGGACACAGCCAGCACGGGAGCTGCCCCTCTGGCTATTTCCAGCTGGGAGCTCTCCACAGCATGGCACACAGCAGTGGGTGGCACAGGCAGGAGAAACTCTCGGTTCAGTCCAGGGAAGCTACAGGGAAGCCACACTGGTAACACTCCATTCAAAAGCATTTAAGAATCATTTAAACTACTGCAGGATGCAAAATGCTCTATATCAACCTGTAATGAGGGCAGCACCAACGGACCAGAAGCCACAACTCTATTAGGCTGTGGGAAAATGAAGAAAGCTCGGAGACATTACAAGTGTCTGACTGTGCAGCAGCAGGAAATGTGTCAAACAGCACTCCATAGACCAACTTCGGTAAAGCAACTTTAGCATATGGAGTGTAGCCAAGGTAGAAAGAAAGGAAGGAGCAAAAGCCCTTTAAATGTGTTGCAACAGGAAAGTGTTCAGTGAATCTCAAGGGGCAGTAAGTGACAATAAAGACCTTTTACATTACATACTCCTGAAGAGCACCAGAATGTAACTTGTCAAGAACTACTGGGAAAAAATACTTGTAGAAGTAGAGTAATGCTGAGATTCAGGGCTGGGGAGGAAATAAAAAAAACAACCCAGCAAAGTCAGATTCAATTGGTAAGTTGCACTAATACGAGGGAATAATAAGCCACTGATCTGTTTTTCAGACAGGCAAATGCAGGATCCTTTCCACACTGCTCACCCCTAGCCAGACCAGTAGCTTGACTGAAACAAACACAGTGGAAGTTCTTAATATTAGAAATAGTAAACATGTCCTAGTTCACTAATGCAAAATGGAAGGGAAAAAACTTACAAATCAATCACCTAAGTGTCTGAACAAGAACTAAGGAATGAGGAATAAAACAGCAAGGAAATACCAACAGAAGAAGCACACAGAGCAGATGATGTTCATGACAGAATGACAAGTATGCACAGGACAACAAGAACAGCAAGTCAGCTCAGGAGCCATATCTAAAAACAGTCCTGGAAGAGTGTGACATAGGCAGTTCCCTGTGCTGCAATTGCAAAAAAAGAAAAAAAAAACCCCACACCTTTTTTTTCCTTTAAATGAGGATTTATCACAAACTTAAGCAAATTCAGGATGGAAACAAGAAAGCCAAAAAACAGAACATTACAAAAGCCTTTTTTACACTATGCCACAAGATGACACTAGGTGTCTTTTCAAGAAAATACTTACACATTTGAAAACTCCATTTGTAAACTTTGGGCAAACGATTATTCTGTTCTTTGAGATCAGACTCCTTCTCTCCATTTTTACCACACTTTCCTGGAGATTGTGTTCTTGTGAGTGATTTGGTTTGGTGAGATTTCATGCCAGTAGAAACCGATTTTGCTGACTGAGACTTGGACACACTTTCACCAGCAGACAGTTCGTCACTGTCGCTGCTGTTCGCTGAAGAAACAAGAAGACATTGTTACAAAACAAACCCCAAACTAAAGCCTGTGAGAAGCAACCCCTGTGCTGATTTTCATACAACGGGAGCTTATTTGACACAAATCCTTTACTTTAAAATAACAGAATCCATCCTGGTGTAGCAGCTTGGCTTGATGCTCTCTGCATCACTGAAGCACAAACCAGGTATATAACCGAGCCAAAATGAACCACATCTGCCTGCTCATGGGGCTGTACTTTTTCTAAGAGTTCACAAGACTGATTGTTATGTTCCATCTCCTGTTCACCTTTTTTTTAACATCAGTTTCTAATGCAGTATTCAGTATATATAAACCTCTATCCCATTTTACTGCTAACAGTTACAGACAAACCTTTGACTGTATTTTTAGGACATGTATAGCAGAAATCAGAGCAAACAGCCTTTTCTTAGCCTTATGTCACCTTTATTTTCATTTTCCTTTACTAAAATCACTATCAATAATCTGGATATGTGTGACATACTCTAAAAATTCCTCAGACATGATAATAAAATCTTTTCATTTTGGAAAAAGATCTTTAGCTGACTCCAAACAGAAGAACTTCACCTCTTCACCTCTTTTTAACTAAAAAGCAACAGGCTGAACTGAACACAGGTTTTCAACCAAACCACTCAAAGGAGAGTAACAAAATAATCTATCTCAAAGACAAGATTTATGAGTAATGATTGAAAGGATGACTTTTTTTAGCATTATTAAAATAAAACTGGGATGACAGCAGGAGCAAGAGACTGTAATGCAACACAAGTCTAGTAAAGCAGTGGAATAAAATGCCTAGGAAATCTGCAGAAACTCCATTGTTAGAGTTGTTTTTAAAAACATGTTGAGTTTATATTTATTAAGAAAAATACAAATTCTTAATATTTATGCCTCAGTTGTACTTGCCCTGGGTGTTGACAAAATGAGCCCTGAACCTTTTGGCCTTTATGATCTGGTGATCTACACAGGAGAAACTGAATACCCAAGACATGTAGTGTGAAAGAGCTTGGCCAGCTGCTTGTTGGTGTTGGCTGGTTTAATGCAAAGGCAAGAGCTGAAGCTGCCACAAAAGCAGTTTAACAGATACATCTGAATTTTGCCAAAAGTTTTTTGGTATTTTTTTTGCTTACAGCTGACTCACATTTTATCTATTTATTTTCCTTATTACATCCAGTAGTACCTGAAGCCTAACAAAAAAGGGCACACAATAAGGACTATGTGGTAGTAGCTTTGAAGTTTCACATCCTGATGAAGACATAGGTTGAGAAAAAGGGGTAAATTCACCAAATCCAGGGGAATAATGGCAAGGCTAAAAATGGTGTATTTGTCCTGCAAATTCAGTTTGTTTTGTTACTTTAATTTCTGAGGTGAGGGTAGGAAAAAAGATTATGAAAGGAGGAGACAAGTGAAATGGAATTTAAAAGGATGAGAAAACATAAAAGGAGAACAATGAACATGAAGGACAGGTGGGGTGAAAACAAATACCAGACCAGCAAGCACAGACTTAGCAAAAGCTGTTAATAGAAAGCAGGGAGAGAAGCTGGGGGAGAGAGAGGAAAAAAGGCATGGCATATGCTTCTTATCCTTGTTTTAACTCCATTTTTTACAGTTATCCTCCAGGCTTCAGTCTCTAGCTGTTTCCCAGTATTTTTTTATTAACAATGAAATGAAGCAGTAATTGATCTTGTTGTCTCCCAAACACATGTGCATACGACCCCTAACACACCTCTGCTTTTATTAAACTTCCCTTACCCAGTATGTGGCTTCTATTCCAATTAGCTTCTACAACCACAAACAACTGCAAAAGCTGCATTATTTACTATAGATTTAACAGACAGCACAGGAAGAAAACAGGAATCTATATTATTTTGGAATTATTCTCATATTTGCTACAGGATAGAGATAAAAACTCATCTTGCAGAAAATACAGAGTATAATTTCCTTCAGGTCCCAGTCTCCCCTTTAAAACAGGCAGCTATCATGATATAGAGATACCTGTCCCAATCCTGCCATGTGTGAAATACTCACTCTTCTTGGCCTGCCTGAATTACACAATATTAAGGGCCTCTTAGAACAGGCCCAGAAATAATACAAGACATTTAAAAACACTCTGGCATTAGGTAAAGCAGTTTCTTCATTTAAACAGTGTTAAGAATTCCCTGATGAGAACATTTTGCCCGAATACATTTTTTAACAGACTTCATCTCCTACAATCAGTCAAACAAATGACACGGTACTTTCACACCTTTTATTTCACACTAAGCTGCTGTACTTACTAGTTTTACTCTTCTTTTTGCTGTTCACAGATGTTTTGTGGCTTCTTTTCTGCTTTTTTGAAGAGCTGCCTCCTCCCTGAGCATCTTTAAGTCTTTTTTGGCCTGTACAGACTATAATTGGGAAAAGATAAAAAAAAGAAAATGAAATTAAATAAATGCTTGCACTCTTCTGTGTTTTTCAGTCTCAAAAAAACCCACAAAACACTTCAAAGTTAAAGTTTGTAGACAACAATGCAACTGTTCCTGCCTATCCTTAATGCAGCTCAGTTTTCTACTTCTACTGACAAGGGGAGGTGAAAGACAATGGAAAGAAGGCAAAGTTTCTTTGCGCAGAGTGCACATGTACGATGATTACGAATGACTTTCCCATACGCATCACCAGAACTTCTCTTGAACCACATGGATTAACTATCTTTTTAATACTGTTAATTAAATAGGAATACATTTATTTAAAAAGTTATCAAGAGCTACTGGGACTAAAAAATGTTTTTGTAAGTTTGCTGTACTTGGAAGCTGTGAGAAAAAAACCAAAGCCATAACCTGTGATCAGCAATTATATTAATTGAAGGTATAAAAAAAAATAAATCTTACATAATGTTAAAAAAACCAAGAAAAGAAAGGCAAACAAGGGAAAAATTGTACTAGTATTTGGGACTACATGGGGGAAAAGTAGAAAAAGAAGATGGAAGAATTCTAGTACACCTGCTAAAAGAGACTGTTTTAGGAGTTCTTCAAACGTTGTTTCATAACCATGTGACTTACAAATTAAAAATTACCCCTGGAATAAAACAATTTAAATTAAGGAACCCAATTTTCTGAAACAGGTAACATGCTGACAAAACCAGAGAGGAAGTTAAAGTCTAATGCATGTAAAAGTACTCCTTTACAATAGTGTAAAACTTCTTTCAACTGGCAACAAACTACTTTCATATAAAAAACCCCTAACAACTTAAACCTACACAGCTCTAATCAGCAAAGGAATACAGGTGTATTTATCGAGGGGTACACATTCACCTCTTCCAAACTCTCTCCTTTAAGGAAACACACTTTGTTGCATACTTTCAGAAGAACATTTCCAACAGAATGCTGAAGGTAACACACATTTAAGCGCATTTTGAAAAAAATTAGCTAATTGTTAGCCAAAATCTACTGGGATAAAAAAACCCCACTTCTTTCTCAGGATTAAAGCCAAAACATATTTTCTTCCTTTGTGTTCATAATTTTTAGCCACTACAACACAGTGAAAGTAGCTGTACTTTCGATGAACTGCAAAACAGCCAGTCACTTTCAGAAGAAAGCTTTTGGATCTAGCCTGGCCAGCAGTTAAAAAGCAGGCAGCAGTACAGC
The DNA here is from genome assembly GCA_013397725.1 of Rhagologus leucostigma. NCBI lineage: Eukaryota > Metazoa > Chordata > Aves > Passeriformes > Rhagologus > Rhagologus leucostigma. The sequence continues at coordinate 1,403,330 of VZTD01000299.1, read as the reverse complement.
GACATCATGTGCACAAGTGTTTATTATCCCCTGTTCTCTAGTGGTTTCAGGAAAGGAACTGAAAAATCCCATATGAAAGTGAAACATAGCTGAAAAGGTCAATGCATTTATCAGCTTGACTTGAATCTTAAAAAGTTAATGTTCTAGAAAAATACATATTAGAAATGACTGCCTAAGCACCCTAGCAGCAGGAGGGCTTTCTCCCCCTAAACAAACAACTTAGAGAATCAAATTTCATGCAAGAAAAGCATCTTCTGCTTCTAAGGACAGTGCTTAAAATGCTTGCATCTTTCTACAATAAATATTCCTTACACAACTATTACAGTTTGCTTTGGGCTTTTTTTGCCATATCCAGTATAAATTTCATCCTTTTATCCTTTATCCCTCATTGAAACCACCACAACTTCTAATGAAAGGCCAATAAACTTGCTGGCAGATTATATTTTATTCACAAGATGATTATGCCATTTCCACACATCTGAAATGGACAGCAGGCTACTACTTCCTGCAACAACTAACTTCACTGCACCGTAACCATAACAGAATGAAAACACATCAGCAATGTTAGAAATAAGAGCTGATTAGGTTGGAGACAGCTGTTTACCCTCTCCTTTACCTTTTTCAGCATGCTCTGGCTCTGGTTGATTACTACTACTGGAGCTGACGCTGGCATCAAAACCTGTCGGAGAAATATTTCCCTCAGACTGGAGGTCTTGCAGCTCCCCTGCCACGCTGTCCACCTCTATTGTGCTATCTGTTTCACTTTTGATGCTTCGTATCTCTTCTTGATTTGGTGGCAGTGTCTCAGACACAGTGACACTCGACTGATGTCTGCTGGACTCTGTCACAGTTACAGAAGAAGGTGACTCAGGAGTTGTAGGAGGAGTATTTAGCACTGAATTGCTGCCACTACTTGGAAATTCAACTTTCTTCTCACCCGCTTCAGTCGGTTTCTCCTCAACAGGTTTAACATCCACGCTCGCTGGCAAGGATTTTTCAAGTTCACAGTTAGGCAAAGAAATACCTTCTTCTGCAAGAGTCTGAAGCTGCTCCTCTGCTGCAGCATCCTCAGGAGCAGCGTGTGGAGGAGAGGCAGCAGCCTCAGTATCAGAGTCTGAGAACAGCTCCTTCAGCGTTTTCTTCGGCCACTGTCCTTGGATACTTGACCACACGTCTTTGCGATCCTTTGCTCTGGTGTTCTGAAGTCTTTCATCAGAGTTATTTAGAAGCTTTATTCTTTTCTCTCCCACTTCAGAAAATCCGGAGTAGAAAGTACTTGTCCGTAAAGATTTCCTTTTCTCCTCTAGTCCGTTGTACTTTTTCGTTGGAGTGATTTTCAGTTTAGATTTGTCTTCCTCATCTTCATCCGAGGAGCTGTTACTGCTGTTTTCTAAACTAAGGGAGTCTTTGTTTTTGGACTTCTCATCCTTTCTGTTAGGTGACACGGTCTTTAAGGACTCTTCTGCAACACAGTGTCTTCGTTTACCACGTTTCACTTGTGGTTTTGCTGTTTTATCCACGATCTCCTTTTTTCCATCCTTTCTCTTCTTCGTGGCTTCGTCTTCTCCATCGGAGTCACTATCTTCAGATAACTCTTCCATCTCTTTCCGCAATCTTTCAGGAGACTTGGATACAGACTTGGGCACTACTGCATCTGTAAGAGCTTTAGTTTCTTCTGGGAGGGATGAACCACTCTGTTCTTTTAGACGGAGTTCATTTTTATCTTGGCTTACAGTTTCGGGCTGAGATTCCTCTTTGCCATCAGCATGTACATTCGGGGCACTTTGGTCATCTTCTTGCTCACTATCATCAGAACTTTCAGAAGCTAATTAAAAATAAATCCAAACAAAACAAAAACAAAACAAGAAAAGTTTGTCTTGATTCTGGTTACAAAGAATTATTTAAAAAAACAAAACCCAACTAAAGAAAACCGTACAGATATGAAGACATGCTACAGGGATCTCTAGCAGTCTCTTTCTTAAATGGTACCTCCTGAAGAGTTCAAAAACTCACGGTATAACGGCTAGATTAGAAACTAGGAAGATTCTCTGTTATACAGTACATCTCCAGGAATTTCTGAAGAGGTAGAGAAAGCATTAATCCATAAAATACAAACTTCTGCATAATTACCCAAACCAGAAACTGAAAGATGTCCTTATATATTTCTTATGGGTTACAAATACTACCATTATCTGCCTTTTTTCCAATGCCCATAACATAGACATCACTTTCCCTGGAAAATCCAGTGTCTAAAGGACAGAACAACAACACACACATTGAATACCCTCTAACAAACCAACCTGATGATCAGCCTGGAAAAAAAAAGTGAAAGCAATAAAGAAAGGCACTTAGGGAAACAAACAGACAAGAACAATGTAGGACAACTGCAAGAAAATTCAGGATCAGCAATAAAGAAACTGAGAGAAGAACAAAGATATATAATCCAGAAGGAATCAACAGCAATCTCATTCAGTGGGAAAAGATATGGATTCAAGGAGAAACACAGGAACTGGCTCAAATATACATATATATATGTAACTCCTTGATTTGTAAAGTTAATTACAGATTAATTATCGCACTAATAACAGAGTCATCGTTAATTGCTTTTTTTTTGTTTCTCATTTCCTAAGGAAATGAAGCTTCATAGATTATGTTGATTGTTATTCTACCTACAGTTTTGGAACCCAGTGGCCAGTGTCATCCAAGTTCAAACAAGTTGGAATGATTATTAAATTCACACAGCTTCCACAAAAGTTTGTGGTTACCCAAACTACCTATACCATACATGATTTCTTTCTCTGGAGGCACGATCTAAACTAAGAATGAAGAAAAGCAACTAGGTATTATAATGCTGCTGTGGGAACACAGTTCTAGCAACAACAGACATGCAGATATGAATAATGGGTCCTATCGCTTAGATAAAAAAAAATTAAGAATTTAGAAATTAGATAAGAAGCAAAAATGCTTTGCTCTGTATCAAACAAATAAAAGGATGGCAACACAAATGTAATTGACTGTTAACACACTGAATCCACAGAAACTGCCGACACTGCTTCTGTCCAAGGGTTGTTTCTGAAGATGATGTTACAATTAGCCAGACAGACTCAAGCATTTAATTGCAGCAGTTCCTCTACATTTTCATTTACTCCTGTTTAAAGGCCATTTACAGAATTAGAAAAAGCTTTTAAATACAATACCTTGTAGCCCATTAATGATAGAAGTAATTTCTATTGATTTAACTGGAGCTTGTTCAGTATTTTTGGCTTCAGTGCTGTCAAGTTTGGACCCAGTCTCTGGTGATATGCTGGTGTGAAAGGGGGGTTTTGACAAACGTCGCAATTTGCAGGGTTTAGGAGAATACTTCTCTTCCTTCTCTCTGTCAGTTTTATTCTAGGTGAGAAAAAAGATACCAAAACTCTTCTCATTTGAGCACACATCTTATCATGGATTACAATTACACAGTGCTTACAGTTATCTTAAACTTTCAACCTGTACAGGAAAGCTCTCCTCTTTGTTTAAAGGACTACAAATACCTTTCTGCACTCAATGCCAAGACCTTTCTGCTGAAGACAGGGACTTTGTCAACACTAAAACAAATGGGAAAACAAACACAACCAGTGCTCCAGGTGTAGTGGCACTGCAGGATATGCCAGGCTCAGCAGTGGCAGAAAGAAAAGCTTCCTTGCAGCCCACTGTCCAAGAAATACGTCATCATCTAAGCCTAAATATCAGTTGTGGAAGAATCAATTTTGAAAGAAATGCTTGGCAATAAAATTATAGAGTTCCATGCACATGGACTAGCACATAGGTTTGCTCTGCAGAATCATGGAGCTCTCAAATTTCACTCCCCCCCAAGTTGGCTCCCAACACTGTCAATAACCTGTATCCTTCCTATTTGTTTTCTGTAAATGACTACATACATTTAATTTAAAAATTCAGGAAAGAAGGAAAGAGAAGCTCCCCCTCCTCAACTCAAAAAGAAAACCCAAAACCATGATGAAAAGAGTATCCATGTTTAAAAGGCTACGAAGTTGCTTTTCCTGACAATCATTTGTCGGCCAATCAAAAGGTCAGGAAGGGAGGCAGGGATTATGTAACTATGTATCAAACCAATGCTGCGGGCAACAAGAGGGAAAAGAGAGAAAAACTACCTTTATTTTCTTTCGATGCTTAATTTTTGGTACATTTTTATCAGCTGGTCTCACTATCTTGTCTGCCTTTATCCATTCATCGTACCTAAACAGAAAAAGAAATTGTACACATTTATGGTTTTAAGCAGACAATCACATCACAATAGAAATTTAACAGAGGAAAAAGATAATTAGTAGACACGTAAAAACAGAATTGGAATTTGAATCAAGTAATTTGTGTAATTCTCAACTCTGCGAAGTTTCAGCTAAGGTTCAGAGGATTAAAGTCCTTTTACACTGAAGGCTAAATGCAAAATCTTCTATTTTCCAGTCTGCACAGAACAGCAGAAATCCATGTATGCAGGTAAAACAAACTACCTGAATGAGAAATCTGTACAGACCTCTAAACGTTGTAATTCCTATTTATACACTGCAAAACCTTAACAATAGAATAAATTCTTTCAACTACATAAAATGTGACCAGTTAATAAAAATAAACTCTTTCCATCCTGAGTGACTGCAAAGAGCTACCTGGAGTGAGTAACCCTTCAGAGTCACCAACTTTGAGTCACTGACTTCACAGTGACATTTTTCAGTTCCTTTTCTGTTAAAGGTTTCCATTTTGTATCAGACATAAGATACAAGACAAAAACATACTAAATAGCACCAAGATAGTAACAACAGGCATCTTGTATTCAAGACTGGACCTGTTAAGTACAAATCCAAGACCAAAGAAGTACATTCTTAGTAAGAATATACTGTAACTAAGGTACTGTGCTTGCCAGATTCCTTGTGTATTTCTGAAAAAATTCAGGAATCATTTAAATCAATTTTTTCCCTCCCAATAAAAATAAGCTGCTTTACTACTTAAACTGTAAATTCAAGAACGACCTGCATAAGAAACAGTTCCGTCAAAAATTAGTTTGTATTAACTTTGGCCTGAATGTACATACAAACAAACTCTGATCCTCCTAGGCAAACATGAAAATAAAGGGAAAAAAAATCAACTTTAAAAAACACAAAACGGCAAACCACACTCTCCAGAAAAAACTGGTACAAGATGGAGTTGAGCACAATCACCATGCTGGTTTCCAGCTGGGCTTACTTGATTCTACTTTGATACATGCAATGACTACTGATACAATCCGAATTCAGCTCCTTTGCAACCACTGCCAATTGTATCAATAATACTGACATAATTTAAAAATATTTAGGGAAAAACATGCAAGTTTCCAACTTGCTTTCCTGTGTATTACAAGTTATGATCTATACACGGGATTTCAGTATTCTATTAACTTAAATTTATAGCAGTAGTCTGAAAAATAGCTTTCCAAAACAATTTGTTCCGGTTTGTTCCCCTCCATGTGACAATAAAAATCACATAGTCTCACAGCAGACCACACAGACTATGATATACCAAGATTGCCTATACTGCTGGAGATACCACTGTCATTGTACTATTACACTCTCATTACCAGGTGAAATGTCAGTAAACGGGTTAAAAACTGAAATATAACTCTGCATAGTACTTGCTCAGTACGGAAAAATCCCATATTCTGTGAGACTTTGGGAAACCTATCTGAAGCAATCTTTCTTCAAGACAAAAGACATGTTTCGCTAAGGAATACCATGAAGTGCCTGCCAAATGGACTTTGTGACCCAGAGAAATGTAGGAGTATTTTATTAGATCTAAATACATGCAGGAAAACAGCACAGGACCTGACAAACACATGGTGAAAAGGAATGATTCTGACAGTGTCCTTTCTGCCTCAAATACATTGCTAGAATACCAAATTTATATTCGCTCATTCTTATGCATCTCCAATAAGAAAATAATCTTCCTCCTATGCAAAGTCTCTGCACAGCCCACACTGTCTGAGATTCACAGCAACTGCAGTGCCTGTTGGGGCAAGAGCTGACAGACATGGGGGCACACTGAACCAAAGGAGAAATGCAGAATCTGAAGGGAATACCTGTACGTACCACAGAGTCTTAAATACTATGCACAAGAAGCAGTGGTCACGCAAGCCCTCATCTCAAGGAGCACAAGTTGAAACACTAATGTGTGACAGTCACAGTTCCTGGCCAGAGCGTATCCTGCTTTACTCCTGACTGCACCCAAAACAGCAGCAGACAGACCCTTCGAGGAGGCCACAGAAATCTCACATGTTCTCCAGGGAATCAGCTGCCCACACTTCACGCCTTTGCATCACACAGCTCCTTTCACTACTCACACATTGGATGCATATGGTTTGCCTAAACCTGGGACAACTGGACCCCAGGCTGAAACGGATCCTGCAAAAAAGATACATTCCAAGCCACAGTTGACAACTTGACCCTAAATTACATTTTCCTCCACTGCAAGACAGAGAAGCACCCTGAAAGCTGCATCTAAAATGGGGTGTGTGACTCAGACTAGAGCCTCTTTATAGAACTGCACCTGCTAACATATGAAAACTTACTTCATCACTAATCCTGCTTTAGAAATCTGTTCACAAAACAAAATAAACCCAAAAATATTATCAAAAAAGTTCTTCAGCTCTCATTACAAGAAGCACGTACTTTCAGAGGACCTGGGTTGTTTTACTGCAGTGCTGTCTCTCACATGCACTTGCTTCACCACCCTACAGTGAGCAGATGAGTGCAGAGAAGAAGGAGATAATATGGGGAGCTGCTCCTAAAAGAGTTTACACAGATTTCTTTGCAAATCAAGAGAGGGGATTTAATAAGAAATTATTATTTATTTATTTTTAAAAATCAGGTTTCATATAAAAACCTGGAATGCTTTCATAAAGAAAATCCCCCCGCCTTACCAAAATGAAGACAAAGAAGAGCACCTTGCATCAGAGTATGTACTGATTCTATTACATCCATAGGCACTACTTGCAAGCTAAAATCCACCACAACACACTCAGAGATTGCACAGTCGATCTTCCACAGAAGTACTAGAGCAGAAACAAGGAAGAAAGTGTACTTTTCCAGACTAGATTTATACTAGCAAAGGTACCACTTTCTCAGGGTGACCTCAAGGAGCCAGAAAGCCTTAGCAAACTCACTGAAAAGTTCCAGTATGCAATCTGTAGCTGCTAAAAAGGGAGAATCAAATATTTTTTTCGGCTGTGATCAAAGAAAGGAGAAGAACTAGTCCGATACCCAAATACTGGATATTAGATGGGGATTCTGGTTTGTTTAATTTCTTTTCTGTTTTTTAAATAATCTCTCCCCTGCACCCCCATGACATACGTTACTCTCCAGAGCCCGAATGTTTGCTAAAAGTTTAATTTCAGTGGTTGACTGTTAAGTATAAAATTTATATATGAAGTAATGTTTCAACAAACTTAGACAGAAATTACCACTTTCACACACAGATTTCTGAAGGAAAGAAGTGTTGAAAATAATAAGGTTTAGCTTTAAACACTTGAAACATTCAAGAATAACATATCTTGTGATGTTGTACCATAGTGACACACAGTTTCAACAACCTAAATGCTTTTAAAATATGCACCCTCTAATTACTGGGAATACACTGCAGAAGAAAGTCACCTCAAACAATTACACAATGAACTTTTCTTTGCACTGGCAGCTGAAGATTAAAATTACAACAGAAGGAACTGGCACTGTAGGCCCCAAAGAAGTTTTAGTTACATATAAAGTATACATAATTCAGAACATTACTGGTCTGTGGGAAGTACAGTTTCTCTGTATTTCTCTGCTTTTTCTGGTTAACATAAAGTAACATAAGCAGGTCCCCCTAACAGGGTAGAGATTTCTACCATTCCCTTTCACTACAAGTCAGGCTACACGGAACACTACCATTCAGAGAGCTTTATCAGAGACACACATCACCTGAATCTCAGGAGCTAACAAGATCCTTTAGCATAATGCTGTACAGCTTCTGCACTTTCTATTTACTCTTCAAAAAAAAAAAACCAACAGCTCTTAGTGTCACTGGTTCCAAAGCATTTAAAAAAAAAAGCCCAACTAATGAAGATGAGTATCAAGTTTACCAAACTTCATTCCAAGTACCCTAAACCATGTGAGCACACCCACACACACAGTTACTCTGACTTCCAGACTGATACTGAAATTAACCTGTGATAAGAAATATTAGTAGTTATTTAGGATTTCTGCTCAAACTCATGAGTTTAAAGAACAGGCGATTAAATGGCATACTTGACCAAAAGGGGAAACAGGAAAGTCAACTTTAAGGAGTAGGAGAATGACAGAATTAAAAAACCCCTAGATGATTAGAAAATCCTAGTTCAGTTCACCCCCTGTACTGTACATACTGTACTTGTACTTGCTAAGTAAGCTACAATGACTAAGGAGAGGAGGGAATTGCTTCCTACCCAACTAAGGCAGCTGCTTTTCCAGGTTGTCACTGACTAAAAGCCGAATCAAGCTATTACAGCATACAAGACTAGTCTTCACAATACTAAACTATCAAAGTGTTTAGATGCTGGCTAAAGCTGAGGCTTACACACTCAAGCTGAGGCTTACACACTCTTCTGTCAAATCCAAAAATCTAAGTAATTTTACACAAGTGAAAAAAATCAGCCATATTTAGCAGCGTCCACGCACAGTTCCACAGCTAAATCTCAATCACTGATGTACTTGTCAGCGAAGAATCCTACTCCCCCCCCCCAAACCTTTTCACAGGGCTCTGTTAAAACACCAGGTTAAAATAGAAACCCAAGTCCTGCTGCTAGAAAGACCAAACAACCAACACTCCTTACTTCTCAAATGAGTGCAAGTTAACTAAAAATGCTTTTATTATCAAACATATCCTAGTCACAGAAACAATGCCTCTGACATCAATCTGCAGATTTGTTTAAAACGCAGAGTTAAAAACTTAGAATCTTGATTTCTCCTTTAAGAACTGGGGCGCTGGGATCTCCAAGGTGAAGAAGACTCATTTTTGACTTCTCATTTCTTCAGATTTGAAGTGGCACTGCTCAAATAAAAATCTGATCATCTCACCTCACAGCACATATAATAGCATGATTATTTGCTCAAAAAGAAAAGTAACTTCTATGCTTACGCGTGAATTCCAAAATAAGAGTTTAAAAGCAAGAAACCTCTTGAAATGGTACACACAGTAATCTTCCAGTGAGCAGGATGAAAATTTCAGCAACTTGCACTCCAAGGGTGTCCTCCTCAATAAGGACCAGACCAAAACGCAAGTCACACCCCAGCTCCCACCTTGAGCACGCTGCATCTCCCCTTGACTTCACAGCCCACTATGCTCACAGATGTTGCCTGAAGACAGTTTATGCCAGATCCTATGCCTGTAGATCAGTGTAGATCAAAATTCTACCGAAGATCGGTATCAGAACTGGCAAGAGCGGGACTCCTCCTCGGCAGCAGCTTAGGTGCACCTGGAAATCACCAGGCCTCGATGCAAAGAGGTGAATTCCAAGGGAGCAAGAGAAGCATCGTACTTCTCTGTTACCTTTGCTAGCAGATCTTGCTAGAACTGAACAAATGACGTTTGTCCTGCCCTCTTGGTCACAGGCAGGATGCTCAGATGACAGATGAAGGTTACAAGAACCTCAGCTTTCCCAGAGAAGGAAAAATAAGTAAAGAAAAAAGTACATCAGACTTGTCTCAGACTGGGGGGGGGCTTTACAGTTCTTTTAGAGACAGTAATAAAGTTAAAAAGATAATAGTTAATGACAATGAGCAGTTATGTTGAAACTGAGGAAAGAAGCAGACATGCTTATAAGCTGCTCAAAAACTTTAGTTTTCTCTACTGTTCTCAAAGTTGTTTCAAGTTTTAAATGGCAAAAAAGAAGTCTGAAATAGCAAGACAAATACTTCAACTTATTTCTATTAATGCTAGACTAAAGACAATAAAAAGGATATGCTCCTCCTTATATTAAAGAAAGCCTAAGAAGCCACTATGCTAAGAAGAGTCTTGCTAGGAAGTTTAGGGCAGCCTCAGGGGGGATGGGGTAGGGAGGGAGGGTAGATATCAGATCAGATGAAATGCAGTTATTTGCTGTGCACTTATTTGCCACTAGGAATCTTGCTGTTATCCATTTAAATACCATACTGCTGGTGTACTCTGTGCTTCACTGACAAGAGTGAGTTCACAGCCTCAGCCAAATGCACTACTCAAATACTGTATGAGAGGAAATCGGTTTAAGAGAGCCAGAGGAGGAACCTGAAAAGACTGAGGTGCCACTTGTATGGGAAGATCTAAAAGTAAGATGAGGAACAAATGAAGCCTTCTTTGAACAAGTCATTTTAAGATGATTTTCAAAGTAACTAAAGCCCTGCATTTATATAGTGTTAAAAATCTAAGTTTCATACAGTACAATGACCTCCACAGAACACCAATACTGAAAGTTTAGGACTCCAGATGTCTATTAATTTAGTTTTTAAAACTCATAAGTGTATTTGAGAAGTAATTCAAGAAGTAATCACTAACTAAAACTCAAGTTACCTCACGTTCCATCCACAGTAGTGCACCAAGTAAAGGACTTCTCCACCTTCGATGTCAGAATCTTTAATACTAGCTTCATACATTTTTTGATTTTTCCCTCTTCCATACCGCACTTGGACTTTCATGCCTGGTGGATAGCATTCAAACTCTTCTTCCTCATTGTTATTGTTGTCTTCTTCCTCCTCCTCCTCCTCTTCCTCCTCCTCTGCTTCTTCTTCATCTTCATCTTCTTCCTTATTCGTGTCATCTCTTGAAAGGTTTAAAAAATTGTAGAGTTAATATGAGATACTTCATAAGCTTTTCAGTTCCAAACCACATATATTGATAAATATTGTGGATGCATTAGAGACTGGGAAACAGGAGGCTCCAAATATGTGAAACTGTACTACAGCTGAGTAATATCAGCAAAATAGGATAAAGCAACACACACAAAATCCAGTGACTGTAAGGTGCGAAAGTGACTAAAAGAAAAAAAAATCCATCAAAATCTGTATGAGTAGAAGTTGTTCAAACTCATCTTTATATGATTCTTGCATGCAGTTTGTTTAAATATAATTTTCTCACTTAAAACTAATTCTTTTCAATATAGAGAAAATTTCCTAAATTCCATTTTTCAACCTACAAGTTTTACAAATGCCTCTTGAAATTTGCTTCTCAAAAAAAAATCCTTGCTTAATTACAATAAATAAACTCTATCTCAACAGCTTGAAATTACTGCAACCACAACCAGATTTTGGACAAAAAAATCCCCAACACCTTATGCGATTGTATTAGCAAATTAAACAACCTGTGCTAATTTATGACCCTGTCACTCCTTGGCAATTACACCAAAAGTATTCTAAGTATGTCAAACTTGCATTTAATTACTATATAAATATACAAGCCACAAGCAGGTGTTCACTGCTTTCAGAAGTGAGCTAATTTTGAACACATCTTTAGATGTTTTGGACCAATTTTCAGCAGCAGTAAGAACCCACAAATCTTGCTTGTTTCAGTCAGTGGTAGCTATGGGCTCCTCAGTTATCTGAAAATTATCTGCAATCAACCTAAAGAGGCAGACTACATTACAAAAGTTAATGGGGGAAAATGTCTTTTAATCTTAATTAGACTTATAAAGCAGTATTATTGGCCCTCATATCATTCTAATCCCACACTCTGTGCAACACAGTACAGATTTAGTTGCTGACTAAATTCACAACAACTGCAGACCACCCATAATCCAAAAATGTGGAACAGGTATGTTTGGATGTCTGGATAAGAGAACGTACATACTGCTCCAAGTCTGATTCACACCAATATTTAAGTTAACCTCACAAACACAAAAGTCTGTATTGATAATCCAGACCTTTCCACAACATTTTCAGTAGAAAATACTCAGATCAACCAAGCTACTTTCCCTCTGCAAAAGGATGCTCCTTCACAGAAGTAAAACTGAAGTATTACTATCTAATTAACTGGCAAAAGGTAGTTCAGAACAATAAGCTAAATTCAACTGTAGGATAACCACATGGATTTAATAAAACTACTTCAGAAATTAATGCTGTCACATAAATATATGCACAGGCACACTAAATATATAAATAGATATATGTATATACACACAAGTGCATACACAATGAAACAAAGGCTAAAAAAATCCTCTTTGTCTATTAAGTACACCAAGTCACAGACAACATATCTATTCAGGTATATGTGGCATGGACCATACAGTTTACTTCTAGAAGGCCAAGATTTTAATTTTATATATATACACATATATACACACACGAAATCTTGGCCTTCCAGGAGATAGAAAGATACATAAAACTATATACTTTCAGTGAACTACTTTCCTAGTGAAGTTAAAACCACCAGAGTTAAAAATGCAACATGAATAAACGAGCTTTGAAAGCTCACTTATGGCAAAATTTACTTCCCAAGGAAATCAGGAGAAAAGGTGCCCAAAGACTCAGGTGAAAAAATCCTGACTACAATTCCACAGCTAACAACAAAAAGCACCAACCAGTAATTTAAAGGATTTTACATTATACTCTCTGCTGCACTAAACAAAAACTCCTAGCTAATTTCAGTTCAACAGGTATTATCATATAAAAGCTAAAAAAAATTGCGATCAGAAGCAGAGCCACTACCGCTCCAAGAACAAGATGAGCTTGTGATTTTCCATTATTAAGTACACTTCAAAACTGCAATGAGCCAAATTTTGCCTTTTTTTTTTTTTCCCTCTCCAAGATCTAGGGGCACAATCTTTGAATGCTGTCTGCAAAGTAAAGTATGCCTATGCCAGAGATTCAGGATTTTCCAGACACTGGCAATTATGGTGCCAGTGACTCTTCGAAAGCTGAACAAATTTGGAGTCTCTCATCTTAATCTCCCTATGGCTTTCTTGGTGTCCCAACAGATACCCTACAAAGACTCTACAAAAATACCAGCAATTGGTACCCTCTGGAAGAGATGCGTGAAATCATCACTGTGAAGTTGAGTAACTTGGATGGTCAAGGAGATGTGAATAGCAGGCTGTACACAGGTGGAGGGCATGTCAGGAAGCAAAAGCAAAATGGAAGCAGAGATGGCTGCAATTAAAAAGTGTTCCAAGGAGTGGCCTGGTTAGCGATCATAAGCTCGAGATTTTAGGAAACCAAACAGAAGCAAAGAATGTTCATCGTTTTGGAGCAGAAAAAAACCAACACACTCATATAGCTCCTGGAACAAAAAACCAACCAAACACAAAAAAACAAAAACCCCCCAACACAAAACCCAAGAACATATACCAACGGTTGCAAGGAAGATACTGCCTTATAATGCCATAAATGGTTCAAACCTGGCAGTGTAGACAAAGGAGAAGCCATGACTGCCACAAAACAGAGGTTTCTAAGAGGAAATTGTGATTGTAGGCATCCAGCATGCACAGTCATAACTTCATTAGTCCATGTATGTATGCATGAGATCACTGGATTTTCTTCAGTGCTGTTTAGTCAAAATCCCGTTTCGGGGAGGGCATGGGGAAAAGGTTAAAAAAAAAAAAAAGAAACAAACCTCTTGGCAGCAGACAGTAATTGTCAACTTAAAACCAGAACCAAGCAATATCTACCACAAAGCTGCAATAATCTGAACAACCCAAGTAGCAGCTGATGAAACAAGGCGGCAGTAGATGTGCATACACAGTGTACAGCAGACACAACAATACAAGTGTAACTTTGTTCCAGAATCCAAAGTATTACCAGAAAGCTTATTAGGACTCAAAAGCATTTCAAATTACAACCACAGACTAAAAAGAATACCTCCACCCCATCTCACAAATATATAAACCTTCAGAAGCAAGAAATGAATGACTTAAAATGCAAAACTATTTGTTAATAAAGTAAAACCATTCAAATGTTTAGGTCATACAAATACTGCTTATCATTAGTTCCAAAGGACAATGCAAAATCTTCAAAAGGCTAAAACCACATACACAGGTCATTCTCAGTCAATATAAAGATTTAACACCAACAAGCCCTTAATTAAGTGTATTAACAACCAGATGTCGTTAACAGATGAAACACCGCTGCTCTTATATCACTCAAGAAAAATGCAGCATCATGCAAACCTCTTTCAACCCCCATTCTCTGCCACTAAACACAAGCTGTAACAAAGCCCAGGTGAAACCTATAAGACAAAGTGTGATTTGGAACATTTTATCTGCCTCCTAGGATCCCTGTTTTGCAGCAAACCTAACCCTACTCCAATACACTTCCCGTGACACACCAAACTGGTAGACACAGCAGGTGAGATGGCATATGCAAGATTATTTTTTTCAGGGGTTATTCTAAAATTTGAGGAAGCAAGACTATTTCAATTATTGGCTCAATTAAGTCATTACAGCTAATTGAACCACTAGCAGAAATAAACTTTAGTATAATTGACACTTCAAGTTTAGGAATTAGCTTCTATTTTTGTTTTCTGCTTATTTTTTTCCTTTTTCTCATGCTAGAGCATAATTTAACCTCTATTTCTCATAATACAGAGCTGAAAGATGTTCAGTCTGTCCTCATATTCTCAATCACAGATGTTTTGAAGTGACTTTAAGGCAGAGAGGCCATTAAGACCTTTACTTACGCCATGACAATGGAATCTCATCTTTAATTAAACAAAATAACAAACTTCCCCAAAAATCACCAGTATTTGTCTTCCCTCTTGTCCTGGTTTTGGCTGGGATAGAATTTACTTCTCCTTGGTAACACAGTACTCTGTTTTGGATGCACCAGAGTGGGGAGAAAGTGAGCCAGTGGTTGCATGGTACACAGCTGCCAGCTGGGTTAAACCAGAACACCTCTGAAGCTACAAAGAAAATCTGAAAATAAAAGCCCCAGAGACTTCTGTCTGCACACAAAAAATTAGAATAAATGCAGTTAAGAGTCCCCTGTCCCAAGGGAAGGAGAAGGCACTACCTTGATCTGAATCACAGCTGAGTGTAGTGCAGCACACTTCAATCATGCAAGCACGTAGTCTGTAACCAGCGTGTTCCTCTGCTGCCACAGACAGGTGAGAGGACCTCATGTTATCGCTTCTCATCATTCAGCCACGTGTTTTGAAACATTCCTTAAGAGGATAATGGGTGGTTCTAAAGTCTGACTGAACAGCACAGCCCTTCCTAGTTTTACAGCACTGTTTCACATTAAGCTTGGAAGCATCCAGTGTTTGATGAATGTGTAAGGACTCTCCGAGTCTCACGCAAGTCTCAGTGACAGCTACCGTGGTTAAAAACTTGCACAGTGACCATTTGCTATGTAAAATATGATGGCAGAACCACTTTTTCCAAATCAAAGATGTCTCCCTTCCATTCAATACACAGAGCCAGTACATTTGCACTGTCACTCTACACTTCATTATTGTGTCATTTGCACCTTATTGCTGTACCAAAAGCAATCATTACACGTATGTATGTATCAGTCTGTATTCTATATTAGGAAAAAAAAATCAATTAGACTGTTTCTGAAAACATGATTATGCAGAAACCTCTTTCTTAATACAAAGACAGCTGAAATACATAAATAGAACACACATCACAAATAAGAACATAGAAATACATTCCTATAAATAAAACTCCTAAGTATGGTTCTTAGAAGCATTTTTTGCATACATACCAACCATAAGATTCTGAGCATATGTTTACGCTACACATGCACTGAACATGACACATCATTCTCCTTTTTCCCAAGCTAATCAATTCCACACAGACCTGAATCAAACTGGAGAAAGATATCTCAATATATAGTTCTCAACTCTTCAGAAGCTAAGAGATAGGCCTTTTATATCAAATGTTCTACACTCCAAAAGATTCTAATCTTCTCACTACCATTTTAGATTCATCACCACAAAGCTCTGATACGACATTTTAACAGATAAGGAACTGAAGAAAACATTGCCTCTAACAATGTCTTTCTCCCATATGTGAAATGGAGCTTCTGACTACGATATAATCCCACTGTAAACTCCTTTCAGAAAATTCCTACTAGGTGTTACCATAAAATTTAACTCTCGTACAAAAGTTCCAGCAGCAGCACAGGCACAGCAGGTAGTCTTCTTACCCGACAAGAGCAGTAAATCTCAGTAAAATCCTTCACACGAAACAATGCCCATCTTCACTTAGTTCTCAATTACTGCTTTTATTAATCCTAGTTCCCTCCTACTGCGTACAGGAGGGGAAATGCTATTACTGCATGAAAGATGCGTGTAACAGCTCTAAGATTAAGATTTTTCCATTGCATGTGAATGAATGGCTGATAGTCTTGAACAGAATTAAACCAAACAGTAAATGTTTAGCATTTTTGCCTTGTGATATTGTCAAAATATGACAGTACCAACTGCCAGAAAACCACACCATAAAGACCTAAACCATCAGTATCAGACAACCAGAGGTGTTTAGGTTTCTACAGCATTAAGGACATTTGTTCATGCATTCCTTGGAGGAAATAAAAAAATTAAACAGTTTTCAAGAACAAGAAACAAATAAATTCAAGAAGTTTCATAAGGCCAAAGAAGAACTTGAAAGTCTGATGAACAAGAACAAGGTAAGACCCAGAGATGGCAGCCCTTCCTGGTGTTAAGGCAGCACCTCAGCCACAAGAAGGAAAATACAAGAACAAAACCTCTTGCAATGTCTACGTACTGTAACTGGGATTCTTAAAAGTAGTTTGCCTGGGCACGTCAAAAACTCAAAATACTACCCATCTACAAGTCTGATGCCAATTTTTGTTGAGAAATAAAAATTACCCAGATTCTCAGCATTTAGCCTCATTTCAGTATGAAGTTCTTGACAGTGGTCTGTCCCAGGTGCTTCAGAGCAAAGTGTTAAAACCAAAATAAAACACAAAACCAACCAAAAAAAAATTCTCAAGAAAAACTCGAAAACCAACAAATAAACATGGAGTTGAATTAACTATCTTGTTAAAATAAAAAAAAAAACTTAGTAATATTGGTTAGATAGCAATTAACCTACATTTCAGTTTCCAAAATGCACCTACCATGAAATTTTTTAAGACTTACCTTTCATTTTATTAGCTTCTACTAAAAAACCCAAACCTTCTAAAAACTCCACTAGGCTCCTGGCCTCAATCTCTTTGGAACATATTCAATTGCCTACACTGACCATTGTGTAGAAAAACACCTTAGTTCTCAATTTGTGGACATTGACTCAAGTGTCCAGCAAGTTAAAATAGTTAATATTAGATGCTACAAAGGAAAGAGCACACCAACTATGCAAAACTACATTTGAAGATCATTACTCTCACAAGATTAAGTTTGCAGGAACTTGAGAAGAAGAAGGATTTTAAACTTTCTTGTTTATTCAGTGGCCAAGTATAAGTACTTTTTTTAGTGTTACGGAAAAGGATGATCTACAAAAGTCAGCTTTGCAAAGGACCCTCTGGGACAGACACATGGAAAGTAACACATTACTGCCTTTTTTTTAAACTTGTTTTAATGCCCACAAGTTGCACGACCTATGTCTAGCACAGGTATCTTCCACTAACCACAGGAAAAAAAAAACCAAAGCAAAAAGCAAACAAGAAAAGCATGTATAGAACAAAGGGCAAGGTGCCCTTTGAATCTCCACTCCCACTGTTCACAGATACACAAGCAGGCAAGAAACTGGCACTCTGGGGAAGAAAGGAAGAGCAAGTTGAGCCTTTCTTCCTCTTCATCGTATTGTTGAAGTCTGTGTAGATGGGACCATACAACTCAAGTGGTAGCAATCTCAAAGGATTGAAACACATATACATCCACTAACCACAGGAATGCGTAGAAATTACGCATTAGAAATTAGAAATTAGAAATACTACTGGCTTCCAGTAGTATTTTCTGAGATCTGGAAGCTGGGAGTTACATCCAGTCCTCCCAAAAGAAAGTCAGCAAGAAGAAACCCAGAAGTTTTCCTGTCCTCATGGTTCCTTGTGTCTATACATGAATGAGCTACATGAAGATGTCCAAAGTCCTACAGACATAAATGCAAATAGAAAACTCTACAAGTCTGCCTTATATAAAATTAGATTTAATTTGTTTAGCTATTTTGTTAGGACTGTGAAGGACAGATGGCTCGTAACTTTAAAAAAGTTGCAGGAAGACATTTTAAATATACTAAATAACAAAATCTCAGTCTGAATTTCACACTGATCTATTTTGATTACATTTCAGGTACTGATGTATGTGATTAGTTTTCTACCTACAAAAATGCCTGTTTTCATTTTGCATTTCAGTTCAACAAAGAACTCCAACCACAGCATTTCCACCTTTGTATAAGTTCTGCCACTTCTAATCCATGACGCTGGGTATAGGGCAGTACAACATCTAATACAATGCCCCAAAAAACTCCTTTAAGCTTTTATGGTATAAACGCTAAAAACATTGTTTAGCATTTAGGATGACAGTGACATTTTTAAAAGCTCTTTAAAGCTGATACATGTGCATTTTGTACTCCCTATCAACCTGAGGGGGTAGAAGGGAAAAGTAATCATGCTAACAGTGCCACTACAGTACCACTGTTTATAAATACTTACAATTAACTGCTATAAGTGTTCCATTTTTGTAATTGAAATTATTCCTTGAAACACAGCATACCTCCCAGCAATGACCACATCACCACCTACACCTCTTTATAGAGTTATGCTTTCTATTCGAAGCAACTCGTTACAATCTTCCATGAGTCATAATAGCAAAATACTACTTAGAAGAGTTTTCCACTGGGATGAGTAAGGAGGAACAGAGGGAAAAGAATTCACTCAATTATTATCAGGCGATTTGGGAAAACTTAAAAGGAAAGAAGTATTTTCTATAGATTTTTGTTGTTTTCATAAATAAAAAACTAGGAACACTCATAACATTTTTTGACGTCATAAATAATGCAAATTGCCATGAATCAGGATTAAAAACACCCAAACTTAAAAAAATAAAGGATTATTGAAAAGCAAATGCAGCTTCTAACTTTTCATGCACCATTTACTACAACAGCATGGTAAGCACTACGCCACCGTACTTTTCAGGTATATAAATAAATATAAAGTAACATCACAAACATGCAAATACACTATTTAGGGAACTTTAAAAATTGCTATTCTCTAAGCATTGCAAAGTTTTCCATCTATTTAGTTCTATATTTTGAAAGCAGCATTGTAAAATCAGCCACTAATAATTCTGAAAATCTTGTAAACCTGTTACAGTACAACTCACCTAGTTCACCTTAAAAATAGCAAATGCAACAAAGTCCAGCAATTAAGTCTTTTAAAAAAGAAATGTTTACATAGGATACAAATGAAACCACATCCATAGAGAAAAGGCTCTTTAACTGAGTTTAGGTAAATTTGATTTTTCTGTATTCTGGCATTTCTGAGTTACAGAAATTGCCAATGAAATCTCACTGAAAATATTCAGGAGGACAAAAACATTTTACAAAAGGATCATTCCAGAATCCATTAAAAACATCAAAATCCTTAATAAAATTAAAAAAAAAATAATACTACCAATGAATCAGAAATCAATTTGCTAAACTATGACATTCTGGCCACAACTTTTAATGGGCCAGAAAGAGCATTAAGAGCTAATGATATTTAGATAGAAGATCAAGACAGCTGATCTACTAAACAACAAAATTGCTGCAATGAACAAGGGAATTACTGGTCAGGCAACAGATGGTATTAACTACAAAAAAACCCAACAAAACCCAACACATCCCTGATATACAGATTGCTGTGAAAGTATAAGGAGGTGTCACTATCTGCTTTTCCTCTTGCAACAGCTTCTCCCTTTAAGCATCTGTTACCGGGTTTTATTGAAGACAAATACTGTATTAAAAGAGATCTTCTATCTGACCTCTAAGGGCAATTTTTGTGTTCTTAACACTTGAAATCATACTGTATGAGGGTTTTAATTCTAAGAATACAAATTGTTAACACACTGGGGATTAATGAGGACTATATTCTGGTTTTATTTTTTTGTGTGGCTGCTGAAAAACACTTGTGAAATTTTCCTGCACTGAAACAGGAAAACCTGCCCATTCCACCAACCAAATGATTCTCACACATTCATTGATTAGATGGCCCTGAGCATCCCTATTATTTCAATCTCCTACTTTTAAAACACCTGTCTGAAGGTCTCCACAAGAGACTCCTGCCAGTACCAGGCCTATTCAACAGCAAGGCTGTAAACTGAGCAATGCAAAGTGCTTCCATCTTTTCCCATGATACACACCACTGTCCAAAAGCAAAAGCTGGAAACCACAAGTTTGCCATATACTTGTACCAAAATCAAGTAGAAAAATACCGCTGGCAATGACCGCAGTATTTTTGTATTAAATCAAATAGTCACCTATGCTTTGTGTATTCTGTTCTCACTCAGCTTATATTTAGGCCTGGAACCCATAAAACTTAAGCTGCCTTTTCTTTTAAAAATAGATCGATAAATTTCAACGATCTAACCACGACAAAGTTATAAACACATCAGTCTCTGGAAGATATGAGTCTAATTAACAACACCACGTCTGATTTGAAGTTCAAATTACAAGAGTAAAATTTAAAAAACACATATCGTATGTCTTATCTGATTAGAAACAGCGTAACTTACCCTGATTTTTCTTTTTCTTCAGCATCTGCATTTACTGTAGGATTTTCCATTTCTTTAATCTTCTCCTCCTCTTTATCTTCCAATTTGGTTTCATCTTCAGTTTTGATTACATTTAAGTCCTTTTCTTCATCAGGCTGAGTAAACACAGAATCTGGCAGGTTTTTTTTGTTTCCCTAGGATAACAAAACCTTTAGTTAGCTCACAAGGTGAAAACAAAGGATTTATGAAAAGACAGACAAAACACTGAAGTTACAAGAGCAAAACAACGCTACAGTGTGGGGCTTGTTCTAAAATTACAGCACCTCTGCTGTTCCTCCTTTTGAAAATCTTAGGCTAAACCTAACAGAGTTTAAAGTTGCAGCCAGTGTCATAGCCTGTTTCATCACAATGATACAGGCATGCAGCTCTTAGACCTGGACTGCAAAGTGATCCCCAAGGCGAACATTTCACAAAGCATGTTTTCACTTGGGATGTAGAAATACCAGTACTGGCCCATCCGGCATTCCTCCCAGAGAATACCAGCAGACAGACCCGGGCTGGCTGCCACTTATATGCAGAAGCATTTGCAGTTGTGCTGCACACTGACCTGAGGAGCCAGACTGCTTCCACAGCAAAATACGAGGCCTGTACAGTGCAGCACATCAGTTTACTGCCCTGAACTTCCTTTGCTACAGACACTGAATCAACACTGGATTTTGAAAAGCTATAAACATTTGTCTCTCTGGACCACTAAACTACATTAGACCATGTGTACATCATAGGGCCCAGGTCTTTGCAGAGCTTCACCGGTTTCACTGGAACACAGAACTAACAGCAGTATTTATGAGGGCTTACATGCATAGCTAAATGCATAATGAAAATATCAGCAATGTAGGTAGCTGTGAGCATGCATTACCCAGATAAGGACAAAGCCGGACGCTAATTAGTCTCGATTTCATCCAAGAGGCCCCCAAAAAAGTGGAATGTTGGAGCTGCTTTCTAACAAGTCAGACATTTTGACATCACAGTCTGCTAAAACAGGCACCTAGGGTAAATATAGCTCATACGTCTTGTTCTGAATTAGGTTTACAGTGAGTTTTTGTCTTATTTTAAATCTATCATAGAGATTTCAATCTTTATATTAATTCATGGTTATTAACACATCAGCTGACTTTGTAAGCAACATGTAAGACAAACTTTAAAATATATTACCAGAACAGAGGGCTTATCATTTTCTTTACTTTCATTATCATTCTCAGCTAACTTTTTTTCTTCTTGTTGTACTACTGCTACTTCCTCCTGCTTGCGCTCATCCTTGTCCACTTGTATCTCTTTTGCATCCTGCTCTGGTTCTTCACGCATCTTCAATTCTTTTTCTTTTTCACAGTCTTTACAAGGCTTGTTTGTCACTTTCTCTGGCAATGCCATTTGAAATTCAATATTAGCTGATGTACAATACTCTTCAAAACCATAGAGATATCTAAAAAAAAAAAATCATTTGTGATAAGCAAGTTTGACTCAAGAAGGAAAACACTACCTAAAAGAAGCTAAACATGGACAGTAGGTTTAAAGCCTAAAAAACTATATCATAACCAAAGAGTTACGGATTCTATGTATATTACCCCTAGCACCGGATCACTTCAGTCCATTGTAGTTTTAGCATAAACTTCATAGCTTTATTACTTACTTTCTGTATGCACATTTAACATTATATCCTGCAGCTGAATTTAACACAGGGATTCCAAGGTCTTGATAAACTTGCTTCCACACCGCTCCACTTTCAATCTGTTAAAGACAATGAAGTCATTGTTTTTGAATTAACTCCCTGACAAAAAAACCTAAATTGACAAACTTTATAGCTTCAGAAAATAAATGCAAGTAATTTTCTCTGATCTATAAAATTACTATTTATCACACACAAAGTATTTCACTGTAATGTAAACTGTAGTCTAACGTAATTACTTTAAGCAATTTAGCATTTGTGCAATTTGTGCAAAAAACAAGCCACAGCAGGTTGTCCTCTCCAGGTGGCAATAAAAGAGAGGAAAGATAATATAACTATCAGAAAAATCAGTATATCATTTTTATTTTTATTTTATATTTAAAGTAATTCTTAACTATCAGAGCTAGAATTTTAATTAAATTGGAAAGAAAAAATAATTCAAAGCATTAACGATACTCAGCCCTGGTAGTACTGCACCAGACATAGTGCCTACCAGTCTTTCATCACATCCTTAACATGCCCTTTGGTGACAAAGTTCTGTGATGTGCTCATTTCTAACCCTCTGTTGAAGGTAAAGCAGATGTACTGCGATACCCAAGTACCACATCCTGTCTTGTATATCAGAAAGGTGTCACTGCACAAACACACCTCCTCCGCTGACAGGCTACATCCATGGGAAGCAGTTCAAAGCACAAACAGAATCTGCTTGGCCATGAATTTCATATGTTTCAATTACTCCTCCCAAGACCAGTCTCACTAATCCCAGTCAACAAATTCTTCTTTATACTGCCCAGAATAAATAGAAATTAAGGGTCTCACATCAGACCTTAAACAAAATTGCTTGTCTTTGAGATTTTACTGAGCAGTGACTCATTTCACCTGGACAGAACAACTTTATCAGACAAATGTTTCTTGAAATATTACAAAAACACACATGCTGGCTGATTTTTGCAGCAGTAATTCAAAACGCTGAGTAGATGTGTAGTTTATTTAGCATCTAACTAGTTTCTGGTTCATGTTAAAGCATGGTTTTTAGACCCTACAAGGTGTCTTACGCATCCATAGCAGAAACCTTTTATACATCTAAAGGTCCTGTGTTCTTTATCACTGCTTCACAGAGTAATAAATTATTTCACAATAATAAACAGCTTCCTCAGATTTTATGGCTACAAAGCACTCATCATACTAATACTCACGTTATCAAATCCTCCAAGCTTGTGTACAAGTCTGAATAATTTGAAGAGATTCAAATTTCTATATCCTAATACAGGTCGTTTGTTAATAGGAGTCCCTGGGTAACAAAGACAGTTGTTAGGGTGTTTTGCAGTATTTTTTCCAGAATAACATGAAATTCCCAGCATATGCACTATTATTAAATACAGTATTGTAAACCTCACCTCCTGCACCTGGTACTTTCTTTTCATGAAACTAAAACCCAAGAGTCTTACTGAACTAGTGGGAAAATGGGTTATGTTATTTAATGCATATATATACATTCTTCCATACATTACTGAACATGCAGAAATGATGCAAATTTTCTTGCTAACTATATTATACATGATTTTACTTCACCCACTGAAACAATTACATCTAAAAATACAATAGTCCTTTCACTGTAATCAAAAAAAAACCCAACCCAACTCTCACCAGGAGCAATCCCACAATGCTTCAAGAGCTGAAACTTCCTATGCTACCGTACTAGCAGCAGCTATCACACTGTCAACTCTTGTAAACAGTTTAACTCATTTAATATGGCATTAATTAAGATACTAATTTAACCAATTATAATAGTAACTTTAATACAAATATCCTCACTCCTGCCTCTACAGACACTGCACTTCTCTTGCAGTGTATAAAAACCTGGTAGCGACTTAACACAATAAACAGTATTGGCTTTTAAAAACATCTCAATCTACGGATAATGTTCATGCACCTAAGCAATCAGGATTCACACAAGAAAATTAGCACAAAGTAAATGCATTTTCCCATGACCTGAAAGGTGTGTCTGTCAGTATTTTAAAGTTATTAAACTGAGAATATAAATTAATATGATTGAGAATATTAAATGTTTGATTACACACACTTTAAGTACACAATAGAAAATACAGTACGATATACGCAAAACATAATCAGATATATATTTAGATATATCCATTTACTTCTGAAAGCAGAAATATGGGACGGCATTTTAGAAGATGAGTCAAGTGACAGACTCATCTTCTAAATAGTAGGGAAGTTGGAAGGGATAAGTAGGTTCCCTGTTTCCAAAACTGTACTGCAAAGCACTACTAGTTCACAGACTCAATTTTTCAAAGTACTGCTAATTAAAATGCCTACCTCTGTCTTCCATGAACTTGTACAACTGCTGAAGAAAGTTCTCTCGTTCTTCAGGAAACGGCTCTATTTCCTCCTGTTTAAAGCAATGCATGCAAGAAAACTGTCACCATTTTGAGCTACAGTCCTTCATTAAGAAACATAAGGCAGTGATAATTTAGGTTTAAATGTTTAAGTTTGTCTTACTGTAGTCAGCAACAGGATACTGTACTGAGAGATACATGCTCTCAGTGCTATGTCATATGAAACCAAGTTTTATAAACTACAGTGTTTCAAAATACATAAAACATTGACTGTAAACATACATTGAAATTGGATTTTTGACTGATCACTGAAGTATCGTAAGTGATACCATAAATCAAGATGTGTTCTCAAATTCGTCCATTTATGCAGAAAGTCTGGGAGACAGCTCTATTAATGACCAAGAGATTATATCAGAAATCTCAGCTCTATTTCTACTGCAGTTAAGTGACTCCTTGGTTCCTGGATAGACTACGTCACTTTCAGAGATGAAGTCAAAGAGAAAATGGTGCTTGCACTTTCTTAGGAGTTCTAATCCACTGCACTGGCAAACCGCAGCCAATGGCACTGCATGCGAACTGCCATGGGGTACCAGCTGAACGCGTGCTGAGCAGGATCAATCCCAGAACTGAAATAACAATGGATATTTTGGAAGTTCAGTTCATTGCACTAATAAACCTTTGTATTAGATTTACTTAGATTAATAAACAGTGGAGTTTCATAACAAAGCACTACGGCTTACTTTATAATACCTCATAATTTCCTTTGGAAATGGGGCTTGCCACAACTAGTAGCAATAAGATATTAATATATCAAATTCTGATGACTGAACTACTGCAAAACAGTAAGCCAAATATGAGTTGATTAATTTTCAATACTACTTGTAAAGTTTCCAAAAATAACTAGTTATTCAGTAATTGAAACTAAATTATTTTTCTTCAGTGTATTTTCATTCCACATTTATCATTTCCAATCTTCAACAGTCTCCTTGTACTAAATATTAAAGCTTCACCTACCCTGAAGCAAGGGTCTTTAAAGTTATACCAAGACAGTTGAGAAAACAACAGAAACAGAATATCATTACTAAACAGAACTGAGAAAAACAAACACACACAAACAAAAACAAACCCCAAACCCTCCAACATCTACTGAATCTATTTAATAAAGAGATGGACAGCTGAAAACAAGGTCAGGAAAGGCTGTAACTACTATCAGGGAGTAGGGTTTTTTGTTATTCTGTACTTCCTCTTACCCATTAAATGCACTTTTAATGACATCAGATGCAAACAGGCAAAAAAAATGAAGAACCAGTATTCACAATATGCTGAAACAGTTGCCCCTCAGGTTTAATTATCAACTGAAATGCAGTGAAAATATTCCAGTCTTGCAAAGGAAATGCAAGAGGGGAGTCCCTGCAAGGGGCATTACGTGATGGGTATTTGACACCCAGTGTACCAGCAGAGCTCAAAGCAGGCTGCTTTGATGGGCTGGGTAGAGAACTGCAACCAGTATACTAGAGATCCTTCTTACAGGGCAGGGGCATCAGAAATCAGGCACATCTAGCCCAATTCTTCACTGACAGGTACAAGGTGATGCTGCAGCCCTGCATGTAGTACAGATAAAAGCCTAGTTAAGAACACTCATATTCCACAGGCCATGGAGAACAAATTACCTGAGTGGAATAAAACTCCAAAACTGTGTAATTTTTTTTAAATTTTAATCTCCCATAGCAGGTACTTGGAAAGGACTTTTACCAGCATCTGCTGATCTTGGAAAAGAGAGCATGAGCAGCTGCTTGGGTTTCTCATGTTCCTCACCAACAAGAAAAAACTTGCCATAATACATTAGTCCCACAGAGCATTTAGGGCAGGGGTAAGAGGTGTCACTGAACACAATCTTCAGGAAACTCAGTATTTTGAAGAAGGAATGTATTCTTTTCAAATACAGGGGGAAACAAGGCAAAGGTGATGAAGAGACTGAATAAAACACTCCTTTCCCACTATACAGTCCAATGCCTGAAGGGTACTCCTTTGTCTCTAATGTGGTAATTCACAGAGATACTAGAAAGGCAAGTGAATGAATACTCCTTATTAATTTTTCCAATACAGAACAAAGGAACTTTCTAAGAAAGTGCGGTAATGGGGAAAGCTTAAGACCCTGCACACCTCTGAAAAGCATTTACACTTTCTCAGAATCTACAGAGTCAGTATATATTATACTATACTAATAATATCTGTTAATAATCTTCAAACACATACAGAATCTCTTAATCAAGTTAGACAACAAGGTTCTCTAGATAATGGTATGAAGCAGGCATGTCACAGTGTCATATTTGCTTATTTTCAAGTTAGACAACCAGAGTGCTAGCTGGTCGCCCTGCAGTCTCTAATGTATCTGTCTATGCTACGAGGTAAAATAGTGGCTTCTACACAGGATAATAAAATCCAGGAAAACAACAACATGTTTTTTTAACTCAAAATTCACACAGTATTATAGCACAGCACTGGAAGAGAGGGTCTTTGACATCTCTTTTACCTACCGTCAGATTTCATAAGGTAAAGGAAGGCCATTTTCCAGTCTCCTCCATTAGGGGGAAAAAAAAAGGCAACTACTCTTCTTAGAAGATAAATACAGAGGATTTGTATCCATATAGGATGGAAGCATGTATATAGATACGAGATACAGAAGAGCACCTATGTATCTAAAAATTGGGAAATTGGGTGTGAATATATATATAGGATAGAAGTATCTATTTTTGAAGCCTGTGGTGACATTTTTAAGAGCCTATCTTTTCTGGGTTTTTTTCTGGTTTACGGGTAATAGGACCACATGGATGGCCTGAGTGCCACCAGTGAGAACCTTTCACGTCATGGGAAGCAGTAGAACAACCTGCAGGTGGATGAAAAGGTCCCAAGAGCAGGCCCACAGGTCCTGTTTGAGAAGAGATGCTGCTTGATAACGAAGAGGTTATAGGCACAAAATAACAAAAATAAAGAGAAGAAGCTGCAGAAACTCCTCAAATATGGGTAGAGAGAAGACACACATGCCACTGAGCATCAAGGACAGAGAAGAAGAACAAGAAGAAGCGGGAAAAAAAAAAGAAAAAATATTTTTCCTGTTTCAGAAACCTCCTAATTCAACAAGTGACTGAAATCACTGTTTACTGGAAAACATATTATCACAAGAGATGATACAGTAAATTCCAAAATATTTGTCTGAGATGAAATCTTTATGTCTAGCACATGGAAAGACTAGCTCACACAATCACATGCACCTAAGAGGAGCTCAAGAGAAGGTGTCCAAAGGGTACAAGGTCAAATGTTTACAAATGCTGTAACTAAAGGCACTGTATTTTTCACCTAAAAGTAGCGTGGGAATGATCACTATACAAACATTATGTGTCATTCTGCATAGATACAAACCTCTCTATGTGCATCATGTTCATAGCTGGACATGAACCTGCTGTGAAAGTTCAGAAATTGCATTAAGCCCAAGGAACTATTCCTTGCTTCTCAAAATACTAAGCAGAGCACAGCCCCTTGCAAACTTTTGATCAGAGCTGGATAATCTTCTGAGTGCTTGAAGAGGAGACAGAAAGAAATTATGACCGTAGAAAGGCAGCAAAGTCATAACTTCACACTTTTGCAGTCTCCCAACACATTTTAAAGAAATTAATAACTGAAAGATGAAACACTATCTTCTGGTATGCCAGAGCCACAATATCCAGGGAGGATGTATTGAGAGAAGGACCCTAACAATCACTGAAGACCCAAACCAGTTCAGTTTCTTCTTTACAATACCCCTACTAATAGGAAATTAAGTCTGCTGCATTACTGGCACTTGCTCAACAAATTAAGAGAACAGCTCTCAAACTCTGGTGAGAGAAAAAGTGATTATGGGCAGATACAGATTTAGAGTACCACAAGAAGGTACAGAGAAGTAGCAGATTCAAAAGCCTCTCTTTCAGCCTCTTCGCCAGCTGTGAAATGAAATTCTTTCCACTAATTTTCTTCTTTTCTCATCTACATTTTTTTTCTGGACAGGAGGCTGGGAGGAAAGAACTGATAATTAGAAAACCAAGCATGAGGTGGGGACTCCGTATTTGCAGAAGAAAAAAGAGAAGAAAGGTGGAAGTGGAGTGCATGGACTAATGCCTTGATTGAAACTTCTTCTGCTTCTTTACATCAAGGTAGCCAGAGAGACAGCTTGTAGTGAAGCAATTCTTCAGCAGACCAGGAAAAGAGAGACTTACTCAATAATGCCTATGTTAACAGTGTTGCATGTTAACAGTGTTAACATGTTAAATGTCCCCTAACATTAAAAACACCTACTTAAATATATACGGCCCTGCTAATTTTTATCAGCTGTGTATCTGTGCCCTTTACTAACTTCACTTGCCTCTTCCTCACTGCTGTTATCCTCTTTTTCTTTTTCATCCTCTTCCTCTTCTTCAGCTTCACTGCTGGAGCTGTCTTCTTTCAATTCTGTTTTCCAGTTACTAGGAACAGTTCTGTTTTTACGGAATTCAAGTGCTTGGTCAAAAGCTGTAAAAGAACCAGCCTTTGTTAGCACTGCAGGAAGTATCAGTTTGCACAAATATTTCAATTCAAAAAACAGTAATCAGGGGTGATGGGGAAGAGGAGAAGAAGGAAAGACTGCTAATTAACAATTCCATCCCAAACTCAAAGAACCTCAACAACCACTCCATGCTGTCCATCCTTATTTGTCTTATCCAGTCAAACTGGCCTAGTGTTCTCTGCACAGCAAGCCACTCAGAGCTAGTACTAGTATTTCTACCATGTTAGTGTCTACAAGCACAAACAAGGATGTTGTGCATAGGGCATATATCAAAATTTAACCGAGAAAACCCCTATCCAACAGGTTTACACTGCAGTTTATATATATCAAAAAGGGAGGGCAAGGGGGAAGAAACAATCACAAGCTAATTCTAAGAGTTTCATCACACAAGCTTAAACTTTCAAATGCACCCACAATTCCAGATTTTCAAAGTTCATAAAGGCAACTTGCTTACAACTATTAGGGGCACTATTGTGAGAATAATTCTATAAAGCAAAAGGAAAAATATTAAAATAATGTATAGAACGAATGTGTGCATCTTTTGTTTGGCATGTCTACACCTAAAAGTCAGTGCAGAGCAGGTGGGGTGTTGTTTTGGGGGGTTTTATTTAGTTAGGTTTTATTTGTTTAAAAAGAAGTTCCTCTAACTTTTCATAAGTGTTCTCCTTCAATATATTATTCTGTAGGAAAAGATCCTATATTTTAGCATCTTTTAGACATGAATCAATCTGACACAGATTTAATCCAATTCATGTAAACTAAGCAAATACATACAAGCATTTCTCACAGAAAGTTATTTTTACCTTGTTTTAACAAAGCGTCAGGCTTTGATGAAGTTTCACTGATTTCCCGGACATCTTTTCTTGGCACAGAAACACTAGATAATTTAGAAAGTGATAAAAAAAATTAAAATATTTTAAAGGTAAACTAACAGTATAATGCAAAGCTACCACTAAGATTATAATGCACTTACTAAACATACATAAGAAGCATATGAAATGTATCTTGACAATTCTGTAGTGTTAGTCTGGTACAGTATTAGTCAGTGGATTAAAAACAAAACTTTTATATGACATTGGTTAGACTACATGCATTCACTGTATCCTAAAGAAAGCATGCTACTTCCACAAGCAGGTAGTTCCTGGAATCTCCCATATACATAATACTTTAAACCCCCCCATTAATTTAACATTACTTTAGAACCCTACCTCACTTAAAACATAAATGAGTATTAGTGTAAATTGTCAATATGAAATTAAAGACTTCCAAATTGAAAGAACAAAGCACTTTCTGATTTCTACTGTGTCTATAACCAAGAAAGCAAATCTGAACTGCAGCTCTGGAGGACTGGAGGATGGGTATGTGCTTGTGTGCACACATCTTACGTGTGTTACTTCAGTGATGTGCACTGATGCCTGAAAGACTATCATATGGTAAAGCAATAGCCTAGACTTAGTAAGTAATTAAACCACAACAAAACTGTTAAATATTTCCATATTCTTTCTGCAAAACATTCTGTTAAACTGAACCAAGCACAATAAATACCTGCAACTTTTAAAATAAAAACTAAAACCCAGGAAAATAATTCTATTGTTGTGAGTTTAAGAACACAAAGTTCTTTATTCTTCTGCAAATACCAGACAGTCTGGTTTTCTATGTTTCTCTATCCTTTTCCGTACTTTGAGTAGCATTACAGCTCTTTGCAAGGAGTACAATAAGATGCAGTTGCAGTCTAGACTGAGATAAACATATGCCTTACTACCTTCAAAAAAGAAAGAGGATTTCTGTGTGTGCATGTGGTGTACGTGCGGGCATGCACACATCCCCACCGACCCTTCTGTAGCTAGATAACCTTACAGCCACATCCCTGAAAAGCAGTGCTCTATTCCAACCACAGCAGGAAAGAGTTTCAGGCCATTCTTGAAGTCACGTAATACTGCTGTGTTTGCCACAATTTTAACAATGAAATTAGAACTAAGACAGAGAGATTTATGCATCCCATTATTAATAATGACAAAGTTCAAGACTAATTTCATCGCAATGTAGGCTGTTAACAGTTTTTTAAACATTAGAAAAATCTTGGCAGGAACTTACTGAGCTTACTGATGTTATTAATACTTTACCCAACACATCTCATATTACATTTCACTTGACTGGTATAAATTTTATTCAATTATCAACCTCTACATTCCTACTCACAATTTGCCATCCTTGAATGAGCGAACAAGAATATTGTCTTTTTTCACCGCAATATCATCACTACAATCTGGACAAACCACCTGCAAAGATATTACAATTGCAAAGTTTAGAGAGAAGAAGCTAAAACAAGAGAGTAATAGTAAATACCAGTGCTTCTCTAAAAGCTTTTGTGCTCATTTCTCATTGGCAACCCTCAGATGAGAGCAACCCTCAAAACACAGGAGTGATGACCTCCTGAAATTACTGAATGCATGAGGTCATGCTCGCTCCTAGAGGGAAAATGACAGCTGCTGCCAGAAACATAAGTAAGAATAGCATTCTGGCAAAAGTAAGTATCTGTCATGCCTCTACAGCTTATTCTACTCCTCATCCTAAAAGGACAGAAATTCCACCTGAGTTAGAGACTAGTTCTGAAAACTTCTGGAAACAGCAAGGATATAATCACACACAGTGTCAAAACCAAAAGCTAACAGGATTTATGAAACGCAATTTTATAAGGGAAGACTTATAAGCAATCTGCCTAGGAGAGAAGAGCACCTCAAGTACAAGTATTATGATAGGTTCTTTAACTCAAGAAGTAGACTAGTCAAGTCTAGCACTGAGACAACACATAAATTATTTGTTGCAATTTTAAAAGCTATTTAAGTTTTGTTAAACCAGTATACCAGTCACTAATCAAAAAGCTTTAAGAATTTAATAAAAAAATTATATATATGTATATATAGAATTGCCAGAGATATAAAACAGAAAAGCATTCCCTCTCCATCACTCATCTCTTGTCTCAAAATGTTTATAGTTTCCTGAAAGTTAGGAAAATTCTGGCTGCTATAAAACCTCAAGGAGCAGCAAATTACTGTAGCCCTAAGTTAGCCCATGTAAATACCTCTTCTCTCTCACACCAACTGATGCTTTCAAGTCCTAATTTTCCATCAAATACAAAGATACTGTGTGGCAAAAGTTGGGTTTTTATCTCCTCACGTAGGTCACCAGCCACGCAGCATTTTAGGAGCTAACTCAAAAACTCCAAGTGATTTGGAAATAGAGTTACGTATCACAAAGCATAGGCCAAGTATGTTTCTCAAGAGAAATAAAATTTAACGGACCAAGTTTTGAAATTCAATACATTCTACAGCCTACAATGAAATCACTTTAGAAAACTACAATTTTCTAACTGAAATTCAGCTTGAGATATAGTTTGCAATGTCAAGGCAAAAGACAATGATTATCATCCTCTATTTTAAACTGACAAGTGCAAACTCCTAGCTCTTCAAAGATTGAGAAAGGCCCTTCAGGCTTTAGCTGCTGGTTTTCTAGAAGCATCAAGATCTTAGTAGTCAAAAATCCATTCAGAAGTTGGAAAACAGCTTACCACAACCTCAACCTAGTGCCTTAACATCAAGCAACATCACCTCAATTTTGCCTGAATCAAATTTCCTCAGTTTCCTTGCAAAACTAACTCCATTGGAGTCATAGGAGAATGAAAGAGATGATCCTGCGTAAACTCAATTTTCTGAAAATGCTGCAGGCAGATTTCCTCACTGCACCTTTCAAAAGCCTTTAAGTACACATTAAAACTAAGCAATGCTATAAGGCTTACTAAATCACACTCTTTGACAGAAGCAGCAACTGTCAGACCCTTTTACAATTCCAGTTAGTCACTGTACTCACCCCCTCCCCAAAGAACTACTAAAAACAAGTGAACAAACAAACAAAAACCCCACCAACCCAAACACGTATGCCGGATTAAAACAATGTAGTCAATCACTGAGTCCTCAGAATAATTTTTACCAAATTTAGACCTCTACAGTTTTCAATTTGTAAGGGATAATCTATCTGGTTATAGGCCTGATATCTAAAGTACTCAGTTTCTACTACTAATCTTAATTGTTACTTGCTGTAAAGGTTTAGACTAATCCCTGAACTTGTTTTCACATAATAAACTTGCACAATTGTCCTCTGTGCTTATACACAAAGTATCTGTACATAGTATCATTAATAAGAAATAATGCTGAGATACGCATTCTTCAGCACATTAAACCCAAATTTTCATTTCATTATTCATGTAATTACAGCTACCATAATACAAAGTTAATGCAAAATTTATCAGTAATAAGGTAAGATTACTTTGTTGATACAGTAGAGGTAATCTGCTTACAAGGTAAAAAAGCCAAGAGGCATGGTTACTGGGGAGGGAATTACAACAAAGAAAACCAAACCAAAATAGGCAGCTATTTGGGGCATAAATCCATTCTTTGGCACAGCTTTTATGGTTAAATGCAGTATGATGTTTATTTGCAGAGCTATAAACCTGATTACTAAGTAAGAGTTAATCTAGGATAAGCTATTTCAGAGTTAACAAGCTTCACTCTCCAACTTTATCCCCCTGCTTTTCATTTGTTGCAGGAAGCTTTCCATGAAGAACAAGCTATTCCAGTCTTCAAAAGTAAGCTGAAGAAATAATTGTGTATCTTTAATACATCTTTGGAGCAGAAGCAACAATTCAGCTACTCTTTAAGGTCTGACCCACAGCTATCCTGAGCAGCACTATATGATTCACAAGCAAGCCCAGCCCCTCTCACAGAGTATGCCATGGAAACTGGTATCTGTCATGGCCACGACCAGAAAGGCAAACCCAACAATGTGACATAAAACCTCTCAAGCCAGTTTCACAGACCACTTCTGAGTGAACTGTGAGGCAGGTGATATTGCATCATCTTGATGACAGCTTTCAGCAAAGAAACATCTCAATTCTTCTTGTTTATCACTGAATACTTCTCTTAAAGCTATCTGCTGTAAACATCGCATCTCCTTGCTGTACATTCTGCCCTCTCCCTTGTAAAAAAGACTTCAGTGACTTTTTCTCTTCCACAAACTTCACCAAAAGAACTCCTGCTGGAAAGCTGCTGGACTACATTACAAGACACAGCAGGTGACAAGCAGAAAGCTGCAACTGAGAGCTATTGCACACACTAAGAAGAGTTAAATGTTACTGCATGGTATCTTTTCAAAAGCAGAGCACAAGTCCCCCTGAAATTAGATAAATGTGTTAAGCTTTCATTGCCAGGGAGGAATTAATCAAATATTTACAATTAAAAATTAAATAAAAATTTAAAAGCATGGTACTAAAAGGTACCACATATAGAAATATAATAATTTCCAAATATATCAATCAGTGAGTCTACATGCAATCACTAGACTAGCTGTGATATTTTTTTAGAAGTTTATTTCTTAAAAAGTGTCTTTAAGCCAGAATAAAGGAAGAGAAAAAATACTGGTACTGAAAGGCTACAACGTAATTTTAAAGTAAATTCACTGTCAATTTTCCACTACGTACCGTAGTGATCAAGAAAAAAAAATTTGATTATCAAATGTGTTTATATCGAATGTCGGAAAATCATGCCTATGTAATCACTAAACTTTCCCTTTCTTTGTACTTTATATTTCCTTCCTTGATAAAACTCAGTAATTTGGAAAATTGACATGCAATAGCCTAGGAAAAAAGCCCTGAAATTTTAGTCCAATAGTACTGAACACACTGCTGGGCTAGAATTAGGTCAACAAGCTCTGCCTGTTTGGAAAAACTGTTAGCAATCCCTTTTTTTAAACAAACATATCTAGATATACTTCCTTTGACTATTATGGTACAGTCCAATTTGAAAAAACATACTAAGTTCTACTAAAAAATGCCAAAATGAAAAAAACCCCACACTTTTCTTTGGTGCCTGGAAAATGATAAAAAGCTGTGCTAAATTATAATAAATATGAAAATCTTACCAAGGCTGGAAACCACAGAGCTTTCTTCTTATCCACACTGAAGCAGTCCACGCACACAACTTTTCCTAATAACTCATCACTTTGCTTCCTATCATCTTCATCTTCATCGCTGGAAGAGGATGAAGATTCTTCTTCAGGACTAAACAACAGAAAGAGACTTGAAAAACTCAAATATTCAAAACTTGCCTATTATAATTACAGGAGATCCAAAGCTAACTGTCAAAGAGGCATAAATAACAGTGACTTGAACTCCCTGTTAGGTGTTTTGGCATAAAAATGAATAAAGTATTTACAATTACATTATAGCAACAATTCAAACATTACAAACTCCGAAGCTCACATTTACTAGTAATATATTCAAAACCCAAACAAAACACCACCGTGCATCTATATGGAGGAAGAGAAATGCACTGTCAGGGTGCATTCAAAGTGAAACCATTCTGCCCTACAGAAACACTGTTCAAAAACACTGTTGCAGTTGTAGTTTTGGACCAATATTAAGCTAAACTGTTTTGGTTTTTCATCTTAATACCTCTATGCTTTTACTTTAACAACCACACAGAATGGAAAGCTTTTTTGAGAAAGGACAAATCTCTGAAGAAGAAACATCAGATACAAAGATAAACAGCAAAGAGAAAGTCTATTTATCCTTAAACAGTTCTTTAAAGATGTGCAGTGAAGCATTTCTACGGCTGTTTCAATTTCACATTGAATGAAGTGTTGGAATGTAAGTAGATGGGCCAAGGTGTAAACACATTTTCATTTAAAAAGGTTCTGGCTCATTGTTTTGACTGTTCAAGTACAAAGTTGAACCTGGTTTTAACCATATGAGCAGTCTGAATGTACAACACCACTCCAACTACAATTACTTGCAACTGATTAACAAAAAAAAAATCACTTCTGATGCTACCTTTTTTTAATAGTCACTTCAAAGGTTAATTCTCAAAAAATATACTTCATCTTCAATGAGCACAACCACCATTATTTTAAAAGCTATCTTCCATTTGTGACATAACTGCTTTTGAGTACAAAATTCAGTATTAACAAAAAACTCACAGTTACCATGTGTGTAACAGAAGGCAACTGATGTACAGTCTAAAGAGAATTTCATTTTCTCCACCTGAATTTTACATTATTTCCAGTGATGATAATTCTTTTGGTTTAGCATTGTTTTGATTTATTTTTTTCTTCAACATTCTTTTTTTTTTTTTTTTTAAAGTAATGGTTTCTTTTAAAATATATTAAAGTCCTTCAGGCTGCTTTCTGGGGCTCAAGAATCTCTTGTAGCAAGAGAAAAAAGCCAAAGACCAAAGAGAAAGCCAGAACTATTTTGGAGAGACTACTTCCTAACTCAAATTGCACAGATACTGGCATGACTGTCTTTTAACACAGTTAACTCAGTATTAATCATAAGATAAAGATAAGTGTGTTGCTTCTGACATCATAATGTCCTGTACAACCCAGTCAGAGACACCAAGGCTACAATCACATTCTCCGTGGTAATGCCAGCTTTTCTCAGCTTTTTCTTTCACTACCTCACAAATTAGTAACTCAGCAATTTTCTGAGTAAATTTATAGCACCTCTACATATACAGGGCAACATTTATTTCAAGCTACCAAAAAGTGCAAAAAGGTAATCCAACCATGAAAACCACTACACCTAAAAATTTTAAGCAAACAAGCAAAAAACCCCACATAACCCCCCCCCCCCCCCCCCCCCGAACACACAAAAACCTCACAACCCACCCACAAACAACAAAGAATAGGCAGTGGATTACTTAACACTGGTTTATCAAGACCGCAGCTACCAAGAATTTTGGCACCTAGGAAACCTTGAACTTTGTTTTTGTATCAGTAAGCTTTGTTGCAAACTATACTAGAAGCAGTGGGCAGAAACTGTTGCACAGGAAGTTCCACCTGGATACGAGGAACTGGAACAGATTGTCCAGAGAGGTTGTGGAGTCTCCCTCACTGGAGATGTTCAAGAACCATCTGGACACAACCCTCTGCCATGTGCTCTGGGATGACCCTGCTTGAACAGAGAGCTCGGACCAGATGACCCCCATGGTCCTTTCCAACCTGACACATTCTGTAAGTCTGTTATACTGTACATCTATTTCTAAAAGCCCTTCAGAGACCCTGTCCTGAGAAACCAAAGGTCTTTAGGAGGATTCTGGGACCTTCCACAAAGACTTCATATCAGCTGGACAAAGATTGCACTGCAATGATTTTAGCTCAAGTCCAACACATTTACAACACTACAGAGATGTTTGTCAGTATAATTTAACATCACATTTCCATTTGGGATGCCACCTTGTTTTTTTTACCTATACCTGGTACTATTTTAAATACTGATTACACGAAGACTTGAAATGCTTGCATGCAACAATACACACGAACCTGACTTTCAAACTGAGTGCTAAACAATACTTTTCATTCAGTCTCCTGTTTTTTTTAATAAGAGAAGCCTGAACATACAAATAATAAAACTTGACACACACTGAAAGCTTCAGAATTGCATACACACAGCACAGATACCAAAATATTTAACTTACATATGATTGGATCTCCTTCCCCTGTTTGTTTTCTTTCCTATAACAGGAGTCCCAAAGTGTTCAGGATTGGTGAGTGGAAGCTGATCTAATGTCTGTTGAAATGAAAAAATGCATATGCATATACATAAGAAAAATCTGATGCAACTTATTCCAAACCACCTGCTTCACTGAGGTAATTTTTGTCAATAGAGACTTTCTCATTACAAAAGAAATACAGAAGTACATCATACATCTCATGCTTAGATTTTTACAAAGAAATACGTTTTGTTTTGCGGTTTTTTTTCAACACTTTCTCTGCACCTCTAATTAACTTTTGTCCAACATACACAGACAATTCTTCCCAGAAGCCCTGCTTTGGACCATTAAAACACAGAGAAATAAGTATCAGCTATTCTGCTCACCTGGGATCTTCCATCTCTACCAGATTAATTTTCTGCATATTCTATCATTAGACTAAATACTGAATCATCTACTTAAAAATGAACAAAGGTCCCCTTTGAAATGAAACTGCAAGATCACTCAACAGCAGCAAACATGACAACTTAATCGTGTTTTTTGTTACTAATTCATACTTCGATATGTGAGAGAGATTGTAAAACAATTTTAAAGAGGCTGCTATACTGATAATTGGGAGGGTGCTAATTGATGCTTTATCAGCATCAAAATAAAAAGAGAGGGAGAGAAGGAACTTTCCCTCTTCAGGGAGAATGCTTCAACAGAAGGAATTCATGGACATGCAGTATCTTCTTTCCTTAAGCCTGCTGTTAACCGTTTAAATGATAACCATTCCAGATTCAAAGGCTCCTGGTACACAAGAATTTTTTGTACAGCCACTTATTACTGTTCTCTGAAAAAAGGCAGAAAGCCTTCCAAATGAAATATAGTCCTCTGACTTCAACTTCTTCGTCATGTACAAATTTTTCAATCTGTAAGACTTACAAGAATCTCAAAAGT
Source organism: Rhagologus leucostigma (assembly GCA_013397725.1). NCBI lineage: Eukaryota > Metazoa > Chordata > Aves > Passeriformes > Rhagologus > Rhagologus leucostigma. The sequence continues at coordinate 1,364,543 of VZTD01000299.1, read as the reverse complement.
ATTATGTCTCAGAGAGAATTGACTTAGGGACAATAAAAGTGGCTTTTTAGAAACTAAAAATAAATGTACGACTACTTCCAAGTGTGGTGGACATCCTAAAAGATTCTACACCACACACTTGGGAAGCAATATCAGAACAAGACAACTGTGGGGCACTGGCCTAATTACAAAAGAAATTTGAGACGCAATTTTCCCTGCTGAGTACCTGTGCAATCACAAGGTAATTATTAGAAATGTACATGTTTCATTCAAAACTGGTGACAGTGAATTGCAAATCAGTGACTCCTGGCAAAACATCAAAAAGCTTAGATAATAAAAAAGATGATAAAATAAGAAGTAGCAGTCATCTGAATGTACAGTTTCTTTGAATAAGACAAAATAATCCGAATTACTCCCATTCAGCTAAACAGGTCACAAAGGAATACATGTAGGCCAAAATTTTCAAACCATGTACTCTAAGGTAATACTCTTGAAACCATATTAAAATAGTATTTATGGAACAGAAGAAATCTAATCTTCAGTTGTGCTGATCATTAATAACAAAGAACTAACCGAAGGAACACCACAATCTTTAAAATAATAGCATTCCTGTCTGAATCTGGATTTAGGCATCTAATTAGGCTCCCACCTTTACATGTGTTTAATCCTCATTTAGGATTCTAGAAGATATCCCAATCTTCACAAGAATGCAGTATGCAAACAACAGACTCAGCTGACTACAATAAAAACACCATACTTATGTAGAGCAAAAAAACCCATCTTCAGTAGCTGTCCAATAAACAAACATGTTTACATAAATCTGCCCATCTGTCCAGATTGTCTTACATAATATGAAGGAATAACGCTCATTCTGAAATTCCAATTATTTGAAATGTGCTACAAATATTTGCATACTTTAATGTGCAAGACACCTCTAAGACATGAGCCAGCTTCAAAATACCGGTAGCTGTTGTCAAATAAACAAGCAACAGCAACTTATTATTGGCCTTTTAAAAGAAAAGCATTTATCTTTCATCAACTATTACAAATTGGATTTGACCATCAAAAATGCAGCAGAACTTAATTATGTGGAAACATGTACATTAGTTTTTTATGTTATAATTATACTGTGATTTTTTTCCTGACTAATACTTACAAATAATTTTTTATACAATGTGAAGTAGTCGTGTGACTGGAGGTTTTTTGTGTGACCTACAATCTATGAATTAGCAACAATAAAAAATGAAAAAGATGAAATCCTGATTTTGTTTCTTAACTTACAGAGTTTGGTGAAATCTAATTGTATTTCTTGATTTTAAAAAAGAATAAGCCAAACCCTGTGGACCATACTTTGCATAACCCCCATTTTTAGTAGCATGGATACACATTACATACTAAAAACGGAGGTAATAAAAGTATCACTTTCAAATTTTTCTAAATAAAAAGTTGTAATATAAAAACTCTTCAATTACCTCACTTTCAGCAAAATGTCTTTCTCCTTTTAAACACAGGGAAGAGCGTCTCAAAGTCTTCTCATCACCATCATCGAATACTGTCACCAGGTAAGAAGTGAGGGAAGAAAACATTTCTTTTTAACTCAGGATATTAATAAGCAATTCATTTACATGTCAGAAAGAATGGGATATATATTCCTGTAGTCAACCCCTAGAACAAACCTTTGCCTGAGTAATGCTGCAGATCCAGTAAAGCATTTTACAGATTGACCAAATACATAAGCTGCTCTCTCACCACAGCTACTTCACGCTTGCGTATCTTAAAAGGAATCTTGAGTAATCAGTAGTGGAGCAGACAATTCATGGATTGGGACACAAAATTAAATTCAACACACTAGAATTCAAAAACTGTTCTTCTAACATTTACAATTTTTAAAGAATTTAATTACACAACCAGAACTCCTATGATATTCAAGTGGAAGCTCCGCTTACGATGGAGAAACATAAATGAGTATTTATAGAAAAAAGTTGCAATTTAATGTTGTATGGAATGCATGGAATGTCTTTCTCTACTGACTTCATGCAACTACACTACAAAACAGCAGAGGTATCAGCCTAAGGAAGATGACAATAGTCAAAGTGCTGACAATCATCAAAACCAGCTGTACTGACAGAACTGTGGAGCTCCCATTTTCTAGACTTTTTGCTATCTCTGCTATCACTAGGTCAACTGGAAACAAGTTCATAATACACTCCATTCAGCTACATACATTATCCTTTACTGTCCTGAAATGCACTGCACACATTTAAGGTGGGGTCTTCAGAACCTGATAAATTGGTCATACAAAAAGCAAGCTTTTGTCAAGTCTTCCGTAGGTACTTAACAGACGAAAACCTGGTGACAAATTTTGACTCTTAGACTTTGCTTGCACTGTTCAGTGAGACAAGAATTGGTATCTTCTCCCCTCTTGAGCAGTGATAATAATTATATTCTTGCTCCCAACGCAGTGGTGATCTTGAAGACTTTTGTGGGCACAGAAATAACCCCAAATAACACTAAAATATTACATTAAAAAAAAAAGAAGTTTCAGCAACTTCTTAACATGTCTCTTCCACCTTCATTTAAACATCCTCCTCTGTCCATCAACAGATCAAAATAACAGTGTTAGGGGAATGGCTGTTGATCAGCAAGATTAGAAAGATTAATTTCAGCCACTTCCTTCTTTGAGATGGAAGGTGCTCTACTCCTCAACATTTACTAATTTAAATTAAAATATACAAAAAGCAACAAGGTACATCAAAATTCTTGAGTAGTATTTACTTGATATTAAAGAACCTTTTATCTAACTCTGAGAATTTTTCATTGATATATAAAATTGAGTACTGTTGATGTAGAAATTTCCCCCTGTAACTACAATTCCCCATCTTGTATTACAGACTACAGTAATTGTTGAACACTGTTCAATTGTGATAAAGTATCACTTAGAGATGCACATCTGTCACTTAAAATTTGTTGAAAAGTATCAAAGGCAAGAATTGCACAAAAACCACGTAGATTTGGAACTGCATCTCAAACGGTCAACACATAATTAAGCCCCCCTTTGGTTAAGTGAAGTAGAAGTCAGCAGGTTCCTAATCCAGTTTGTGTTAATTACCATAACAGTCTCCTTACATAAAGAGAGATAAAAAAAAAATCTATCCACTTCAAGAGATAAGCTGACTACAGCAGAGGAAAACCTATTCAGAGCTAGGCAGGTAGCCACATAATGTGTCCTATGTGGTAATCTGCTTGTGGCCTCTTCCCTGCCAGAGGGAATCTTAATCTTGTTCCGTAACATGAATACTTTCAGAGGAAAAGCTTGACCTCCCTGAAAGACTTATGTGGCCAGCAAAGCACATATGGCTTAATGAGTGTGACATTCTGATCTATTGGAACATCCTGAAAACAATCTACTGAGCAGGCATACAGTAGCATAACGTATTTAAAACCACATATTCTGAAAAAGCAAGAAAAAAGCCGGGGTGGGGGGGCTGATGGGGAAGAAAAGAGACAACTTAATGCAACTTAACCACTCTGAATTCTGTGAAAAAGCAATGTAATGACAAAAAAGTGCAGAAGGAGATAAGACTACTTTTGAACATGCATAGTTCTGCATTTTTAGTGAAGCAAATAATCCTGCAATTTTCTTCCCCCCCTCATAGTAAACACAGACTTTAAGAGACATTTATATGAATGACGAAACAGTATCTAGTTACCAGGACTGAAGTACCTTGAGCTCTCTGAGAAATTTTTACACGGCAGGCAAAACTAAGGACACTTATGTATGTATAAAGGAAAGCAGTAGCACCAAAAAAAAACCATGTAAGCAAATTGATGTACAATTTCTACTCAGACAACACCTTATGAATACAAGACACACAGGGATGCTCAACTTTGCCTGTATTTCAGTGTTAAAAAAGGTCTCGAGCAGCCCTCAAAGGGTTATTCCTCTCCAGATACTGCTGCAATGCTGTATCTGGTCTTAAGTAACTTTTGGAAAGGTACTACTTTAGATCAATCTCTGACTTCAGAAAGTTTTTGACCAAATCATACTAATTTTATTCACAAACTCATTAACAGTTCAAATAATTAGATGCTTCTCAGCAAGTGCTAGGACAACATTAAGTAGCTGCTTGTTAAGATGTGTGCCAATTCTGGAATTTGGTAAATGGTAACTATACCTTACAGTAGGACTTTCACTCAGATCTGCAAAGTAATCACTGTCAGTGAAGGTAATTTCTGTCTCATGCCACTCACCCTCCTGACAAAGATTATTTTAATCATCCATAGCTAGAGTCAATTCTCTATCAAAGTGTGCTACACTGCCAGCAGCTGTGCTGCTTTTACTGATTCTGCAAGGTCAACATGCTTTTGTCTGCTTTTATCTACAAAATACAAGAGTTTAGAGTGAAACCCACACTTCTTCCTGTTTCCCAAGTTCAGGATTTTTGACAGACATCTACTTTGATTGCAACTCCGTGACATCTACCTTCAAAATTTAATCTACATGGATTCCTATCTTATTCTTCTTGCTGAACTGCTAACCTCACACTTTCTCAGAAACACAGACATCCAACACAGTTCTAACACCAGCTATACCATTTTCTTCTTAAAAGCTCTCATATCTGATCCACTTCTGTATTAATTACCAAAACACTATCTACAATGTTAGTTCTTGTCTTTGTACCTTATGTTTCACCCCATCCTAACCCAGTCTCTCCTTCACTAATAGATTCTACTTCTCCAACAGGAAAACAGACATATTTTCTTCAACACTTATCTGTAAGGTCTTACCTAAATTTAAAGCTCTATTCTCTTCTGAAAGGACTACAACTAGGGAAAATGAAGTCTTTCCCTAGCTGTACAACATCACTTCATTAACAACAATCCACATCTCAAAAGAACTAAGTCCTGCTAAAGTTCTTTCAAGATCTAGTCTTCATCTTCCCCTATCTACCCAGGAGAGGGTTATGTAGTTTCTCAAGAATCAATACATTTCCTGTACATAAACTTAAAAAATCCCCACCCTATATTTGATAGAGAGCACGTGGCTATATTACCTAACATCTGAAATATCACATTATAACAAGCTATGTGTATTTTAACAGCAGCTGTTGTAAGGGCTAAGTCTGATACTAGAGAAAAGTAGGTGTTGCAGCTTGTGTTTTAAAAGCACTTTCTTCCTTTTTTGTTAAGGATGTGTGACACCATATTTTGCTTCAGAATACTTAACAACAGTATATTAAATATCTAAGGAGCAGTCACCAGTTATAGAGTAGTTCACTAGGTCTTTATTTGGTGTGCCAGTTTCATACTGTAAGGGGTACAGTTTCTTATAAAAACCCAAAATAAGAAGTTTATCTCTAAGGGTTTTTCATAAAAACTCTGAATACCTAAGCATCTCCAAAAAATCTCTCACCATGCTTAGGACATGTCCAGGTCACAGACTTATTTTTAAGTCATAAGTTTTATTCAAATACATAAATATTTCTCTTACCTACAGTATACCAACTTGCATCTGTTAATTTGTTGATAACTGCTTCCTGGTATGTTCCATCTGGATTCTTCACTTCCACAACAGTTCCTACCTAAAATACAGAAGTCACTTAGTACTGGAGAGTTTCTAAAACAGGCGATGAAATCAACACTTTTGTATTAGCGAACAGAGATCATTTCTAACCTATTCCATATTAAATATAACATGTTTTTCCAGCTTCACTTGAATATACTTTATCCCTCAAACTTCTTTTTCCATTCTTTTAAAATAAGCCAACTAACTGAGCTGATTAGTTCCCGCCAGCAGGTGGGGAACAAGAACCAATTTGAGTGATGTCATTCTCTTGTATAAGAGCTTTCCCATCAAATCCTCCAGCCGAGTTCTCCAAAGGAACGGTGACTAAAAATCAGCACCAGTCATACTTCTTAGCTTTAAGGCAGAAAGAACAAAGAGGCTTGCACCAGCCTGTGCTGCATTCCCTTTAACTACAAAGAAAAAAGCTAACACGAGGAGTATACTGTCTCTAACTTCGTAGCATTACCTTTTATGCTTTGTGATCATATCTAGCCTGTGTAATAATTTGAACCTTCTACTCTCACCCCATACTGTACATGCACATTTATGTCAATACTGAAAAAAAAACGTTTTTCAAAGCATTAGCAAGATATAAACCAGATTTATTACCTTTAAGGGACCCTTTATGTGGTCATCTTGCACTTCCACTGTTGAAGAATCATGCCTAAAGGTTACCTAAAAAATATAATTCAACTGACAATCACTTGATACAATTGAGCAGCATAAACACATGCAAATGTCAATAGCCCTTCTCTTATTCTCATTTTACAATTAGTCACCATAACCATTTCACTTGCTGAAAGCTGTTTTATTGATATATTTTACAAACATGAGGGGCCAATTTTTCAGTTATCAAAACTTCTAAAATATTTTTTATCTTTCACAACAGAATCATTATCTCTAAAGGAAATGACAGACAAGAGCATAACAAAATTGTCTAATGGCTCAAAATGATCTCTGCAGGTCTCTTAGATGATTTGAACTTCTCTAGTACCACAGCAAGAAAGGATAAAGTTTCAAGACTTCTGAGAACAACTTTAAAGAAACACTTATATTTCAATGCTTTGAAATCAAACAGTTTTAGCACCTTTATCTTTTGCTGATAAAAGTGCGTTTTTCACCTCACGGTTGAAGACTCACACAAGTACAGGACACTGCTGTCGACTAAACAAAATGAACAACACAAACAGGCTTTCAGTTAATGTCAGTCTAGCCTATACACAGAGTTAAATGGAAGGAAATGTAAAAACAGCTAACTTCAATCCTTCAAAACTGGCGTAAGTAAAGCCTGTAAATATTTCCAAGGTATTTCCCTCTTATCATTCCCATAAAGATACAAAGTCTGTTGTCTTTAATCTACACACTCTGTCTTCAGAAAAAAATTGGTCTGGAAATTCAAATGTATGATTAAGTTATCTGTACCAGGTGCTATAGACATTCACCTTTCATTTCATTCACAGTTAACTTGGTAATATGGAAAGTCATAGGATCCCCCTATAATTACATTTGAAGTTTTATTCCACTCTGGTTTTAAAATTATAGAAACCGAGAAAATCCTGCCATTACATTTTATGTACCTATGTACATTTATTAACACACACAAATGATGTTCTGATGTTCACCAGAATACACTCTCTTCATGTAAGTATATGATGTTTTACTGAGTATTTGAAATAAGTAAGAATGTAACATGAGATCAGCTGTGTAACTCTCAACTACAGCAATCCTACATCAAATCTCAGGACTTGTTTCACAAGTGTACCCAAGATCATGTTCTCACCATTGTTGAGAGCTTCACCGTAGTACACAGCAAGAGCAAAATTTCCTTCAGAACCACAGTGTTCTCTAACACCAACTCTTCTACAACAGCTTTCTCAGAGAGGAGATTTTAAGGAGTTTTGCCAAGAACAGCACCTACTAAGGAACAGCGAGGACTAAGGACAATCTATCTTGACTGTCTGATTAGAAAATAAATGTACTAAAATGCTACACTGCCTTCCAGGTGCTACTTAACCAAACAGTCATCCTGTCTATTTTCTGTCAGAACTACAGCAACACATACAGTTGTGAGAGTAAGTTCTTTTTAGACCTGCACCTAGCAATGACAAATACTTTCTGTCCACCACACAGACAAAATCACACTGTGTAACCAAAAGGCAGATAAATGATTCAGGCTAGGAATTAGCTGAGCAAAGACTACTCTTTTGAACTTCATCCTGACAGATACAGGTATTTAATTCTCTCTTCGGGGAAATTTATCTAGAAAGCCAAAGTTCAGTTAATATGCAAAATAATCTGAAACCTAGGGTCACTAGTGGCTTGTACGAAATATCCAGTATATCAATTCTGATTTAGAGATATCTGTTTTTATTTACTTTCTGTAGTTATCTTAAATATATTTTGCAGCAAAAAGGAACTCTATCTAGAACCATGAGTCAGCCACAATGTACTCTGATGAAAGGTAAAAAAAGTAATTTGCTATTGTGTATTCCAGAATGAAACATGTCTTGGGGCTTTGACTCTTTGGGGAGGAGAGTTTTGCTACCAACAGTTTTTGCTTCTTGAGATATTCATATGTGCTCAAAAAATACTGGTTATTAACAGAAATAATCAAACTCCAAACTCAGTGTGACACTGCTGGCCTTTCTTGAAGCTGAGAAAAGCGATGTCAGTATTTACTAGTTGTGGGTTTTAATTCCCATAGTATTTAGCAGTGTGGAACCCTTCTGTCTCAGGCAAAAGATCACGACATTCAGCACATCATCAACTTGGTTAGTCTCAGCTGGAATTTCTCTTTTCTTCACCATCCTGAGAAGACAGTCCTAGTAAGTCCTGTTATAGAAGAAGCTTTTCTTATTTCTGTTTAATAAAGACCTACACAGAAAACAGTATCTTCTGAAACTTCTGTGCAGGGTGCCCAAATGCAAGTGGTGTTGCATGATGCTGCTAATTGTTTTAGGAGACACTGCCAAAATAAACCAGCTTAAGTAACTCTAAAAAAGCTGTAACAGATCTGATAAAGTAGACTAACACTCTTGTAACACCCGAAGTCTTGCCCCTGAGTCAAATTTGTACTGCCTTCAACACTTTTGAAAAGTCCAGGCAAATCTGAAATTTTAATGCTTTCCATGACCACATGTGCAATGCTGTTACATGTTGCTGTAGAATTCCATACCATGTACAGAATTTGCCAGAAACTGCTGAACTGTGAAATACAGTACCTATTGACACTGAAATTTAAGTACACAGCATTTCCATTAAATTGAATGAAGTTATTAAATTATGCTGGTGATGGGAAAGTTATCATGAAAGTACCTCCTGAAAATATTCTAGGAAGCAGAATTCAACAGAAGAAGAAAGCAGGTAAAAGGAGACACAAATAAACATATTTTACTTGTCTGAAGATTACAATACTCCATATCAAAAGAATTTTGTTGCCATCCTACTTTCTCAGCAGAACATCTAGTTATAAAACTTAAATGAATGCTTTACACTAAAATTGACAGTATGAAGTTAATTGACTTTCCTTCTTCTCTAGTAGTTCTAGAAGACTAAGGCATAAAATACATACTGGGGCCAAAAGAAACCCATTCAGCAAGTGAAAAAAATAATGCAGCAGATAAAGGACCAAAATTCCAGACAAAGCACACCTGATAATGAGAATCTTTGTTAGAGCTAATACTGGGGAAAGTATGCATGTGCCAGAAAGAGCTAAACAGATTTTCAGAGAAAATCAGAGGGCCACTGTTAAGTCTAAGGAATACACGTTCCTGGTGGACAAAAAACAATGTAAACAGATATTGTTACAGCATTTACACACAAAAATCTCAACCACAAACACATTACTCTACAAAGCAACAACAGAACTGGGGCTGAACTGCCCTAAGCGATACAGTAACAGTGAACACACACACACCCCCACACACCTGAATCCAGAGGGCTTTGTACAAAATCTCCACAAACAATTCACAGAAAAATTCCATTTCATGTCAAGATCTTCCTGCAAATCTTGCAGTGACAAAACTTCAATTTATAAACCCGTAAGAAAATATTTAGCACTGAATAATAAGTAGCAAGTGGCCATCTAAGGAGGTGGACTAAAAGTCCCCCAAAGAACTGAAATGAGTCAACATTTCACAGATCTAGGCACAACACAATTTCTGTACTTAAATACTGATGCTTAACAGCTTAAATAGTAATACTTAATCATTTAAACCCAATGGTATTGTAAAGCATAGACCAGCTGATGCTATTAAGAGTTTTGACTAATGAAATGAAAAGAACACTAATTTGCTCTTCCATCAGATTTAAGACTAAAATCTTCTTGTTGTATTTAACATTATTATCAAATAAGTGACAATAGTCCTTCCCACCAGGATTTATGGAGTGTCTGCTTTTTCCCTCAGACACACTATAGGCAAAAATCAGCCACAGCATGGGGGCAGAATCAATGCACAATCATTTATAGCATGCAAAAGTCTTCAATAACAGGCTATCACCACTCACATTTCACACATTTTTCACTTAAATTTACAGTAGATACAAGGAAAACATTCTGCCACTATAACTCCTGCAGAGCAACAATCTAATTTGTATTTTCTAGGTGGTTTTGATCCTTGCTCTGTAATATTTCCGTATGATGTTAAGAGGAAAAGCAGAAAAATAGTACCTCCTCCTAAATCAGAAGTGTTTATCAGGGCAACACTGTCCCAAGAAAAATATACGGCCATTTTGCAGTGTATTGTTCTCTTTATTTCTAGAAATGATACTTTAAATTTTCAAGGAATGTTAAAATGTATCTCTTGCAATCCCTTTTCAGAATTTTTATTTGTACTGCAGGTGGCTTATATTGATTCAGTCATTAACCAGTTATCATAAAGCTTAGGTGAGATCCCCTGCTTGCTATACCGTACGGCTCAATATGCCAAGTGTTCTTTGGAAGGCAGAAGGGTTTCAGCTTATTCCTGAAGCATTATCTAGTTGCCACTGCTAAAAGGCAGTGACCTGTGCTCCTTAAGTAAAAGAAACCATATTAAGCCTACTTTGAGTAGTCTTAGCTATTTTCTGGCAATATTTTCCCATATATAAGCCTACATTTGTCACATTTTAACCAATTACTTCAAGGTCAGCCTATGGCATTGAAGGTCAAAAACACACAGACGAAAAAGTAGTGACAGAAACAGAACATATTTCTTTGTGTAGGAGTGGGGGAATCCCTCCCATCCCAACAATAATAAGCTTACTGTTATTTCAAAGATCGTACTGCCAGCCTCCAAGGACAAGACTGCCTCTTAGCTGTCCTGAGACTAACAAGTAGTTTCACATTGTGCCATTTTGAACATTAATCACCTTTTTACCCCCCCTCAAAAAAAATGTTTGCAGGAAAACCACATACCTTGACTTTGACAAGCCTTTTTGCTGTCTTGATCTTGGCTTCACAGAAAGCTCCTCTATACTTCGCACTCACATCAGTGCCCACTGTGAGATAGGGAGGCTCATCAATTGCCTGGAACAGAAAGGAAAACAACTGCTTTTTAATTACTGACCACTGCGAACACAGCTACCATAGTCCCACCAGTTTTTGTGGACAAAGCATTACAAAACAGCCCAATAAACTGACAGCACAGGTGTATCGCAGCAGTAGAAACATAGAACACAACACTCAGCTAATACAATGAACATAATTACAATCTGATAATACACATATATCTCGTGATATAAGCTCATAAACATAATAAACTGATACCACAGTTATCTACAACAAGCACCACAAAGGTTTCCAGCCTCTGCACCATCTGAAGACACAGCAGGAGATCAATTCTGTTACAATGGTGAAGGCCAACCAAGCGTTCTGCCTTCTCTTTTAATTGCCTCAAGACCTGGTAAGTCACATGAAGACACTGATGTTTATTTCCCTCAAATAATTAAGGTTCATTTTTCGTTATTAAATAGAACAACTCTGAAGAGATTTTGCTTTTTCACTTTTGAATAAAGTAAATTATAAAGGTGATGCTTATTGGGAGAGCAGCTCACAGGGAAGGTACAGCAGGAGACTGACAGAGTCTAAACACACAGCGAAGGTGAAGGGTCCAGACAAAAGACAAGGTTCTGTGACATGAAACACAGAACAGGTGACACCCAAACAGGGAAACAAGAAATAGGAGAGGTGGGAAATAAGAGGATTTGGGAGTAGGAGGAGAACATAGGTCAAATCAGTATACTGAGTGTACTCATGAAGGCGCAGTTCCTTCAAAGGAAGTCCATCTTCTCACACAACCTCTCCTAAAGTAATCTGGGCGAGGAGATTCCAGATAACTGAACCACCTCAGTATCACTTCATAGACCCTGAGTCAGAAGAGGGAAGGCAGAGGGTGACACGGAAGAGGAGTGAGGTTTGTTTTCAAGAGCTGCAAGCCTCCATGGAGACCCAGACAACAGCAGAGCAAAGAGATTTAAGCCCTTGTCAAAGCCACATCGTGTTTCTGTGCCCCTACAGATTCAAACACAGCTTACAAGAGGCATCTCTGGCACATCCAGGTTCTCCACGGGAAGAATATAGAGATAAATCTTCACAGGCATCAGAGACTGATACTGTTTGAGACTGAGGTGCTTGCACTCAGCATCAGATAATTCTCACTAGCTGCTTCCAGCTTCAATACATCAGAAGTAAAGGCAAGGAACTGTGTACTTGAATGCCTCAATGCACAATTTCTCAGAAATTTAAGTTTTACAAAACTTGAAGTTGAGAAACATAACATGCTACAGGGTTAACTCCTTACTAATGATGTTTTTTACATTCACTCTGTTCCAGTCTCCCTCTCTCATTGGCAGGCAATAGAATATATTTCTGAGTACTATAAAATCGTTATCAATCTGCACTTTCTAAGATCATCAGAGGCACGAATGTGCTAATGAACCCCTCACTCTCTCTCTCTGCTTGTGTGGTACGTGACTGCATGCAGAGTAGTAGGATATACTACGCTGGTGGTAGTATATCCACGAACACCTATCCTTTCCTAATCCGGGTTTAACAGTAATAAAACTCTGCTGAGATTAGCAAGGAATCTGTTAAGAATGTTGGGATTCTGAAATTCATTCCCTCCTTGCTTGTCCAACAGTACTTGCCTTTGAGGCAGGCTGCAATGCTTTTTTCTTGCTGCACTTGGATGGATGCTGAAACAGGAACTCAGATGGTGACAAATTTGGTTTTGGTCAGTACTCTCACTGAAGTGAACCAAGAAGTGGCTGTTTCACAGAATATGAATCTGAGTAGAGGAAAGCAGCAATGTATTCTCTTGCAAAGACAGTAAAGCTCTAAAACGGGAGCATCCCTCCTGCTCCACTGCACTCTTTAGTGAAGAAACTCATTCACCACTAGAGTGGTGATAGCATTTCGTGCCAGTTCATCTTCCAAAGTTAAAAGAGTGGAGTACTGAGATTACTTTAACAAGAGTGACAGACCCCAGATGGGTCCACACAGATGCACACAGCTACGATTCTCCCATAAACAAAACTTAAAGAGTTGGTTGTGTCAGTGTCAGTCTATACTTCCCTATACAGCCAAAAGAATTATCACAAAGACCAATTCATATTATCAAGGTGAACTTACAGAAAAACATAGAACACTTTTTCTTCACTGCTACTGACACTAACTAAAAAAAAAAAAAAAAAAATTTTGACCACCAAGATAATCTGAAGCTCTGGTCTTTGACTGTTTGAAAAGTCATGGCAGAGGAACAGGGAATTCAACAACCAAACTTTAAGCAGGACTTTAAATTCTTATAAAGATCGTAATTACCAGTATTGTGATTACTTTATCATTACTCTTATTCTTACCAACCTCTTTCAGAAAGAATATTCATTCAAAAAATGACATCTGTAAGAACTTCTGTTACTAACACACAAGTTAATTTCAACCTCTAGACTAAATCCTTTGAAATTGCTCTTATTCCTTTCACTGGAATTAGTTAATATTTACTACTGTAAAGAATTTCAAAGAATAGCAAACATATGGACTATTTGATTACCAGTGTAGGTATGTCTACTACAAATACAGTATTGGAGTGGCTTTTGAGAAAAAAATAATGACATTAATTTCTTTAACTACCACTTTAAAACAGTATCTGAAATCTTCTGGATACATACTGGATTTTTTCCTGCAATTTTATTATTCCACTGAAAGACAAATTACATGGGCTTTTCCCCCCCCAAATCACTTAACTGAAATTTCCAAGATACTTCCCTCATTCTGACAGAGTAACAGCTGAAAGTGGCAAGTTAAAATAATTAGCAAAATGTGATGCATCATAGAGAATGCAAACTAGAAAAATAAACAGTAATGATCAGAGTCTGGCATTAATTTCAGATAATTCTTACCACGACGTTGTCATTTTTACCAACTCTGAGTCACCTGTTCTCAAGCAGGTTTTACTCAATTCCACCAACATTAGAGAGATTAAAAATCAGTATACAGCTATTTTTACCTTTCTGTTATCCCGTCCCTGCTTTGTGCTTACGTCATTTATTAGATGTCCTTATACTAAGACTGAATGTATCTTTGCCTGTTTAATTTTGACATGTTTTATCAGGATTTGTTTTTATTCTTTTTTTTAGGCTTTTCAGAGCAGGTTACCACAAAAAAAAACAAAAAAAAAACCAGTATGCTAAAATGCAGCTAGAATCTGATAGTTCAGTAACCTTGGAAAAGGTATTGCAAGTATACTGAAAACATCTTAACAAGAATCACTGCAGTGGTCTTTAAAGAGAAGGGGGACTACCCTATAATACAAAAAGTTCTGGGCTTCCTAAAACTACTGAAGGCCTCTTAAAACAAAACTGTACTAGTCTCATACGTTGCCGCCTCAGCCTTTATTTTAAAACATAACGCAATGTGAATTGGCATTTACAATATGTAAACATAATCACCTGCACTTTATTATTGAAAGATAAGAATCATCTTTTCAGCAGCATGTCATAAAACCATCAGTAACCTTTTGTCAACAGCAAAACTGAAAAGTATGCCCAGCACATGCCATCATCCATTTATAATGAAATCATGAACTTCTTTCATTCGGAGCGACTTCAACACGCAGCCCAGGATATCCTGTCACCGTTTCTATGTCTCTGTATGCACTCCTTCGAAAATCTCTGAGTTCACTCCGTAAGGAGAAAAGTGGAGCTGATGGTAGTATCTTGGCTTGTTCTTTTGGTTGTTTTACTATTGCCAGAACGCTGGCACTGAAGATTTTCACGGAAACTCCTCACCAAGCAGGCAGTTCCAAGAGGGATCGCTATTTTGTCTGCATGAATGACCGAGGCCAGGCTACCGAAGGGGGGCCGGCTCTGCTGGGTGACACGGGGAGACGGACATCTGCCCGCACACGGATACCAGGAGAGGGCTGTACCCCGCAGGAGCCTGCGGCCGCAGCCAGGCGGGGGCTACGGAGGGGCTGTTTTGGGAAGAGATCGGGATGAGCCCTTCCCTTCCCCAGCATTCGCTGCAGGGGGGTGCTGAGCGCTACCAGAGCGCTTCGAGCAGCGCCCCGACGAGCTGCGGACAGCCGGGCCGACGCTCCAGCTTCGGCAAGGCCGCCAGAGGACAGACGGCGCCCGGGTGAGTTGTTCCTCTCACTGGGGTGGGCAGCCGAGCACCAGCGATTCTCCGGGGACCTGCCGCTTTAAGGCGAGGGGCCGGAGCCGGGAAGCTGCCAGAAGTTTCTGGCTGCCCGAGCCAGCCCCGAGCGCAGCCGTCCGCCCGCGCCCTCTCCCCGAAGGCGCCCAGGGCTCCGGCAGATTAAGCGCGGATTGCCGTAAACTAAATTTGTCCCCTTAAGGCGATTGCCGGGTAAATCTGCACGCAGGGCTTCCCGGGAGCCTGCTGCTGCTGGAGTCGGGCACGGAGCACTGGCAGCGCCAGCTCCCGCGATCCGGCCGGGAAAACCGTGTGAGCGCTTCCCGCGCCCCTGCAGTGCAGCTCCTCCGGAACGCCTCTGGAATGCGCCTGGCGTTGACTATCCTAAATCATCGCCCAAATTACTATAAAAAAAAGTTCCGGCGCTGTCTTGGGTGAGCGAGAAGGGATAAAAAGAAAAGTACTTCCTGCAGTTTTGCACTTTCCATTAGGAAATCCAAACTAATGGACAACCGCCATGCTACTACTAGCACTTAATTTTGTTTTATTAATGGGAGTAGGATGAATAGTTTCTCTGCTATCTCAATTCACAACTGCTGTGCGTGCACAGGAGTTGCAGCACAGGCTGCCGCAGCTGAAAAGCTGGTTTACCACTTAAATAAGAAGCAGTCTCTAGGTGACCAGTCAGCAATTTCCACCAATTCAGTGGCGGAATTTTCTTTGGCAGGAAAAGCAGGCTGCTGGAAGGGTTCTGCTCCAGCCTTCGAGCTGATTATACCTGGAAGGATTGATAAATGGCTAGATGCCCATATCATAAAACAACCTGCACGTCTTCTGAATTTGGATATTTACATGGGTATTAGTAGTTCTGGTCTTCCATTTATGAGGGAGAAAACACACAGAAACCTCTCCAGAGCACTGTGGAATACACATTTTAACACTGCAATCTAAAATGGTAGCATCACGCTTTTACATGCATTTTAAAGCTGTTACAGAAGTTGCTTTTTCAGCTTTTTTTTTTACACACATATATTTTTCCATCTACGTGGGATGAAATCATCCTCACATCTCTTCTTTCTGTGCTGCATTACTATATTCAAATTCCTTTGTGAAGTCTGTCATGCCATACAGCAGCTGATAAAATTGTTTTACACTGTGCTTTACCCATAAGCACATCTAACACGGTGTGTGTGAATGTATTATTTCTATCTCCTAATCTGTATTCTTCTGCACCATGCACAGGATGTTCCAAGTAAACCACATGAAAACAAGATTAAGTATTCAATCTAGAAACGTAGCAGACATGGTTACTAGGAAAGCCTGCAGAACTGCTCTTGGAGTAATATACAAAGAGAAAAATCTTCCCTCAGTCTTTCACATATATGAAGTTTGAAGAGCCAAGATTTCAGTTTGCATTAAACATTCAAAATTCAGCATTTATCTACTCTACAAGACTCTTGAGTCAAGAAACTAGTGATACATTTTCAATGAGCAAAAACCACCCCAACTATCCTACAACTAGTGAAAAGAAAGGAGTGGTTTTGAAAACTTTTAATTTGTTTAATTTCAGTAACCAAGGTTCAGGAAAAGCTTGTTCAAGATTCAAGACTCTCTCCCCCTGATCTCGCGTGGCATCCAAATTATTACTGAGTTTCAAAAAGAAACATCATAAGGCTCAAAATCTTATTCCTTTTTTTATCCGTAGTAAGCATGAGGAGCAGTGGCAAAACTTTTTTCCTACTGCCTATGGTATCTTGAAGTTACTTTTCCAAGGGAGGTGTTTTCTCACTGTTTGCCTATCATCCATAATTTAAGATGGAAACACAGTTTGCAAGTGGAATCATTACACACATACTTGACTATTCCATCTACAGTCATCCCAGTCCCACAATTTAGTGGGAAAACATACCAGTAATACCCCACTACTTCAATCCAAAACCAAGCCAAATCTTAAAGTCTTCTAATGAAGAGCAAAAATTTCACATAGCTGGTAACTTAAATTCCCTTTCCATTCTGGAGAATTAGCAGCCTCAAAAGTCATTCAATAGGCCTTTAGAAACTTTTGGGGCAATGAAGTCTTAAAAAGTCTTTAATTTTCAAGAACAGCTTGCCTTTTTTTTTTTTTAACCCCAAAATCTCCTAGAGAAGTTCAGAAAAAACATTTTCATGAACACGGGTGAAAAAGACACAAACCCATTAAAAATTTTCTCCCCAAATACTAATGCATTTAACTTACAGATTATTACCTTAAATACTTTCAAACTGCAGTAAGTTCCACCCAACAGCAGAGATCCGCCTACACACTGCAGAATCAGTGTGCCTATTTTAATAGGCAAAATCACATTGTAATTAAGAGTGCAAGATTTTGCTTACAGCTCAACCTGCTGTAATTCAGAGGATGTTCAACTTTATAGTAAGAAGAGACATCTTCAGGAAAAACTATTATTATAACACTTTAATATACTCAAATTTGCAGATAATATCTTTATAGTTGATTTCAAATACATTCCTCATGTATCTTCAGAGCGACAAAGCTAAGAAACTTCTAAAACCTTTCTACAAACCATATCACCAAGGCACACAACTCCTAAAAGGCAAATGAAGTAGCTGAAACACAGACTGAGGCCCAGAAAATAAAAAATTTGTTTTTTAAAAGTAAATCAACTGGCCCATCATCCACCTTCCAGAAATGAAAACAACACAACAGGAAACAGGAGAAATTTTTCTGAAACTTGCAAACTACAAAATAGAATAAAAGGCAGTGATGTTTTCCACATGAAAAGGCTATTACATGAAAGCCCAAGAGTAAGAGTGTGCTTTGAGCAAATTTTCTTCTGGCTGAAAAATCAGATTTTGACTTGGTATTTTGGTTTTGTTACTGTTGTACATTTCACAGAAAGGCAGAACTATTAACTTTGAAATTTATGAAGGAAAATGGTTCCATTTTATCAATATTTGCCCACAAATCAAAATTATGGTAGGAAAAATCCTGACCAAACCAAACACTTACAAGTTATAAAGGGGGGGAGGGGAGCTCCTTGTAATGAAACCTACTTCCAGTTTCAATTTAAAATCTACAGGAAGTTTCAAGTAACACCTCACCAATCCTGTAAGCAAACATTATACAGCACATAACTGTGGCAAAATGTCGTTGTTGTCTATCCCTTCGACCAAGGTGGAAGTTACCAGAGCTTAGTGCACTGATGTCTGGAAGCATTAAACCAACTTCTGACAGCTTTAGCCTTCTCTACAGGTGCAAAGCAGATATTTTCTTTATTTCAAATTATTCAGTTAGATCAGTCCAGTGCCAAGCTTATTTAAAGTTCTTAAAGACTTGAAAAGGTTCAAAAGCTGATTTTCCTCTCCAAATAAAAGTGTGCTGTGGATAGGATTTACAAGTTCTAAGATCATGAAGGACCAAGAGACCCAAAACAAGACATTCAATTCAGTAATCACAAGTAACATTTCTTTTATTTATTATAGCTGTATTAAATGCAGAATGGATTTTCATTATTTTTACTTATCCACGTAAAGTTGAATTTTTATGGAGCTAATTCCTTTTTTTTTCTTGGAAATATAAGTTGATGAATAAAATCATAAAAATATTTTAACTCTACTAAGAAAATGAGAAGTAATAATTCAAAGATTTTAAATGTTAGTCTATCCTAATCATTGCCAAAGAGCAACTCAATTCTCCATCCAGAAATTTACCAAGTAGTGTAATTTCCAAACATCTAAACCGTAATTACCTCATTTCCTATTCAAAATAGCAAATCCAGAAAAGTGACTATGCTTTAAAAAATTACGGCATTTAGGTATTTTTTCCCCTACCATACCGAATAAAACCCACTGAATTCTGATTCTGTTCCTAATTTGGTCACAGACTTGCTGCACTATGATGTGGTCCAGCAGGCTTGTACCAACTTTCAAGTCTGCAGAATGGGGGTAGTGCACACCTTACTCAAAGGCAAGTAGGCATTTGATGTTTCTCTATAGTACTTTCAGACCTCAGAATGGAAATCTGTATTCTTTCTATCAGTATAGCATTTCACTCTATAAAATGTTTTATTTAATAAAAACACTCCAGAACTGCTGATCAAGCTCTCTAAAAATAATGCCAATTCTTTACAATTCCTTCTGTACATCTCTTGTTCTGTATTGCTGAAAGACTACATGAAGAAAAGATATTTTGAATGCCTACTCCTGCTGTTTATCCCCCTAAATATAAAATCTTTCTTGAAGTCAATTATTGCCATAGCTACCAGACTGCAATTTTTTTCCTGTAAGGTTTAGCTAAATATTCAAACTATTTAACACTATAGCTTAGTACTGTAAAATGGTGCAACTTCATTAATTTTGGCCAGACTTTTTTGTACATTTCAAGTCTGAACGTTGTTTCTACATACAGATAAAAAAGGAACAATTAATTTGAAATAAAGAGCTTCTCAACGAAGACTTGTAATCACAAATATTTTCAAGACTTCTTTCACATTTCCTGTGTTTCGTGCAAGAACCAAAATTCATTCTAGTATGGAGAACTGTAAGTCAAAAAAAGGAAGCAATCACTAAAGTGTTTATTTCTAGAGGGTAAAATAATTCAGCAAAAAGTATGTTCTTGATACCTGTTTAGCACTTTAACTAAGTTAAGTTCAATTTTTACATTGACAAACACCCTTCTTCCAACTAAAAGCTTCAGATATTGCTTAGAAACATTATTTAAATTATTAGGTCTGGAAAACTTGCCTCATTTTAAAAAATGTGCCACAGTTCTGTCTAGAGATGCTGCTATGAAAAACTTGGGATATTTCAAAGCACTGAAAGGAATGATACAATAATGATATCCTTGCATTCCAAATGGATTGGAACAAAGATCATCTGATAGTTTAATCAAAGAAGCCAGTCCAGGCTGTTCCTGAGCAAAGATGAAGAGACTAAGACTATGTGAAGTCTGAAAAATCAACAGTCAATAAAATCTCAAGAGAAAAAAAAACCCAAACAAACCTATTTTTGAAACAATTTGATAAATCTTTAGCATTATTTCTATTTCTAGTCAAGGGCAATTTAATGATTGTTTTCTTTTGAAGAAGTTAGTTGCACAGTAAATTCAGTATAACAGTACACAGAACAGGAAAATCGCTGTATGTGAAATGACTTGTCTGTATTCTAGCTAACTGATAATACTAGTATTTTAGTTGACAGAAACATATAACAATATTTTTAGATAGTAAAAGTGATAGCAAGAGCAGGAACAGCAAACCGATATTAAAATCAGATAATTATCTAATAACCTTGGGGTTTTTTCACTGAAATTGTGGCATATTAAGGGTCTGTTATCATTGATTTTAAAAACTATTTTCTATTGTGTAAAACTTTAGAAGCAAATTATTGCTAAATTGAAAAACTGAACCTTAAAAAAAACCACCACCAATACTCAAAACCAACACCCAAAAAATCCAACCATAAACCATGACTCTCCTTTTTCTTCAGATACAAAATAAAATTTCTTGCCTTGGTTTACTTCCATTCTTTGTACAACACTTTCTAAACTGACTGTGAGGAAGGAAAAAGAGGAGGATTTATTTTTGTTCCTAGGTTAGAACAGAAAGGGAAAGCTGAAGGAATGGCATACAATTCAAAATCCTCCAGCAGAATGAGATTTCTCAAACACTAACCTAAGTAAATTCACTAAATACAGCTATGATTTTATTAGTCTGACAATGTTTACATATGTACTGACAAAATTATATTCCAAAATTCTAAACATTTAAGATGTTATTTTGTATATTTGTATGAAATCATGACTGTAGCTGATCTGTAATTTAATATAAAGTACTTTTTAGAATACTACATTAAAATTGTAACAGGATAACCCATTAAATCACATCATTAGTCTGGTAATAAAACCATGTGTAGCCTCTGGATTTGGTTTTTGCCATTGCTGCTAGCTAGGAGAATGATGGGGGAGTACCAAAAGTAATGTCAAACCTACACACAACTGTCAAACAATGCAAAAAAATGCAAATACAAAACAAAGTGAAAAATCAGAAGTTTTCTTACTTAGAATCAATCCTTCCTAAAGACACGTTATTTAGTAAGTTAAGCACAACCAATGTGCACATGAAGGCTATGCACAAATCCAAGCATCCAGGAACTAAGAACATGTGCACTGTGGTTCTGGAGACAAAATTAATTGGTAGCAGAGAGCCAACCGTACACAAGAGTGTACCAAAAGCATGGTAGTATAAAATGTCTAATGTCATACAGCAACACAAAAAATTTTAGACAAGAGAGAGGACTTTAAATCTGCCATGCTCCCTCCATTGCTGCATAGTAATTCAGTGTAGAACTGCTGGCCAGGGACAAGACACTGAGAAAGAACTATGAACATTGGCTTAGAAAATACCTACAAAGAGGCTGACATAACTTAATCTAACCACTCTATCAAATATTAAATTACAATGCATGAGATTCCTGTGAAAAACAAACAAAAACTTAATTATACATAAAAGGTTATCAAGGTCGTTCCTCTCAGCAGGATCATTTTAGCTGTATTATTAATAACAGGTGTCTGTAATATCTATTCTTACATTTAGGACTGAATATCCCACACTCTGCAGTGCTTATAAGCTTTTCTCTAACATCTCATCTAAACACTCCTTGCTACTGTTATTTCTTTTCTTATCAATACTGCAAATGGAGACAAGTGTACTTCTGCTTTGCAGCTTTCAAGAGATGCAACTCCTTAGAGTAATCCCATCTCTAAAAGAAAAAAAACTTATGGTGTAAATTTTATCTATAGGTAAAAAATTTATATATTTATTTATTTATTTACCTATAGGCCCTGTATTTTTAACTGTCCCTCTGGAGTTTGATTTAATTACCTTACATATTTCTTCTAGTTGGTGCCTAAAATTGGACACAGGTATGGCCTAGTTAACTGCAAGAGAAGCAAATATAATTTCACACAATTTTCAAGTAATACTTTAACATTCCAGTACGGCATTTGCCTTTTTGGCAGAAGTATGACATTGCCTCATGTTCCATTTATTTTTTGGCTATTTTTCCAAGATCTGCCCCCTCAGGAGGCTGGGATAGCACACAGCCTGTTCCATTTTCAAAGGCAGTGAACTACTAATGTGGCACGTACCACACCATGAAACTCTGCAAGTGTTGACTGCTGATGGCTCCCCAGCTCAGCCTGCTGGCTGCCTTCAGCCCCAGACACTAAAACCTTAGCTGAGAAGGCAGCAAAGTTCTCCATTTGAAGTGCTGGGAGTCTTGGCTCATTGAATAAAGCACGAGCCTCACTACTCCAGAGGATCTGGACTACTGCAAATCCGTTACACGACGCACGTTAAAGGAAATGAGATGCCTGAACAAGTCCTAAGTGCTTGCACATAGGTTCTGAGCTAACCATCCAACAGAATCTACCCTACTGCAAAAAGCACTCTTGCCAAATTCTTTCCGCCCAGAGGACAGAGCACCCAGTACCACATGTGCACGTTTATAATACAAAGGAGACGTCCACAGTGCCATCGCTCGCACTGAGAAGTATCACAAACACCCACAGGTTAGCTACAGTCCTTCACTGGATTTGGCCTATAGTGTCAGACTCAAGTGCTCTTTCATTGCAAAGGAAAAAAGCAATATTGCAGGGACCTTTCTTCTTACAGTCTAGGGCATTAAAAATCCCATAGCTTCAGGACGAACAGAGTTTTTAGGTTTTAAAAAAAGGATGCTAATATGCTGTGTAACTAGTTGCTTGAAGAGATCATAAGATCGATTAAAATACTCCATCACTTTGAAGATTTAAATCAACAGTCTTACTAAATAAATTAAAAGGATGATCAAGCAGCTTTTGAGGTAGCAGCTCAAACTAAGCCTAATATAGCTATAGGTATTCACACTCAAATGCTGAATCAACAAGGAACTCCCACAGTTTAAACAAAGTATTTTGATAAAAGGCAGCTATAGAACATGAAGTCTTCTAAACAATTACCTGTGCTTTTCAAGATTCTGTGAATTGCCCCATACACAAAACAGCCTATCAAAGTAATCAGAAAAATCACTCATTCAAAGAAATACCAGCTTTACCACTTCTGATTTGTGCTGATGTATGTCAAAACTCATTTTGCCACCCCCAGGCACTTGTGCGATGTCTCAGACAGACAGGAAGTATGCACATGGTTTCAGCTCTGGTTAGAGCTCAATTTACTTACCATAATACTAATTTTAAAAATACTCTGTACACAACTCCACTCAGCAACAATCTGTTCACTTCTTTAGTTTTAAAAGCTCAACTGTTGCAGTCAGTCCCCACTTCCTCTCAACAAATTATGTAGGCCAAATCCGGCTGCCTTGTACTTATATTCATTGCTCTGAAATCCTGCAATCTTGTGGCTATTATAGCTGTGGGGTTTTTAGCCTCGAAGACATCCCATTATAATGGATTAGAATTTCATAATGCATTTTTCTTAGTGCTTACAAAAAATCTGGTAACATAGCTTGTATTTAATACAGTTGCTTATTAGATTTCTGAAATGGCAATAGTCATAATGCTTTACCTCTGCAAAGGAACAGATGGAATAGGCCCTTTAGTTAAATTCAGGAGGGGAAGAAGAAAAATGGGGACTACTAAAAGAAAAAAAAAATATCTTATTTTAAGTGAGAAATTATTAACACAGTTTCTGCTGTATTTGCAACCAAAATACACAACTACCTGGATAAGAATCAAAATATGAATGTTTTATGTAGAACTATGAGCTGACAAGTGGCAAGAAGCAAAACATCACAACAGCCTGAACGCAACAGAACTGACAGGAAACTTCTAAAAATATAAGTGCTTTAAAACCTAACTAGTGCAAAAGTATATAGCTTCTTTATGGTAGAAATCTAATCAAACGGAATGGTTCTAATTGCAAGTCACACTCATTTATTTGTTTTTTCCCTGGTTCCTTTGAATAATCAGCAGGATGGAGTTTTGATCATTATGCAAAGTTAGAAAATCAGTCTAGTAAAAAGGGTGGCACCTATTCACTCCTCTAAGAAAGCCAGGAATGCTAAGATAAATATTCTAAAATCTCAGTCCACCTGCAGAAAACAACAAAAAAAAAGTAGTGATCAAAAATAAATCCAATATAATGGGTTTAAACAATCAAAGTTGGTGACAGACACTACCTACTGCCAACAGTAGTTCTTAATTTCTGAAACTGGGGAAGGTGGGGGGGAGGTGTGTACCGCTAGATGCTCACCACCAGCAGTTAAAACAGATGGTGTGTTCTTTCATATTTCTTTTGCGAGTTAAATTAACAACTCACAAGTGTAAAAGAGGAAAGCCTTGGCCCTAAACTCAAACCCGCATGAATGATGCCTCTCCCTGTCCATCCTTCCTTTTGCATCTGTTCTGATATGCCATTGATTAAGGGCTAAAGTGCTTCAACTCACCAATTCACTTGTTTCTGTTACTTTTGCTAAATTACTATTCTTTCTCCTTAGTATGTTGTATCTTTCACTGTAAGATCCTACAGCAGAGTTAACAAAGTAGAAGAGTTGATAAATCAATGGGCAAATTGGCAGCCTGCCTCAAACTACAAGATGAAGTAGTACTCCACAATAATTTAGAACTTGTTAAGGTTCTTGCAAAAAAAACCACAGAAATTTCAAAACTTAGAAAATAATCCTCTTCTTTTCCCCACCATTTCCTTTGGGTGTTTGATAGCATCTTCTATATTTACCTTTTCATTGCACACTCTAGCTCTTTAATTTCTTTTTTTTTTTTCGCAAGTTCCAAAAATTGAATGTATGAGGCCCTTAGCTGGATGAGAAAGATGACATTTACCATGCTACTTTTTTTTTCTTTAATAACTTGATAGTCAAGCTAACTGTCTCCTCTTCAAATGATCTGGGTGTCAAACAAACAGCTTTCAGTCAAACATCTCCGCTAAAACCCTGAAGTGGCTTTAAACTGGCTGAAAGCACTTCAGCGCTGGAGTGTATGCAAGGTCAAACACAAGTTTGTATTCAAAGTCTAATCTGCTTGGATAGCACTCAAAAAAACAGTTAATGTTAAGTTTCATATCCAGCACACATTATGTGCAAACAAAGCAGGTATTAGTGATTTAACTGAGCATTCTATAGGAATAGACTAAGTTTTGATTTTTATAGAGAACTAGCAAAGTACCATTACCACTAGATCACAGAACAAAACTTTTTAAAATTAATCTGGTTTTGTAACATAAGAAATCCAACTGTACACTGAGAACTACTTTCAAGATTAATTTCAAAAATTTCAGAATTTACCACAAAATAGACACTTCGCTTAATTCAATTTATGAATGGGATCAGTCCTGTCAAAACAAACTGCTTGGTTTGACTCTCCTGAAAAATGTGATATTTAATGTGACTGGACTACAGATAACTTGTACCAAGACGATGATCCAGTGCTGAGGCAGTCTTTAAAAGTCCTTCAAGGAGCAGAGATCTACAGGAGAACAAGAAAATTAACCAGAACCATACAGCTGGACAAGCAAGATTGCTGACAAGTCACTGCCTTGCACAGGGTAACTCCATTGAGTTTAACAGCAGTAACTAAAGCATACTTGAATGCAGAAAACCTGTTTCGAGTTACACCATACAGGCAAAGAGATCAAAATAGGAGAAAACATTCTTTCAGTGGTCTCATGGTCTTGCATGGATTTAACCCAGAGATCCCATTAGCACTGTTTGACACAACACATGCGCTCAGATGCACTATAGTTACAGGAATATGAATATCCTGACTTTCTCCCCCTTCACAGAGCCTGAAATTGTGATTAAAAACATTAACTGAAGGAAGGTTCAATATCACTGCAAAGATAATTTCATTCAATTACACCTCTGGCATCTAGTTTCTTCTGATAAATTCAGACTTGGTGGAGATACAGTCATCTAAGTCTCCATTTCAGGCTATATTAAATTAACAGCATGTAGCACAAAGACACCTTACCTACAGAAAAAACTCCTGTTCTCTCTACCAACTTGCCTTTTGCTTTTCTCCTGGCTTTTCCAAACAGGTTGTTTTCATCTCAGACCAAGTGCAAGGCTCAGACTCACCAAGATATAAACACAAGCAACAGAACCTGAAGATGCACTTAAGAACAGGCAAACCAGGCTCTCCTCTGCTTTCCAGTGACTTGCTCTGAAAATCTATCCCCAAATTCCTCCACTGGCTTCAGGAGACTTAGCATGCACAGACCAACAGTCTGTCTTCCTTTCTAGGTCAGTGCCAGCAATAATTTTAAAGACTTTCATTTTGCAAACTAGCCAAACTAAAAATACTTTTCACTTGTTTTGAGTTTTGACAATGTTTGACTTCAACTAGATACACACTAATCCCTACACTTTTCCTCAGGTTTTAGCGTTAAGCAAATCCTTCTTTGGAACATTTTGACAGATCTTCACTCCTGGTCTAAACTAGCCATTTATTCCTCACCAGTATGCTATGCTATTCTTGAGTCTCCAAGGGAAACATTACACAAGAGCTAACAAAACACAATTGGATAAAACAACTAATACACCAGGAGTGCAATATTTTGGCATAAAAATAGTAAGCCCTTATATTTGGCTTTCCTGGAATTCCCTATGCCACAATTATGCATTTGAAACATCTAATAGAATATAATTGTAATGAAATTCAAAGGCAAGCTAGCCAACAAATTGAACCTTTTCAAGAACTATAGGTAATTTCTAGATATTAAAATATATACCTATATGTTCATGTGTATGTATGTGAGTAAGTGTAAACTTGACCACCATTACCTTCACCGCATAAATTTTTTGAAGTAAAAATTACAAGTATTACCCTTTACAGGTATATCTATCCTGGTCTCTTTGCAATGGCTTTGGTGTGATACATTCTAGATACGTTTTTCAGAGTCCTGATGATAATCCTTTCCTATGGTTTTCTTCCCCTTTTACACTTATCTAATACTCATTTTTCTCTCCAAGCTTCCTGTGAAGAAGATTCTTCTTCCTAATAAGAAATTATTTTACGTTACATTAGCTAAGATACAAATAGCAAACAATAACTACATGCATGCAAAGTATCAATAGTACTTCAGCCTTAGTCCATGCAGAGGCTGTTATTTTCTAACATCCGGAGTACAGTCTTACAATCTTTGAACTGCCAATAAATTATACTGCAATACAAATATCTATCTCCAAACTATCTTTCTTTTATGGAAATATGGAGATCTATCTTTACAGAAAGATAGTACACCTTCCAAAATAATCAAAAAAATTCTTCAGCTTCCTCTCCCAGTAAAAAAAAAATTGGGAAAAGGGGAAAAAAACTCCCATGAAAATTTAAAGTAACCACAACTATTGCAAGTGCAAAGAAAAAGGTGACTATATATATGCAAATAAATACAGTTACATAAGAAGAGTTGCATTAGCCAAAGTTTTTCGATGTTCTGATTTCCCCCTAATATTCTAACAGAGCTATAGGTCCCTGAATAATGAACAGGCCTATTAACAACAAGATTGCTTAATTGTATCTTCAAATCTCCTTAGAAACAGGCTACAGAACCCACAGCACTACATTAAAGACAATGAGAAGGCAGCTTTTGGAGACAAGACAAAAATAAGGTTAAAGAGAAGTGAAGTATTAGCATTACTATACACATGCTTGCACTGTGTAGAAGCATCCAAGCAGCACAAAACCCAATTCAAATTAAGTTTGGTCTGCCACTACAATAAAACGGTTGGTTAAGAGTACAGAGAGCTTCCAGTCAAAAAGAGCAGACATAAGACTGGTTAAGATTTCAGCTATATAACCAATTATAATCACATAACCAATTATCTGGGTCTGAAAGAGAAAGAAAACCCACATTATTTTCTGTTAAACCTCATGTTTCTTACCAGCACCTATTGGGCCACTACTGTCAGGTAAAATATACACATCCTTGCAGAACACAGATGTCTTAACTAAGCTGGACATTGGTTAGCTAGGGCAGCAAAGAAATTAGTACCACAAATAATTTACCCAGGAAAACTGCAGTAAATTATAATCATGCTCACAAGCAGACTACTTCTACTATTGAATATACTTGATTTTCACTAATGTAATCCTCTTCCAGAAAAATATAAACATTATTTTCCACAATACACTTTTCTTTCAAATGGACAGTTCCTCAAACTATTAAATAAATTGTAAATCCTTCCCTTACTCTCCAAGCTGAAAAACCAACATCTTATTCATATATCCCACTTTGCCCAGAATAATAGAAATAAATGCCTCTTCTGGAGTAAGGCATATGTAACTCGGTACAACTTTAACATGGGTTAAAAAAAAACGAGGACTAAAATTTCAAGTCCACAGTTTCTATGTTTTTATCTTTTTTCATCATAAAAACTACAGTGTTTCTTCAATAACATTCTTCTGTGAGCTAGTTTTACAAGTGTCCTAACTTGTAGGAACACAGTTCCTAACTTAGAGAAATTTAACAAACATAACTACACATGCAAACTTCTCTCCCATCTCAATTCATTTTTGGAGAATACTACTGGCCAAATACTCTTGCATGGTCAGTAGCAAGGGTGTTAAAAGAAAAGTAATACTTTCTCTTTCTTATTCCTCTCCGCAACACCATTCATCTTGCACAGTTGTTCTCTACCTGTATGTAAGAGTTCAGTATTTAAGTTTGTGAAAAGAGGTTTGGAGGGAAACAGGCAAAATGTAGTCAATGTGGCAACTATTCAGAACAGTGATGCAAGATGCTCCTGTTCAAATAAGTTCTACTTTTCCATCAGAAAACACCCAGAGGCAACCAAGCATGCAAGCATTAAAAATAAAACAGATATTAAGAAAACAGAAATACCCAGCTGAAGACAAGTTTGAAGGAGATTTTTCAAGTGCTGCATAATTATGAAGACATATTTTACATGCATACTACACAGAAAGTGTAAGTGCCACTTTAGTAATATAGGGAATAAGAACAATATATAAGCAGTTAGTATTAAGCTAGGTTACCTTTCAGAATTTAAGGAATTAAAGAACCTAAACTACTTGTTTCATACCTTTTATCCAATTTATCCACCCAGAATACTTCAGTTTCTTTGGCTACGCATTGCTGCACCTGTTTCCAAAACATCTTCAGCTGGCTTAGCCTGTGACTAATGGCAGCCATTTCCAGGGAGTGACTATTTAAAGAAAGATCCTTGCTCAGATTCCACAAAACTCTTCAACATATTAAAGAACAGAGAATAAAATTTTTGAAGTTGCATAGGTAGTATGAGTTCACTGCTTTCAAGTGTGCTGAAGCTATTATGTAAAGCCCAGTTTTTTTCTTAAAAGTCTTTAAGCCTCTTATACTAAAACCTTCATTTTTTTAGCCTCTTTTCAAAAAGTAACATTTAGGATTACTAAAGCGAATGAGAAAAAGTCTACCTTAAGTTTTACTTGATAGCCTTTTGCATGTCAACAATTCTACTATGACTTTCCACATGAAACCTTGTTCTGTTCTCAAAAGTTGAACCAAGAGGTACATCAAGAGGTCGTTGGTCCCAAGACACAATGCAGGATTCTCACAATGACTATCAAGAAAATATCAGTGTCTCATCAAATCACCAGGTTACAGTATCAACTTCATATGCCAATGAAATTGTAATTAATTATGTTTATGATCAATGTTTTTTCCCTAAGCCTAAGAAGATAATTGAAGAGAAATTCTGAAATATATGGCTTAAAGGATAAACCTAATCTTCCAGTACTACCGTATGACTAATCAGCCCAATGTAATATTTATTTTCACAGAAATACTATGCATCACCCTGCTAGAAGAGGAATACCCAGTTAAAGCATTCACACTGGCCTTACTAAGGAACGGATGTGTGCCCACATACTACTTGTCTGGAATGTTGTTTCAGTGGACACAAAAGAGAAACTGCCAGAGAAAAAAGGAAAGATGGTGCAGTTCCCCTAAGACTAAGGCGTTTTCTTGCAAACACAAGTCCCATCTGCACATTGCTTTCAAGTATTGCAGTCGTTTGGGGTTTTCTCCCAAGTTCAATTCTGAGCAAACATAGTAAGGATATCCAACTACAGCAGTAAGACAGCAAAGTTCTGGAACTGTATCTTGATTTCTCTGTAATCAAGTACTTGAAGTTTACCACTTCCTTCTGGGTTTGTTTGTTTGTTTATATATTTTCATAGATACATATATTTCCATGAAGATCTTAAAAGCTGATTTGTTTCCTCAAAACTCCAACTAAGTAAATACAATATACATAACTAGAGAAACTTGATGAGGCCATTTTAAGTATCATGGATCATTTTTATTCCACATAATAAATGCTATGTTTAATATTTATTGTCAGACCATAATTAGGATTTCATTACACCATTTCAAATGTTCAAATAAGTGCTGTTGCATAGCAAGTTACTCCAGTGACAAAAAGGAAGACTGTTCTCTATTTTAATGTAAAAAAGAGAAAGTATAATTTTACTGAACTGAAACCAGTGCTACTTGAGACACAAATAAAAACATTCCACTAATTTAAAGTTGACCTACTACCACTTGAGCTGCTATCTAGAGGATACCAATGCCACACAAAACACCAATGAAAAAGTCTGTCATAGCAGGACATACACCTATCTCTCTCATATATATTACTATCATTATTATGCTGTAACCAAGACAGAATTTGTCTTACTATATAGAATGTAACAAAAGCAGCTCATTCACTTTACTTGCATCTAAAAACCTAAATCACCTTACACTGGCAAGTGTACACATAAATATGTACTTTGTATTATGTACAACGTATGAAATAGAAGATAATTTTTTTAATAAAATGAAATATGTTTACCTTATCAATCCAACATTTTGGCTTGCATCAGGCAAAGTAAAATGACATCAGAATATCAGCTCAACAGCCAAAGAACTACTAGCAAAGAAAAACTGAATTAGTGTAGACAGGCATCTAATACACATACTAATACTTTCTGAAACTTCATGTTAAATTATTACAGGGAACACACTTGGCAGCAGCCTTGGCAGTCCAATTCTAAAATGGATCAAGAATATCAGAATATATTTGAAGAGTGACTTTGCAGGTTTCAACCCACATGTCCAATGTCATCAGGTGACACAATATTTTGTACTACTTGACTTATAGGAATGTAAAAACTGCACTAGTAATCTGTGACTAAAGGAATGAATCAAAGATTTAATGTATTTTAAATTGTCCAACATTGCAGGACAATAGGCATGAAATTCTGCAAAGAAGACAAAGACACCACACGGTTACCCAAATCATGGTCTACGCGTAAAGGTATGTGGATTGTCATTGTAAGGTTCTGCAAGAGCACCTCAGAATGAATCTACATTTACAAACTGGAAATGACTCGAAGTTGAATTATTGTCTCCATTTTTGTCTCTGTTCCAGGCAGCAAGGTATTGGTACATACCAACCTCTAATTTTCAAACAGTATTGCAGTCTTACTCATGCTTAAGTATTTCACTATCTCCCTTGATGCCTATCTAGCAGGACAACCTTCTAAAGAAACTGAAGTGGAAATTTATAAAACTATTGCTATGTTTTCAAAAATGCATTTATATTTATGGAAGCACAAAGATGAAGAAGTACATACATTTTATTTCTAAGCTTAGTGATGGAATTTGAAGTAACATTCATTTAATATTACAGCAACATCTATCTTTCAATAAGCAGTAAAATAAGTTAAAAAGTAAAAATACATATTCCGTTACAAATTCCTGAATTCTGAAATGCTGGTATATTCATACAGGATATTGGAAAGTCTCTTCCACCATTTTATATTAATTTAAAGTATTCTTTGTAATCTTAGAAGAATGTATTCCACATTTATTTTTAAGAAAACACAAAGTGGACCATTTTAAATGTACAAACGAGATTTAGTGCTTGCAATCTGCTGTTGAGAGGATAGCTGAAAATAGGAAGGAAAAAAACTATCACAGTGGATCAGGTTGCCCTGCCACAAACTGAAACATTTTTTTTCAGATCAGAAGAGAATGTGAAAAAACAAATTACTCCCTACTACATTATTTATTACTAGCTGAAGCCTTGCATCAGATACACTTGGATCTGAATTTTGCTGAAGTCAAATCCCATTTCCCAAATCCCATTTAGAAGGATTGTCTAAACGATGAGGAATACTACATTAGAAAGACACTTAAGAGGGAACAGGGAAAGGATCACAGATAAAAGCTCAGTGAGAATCCCAGTTCTTGGAAAGGAAGATAATATATCATCCAAATATCTGTGTTAAGTTTGTGGTAATAAGCAGAAAATGTCACACACCTAACTCTATCATCTCCAACTGGCATTAACACCCAACTGTCACCAAGTCTCCACTTGTCTACCCATAAATATATGGGCCTTCTTAACACATTCCAAAAAAAAGAAAATTGAAAATTTGACTTCTAGTCCCCTCAATTTCCTTATCAAAGAGTGATGTAATTTCTCCCAAAATTACCATTTCCTATTGTTCTAATTTGGGATAAAGGTAGCACAATTGCTTACATCTTCCACCCACTGGTAAAAATACCTATTGTCAGAACGTATTATTAATGTAAATATTAGGTACATAGAGATTGTCACCTTTATAGGATAGAAATCTAATATTTATAAATACTTTTCTGCAGAAAATTATAATACCAACTGTTTGTCATTAATGGTATTCTTTCCAAATACTGAATAAGAACTTGAAGGAGAAGGGAAAGCAAAGCTTATATTGGCCTCCTTAAAAAACAGGGTCTTTCATCTGATACCATCTCTTCTTTAAAACCTCTCCATTTTTAAAAATAAATGTTTATCATAATGAAAATTAAATTTTATTTATTCCCTTCAAGACACAGCATCAATTCAATTACATCTTTTCACTCAACATCTTCTAGAAAACATGGACTTCAAACCTATAAAGAAGTCTGGTGTTCTAGGTAGCAAGCAAGCACAAAAAACCCTCTATGGCAATTTCACCTGTAGAGAGTTTACAGAATGTTTAGCCTAATGACTGTAAACTGCTAACTTGGCAGAGAGATGGGGAAGAACGCGTGTTCACATGCAGTTCAAACCAATCCTAATCAGTCTTGGTGCACTTCTGCTTTTGCGTCCTTTCTTCCTCTGCCAGGGATCAGCCAGGACAGGGAGAGTCTGCAAGTGAAGAGTGTATGTACCTGATTGTTCTTAATTTCAGTTTAGTTCCGTGTACTCTGGCACCACACAAATGGACTGCTAGCACAGAAGACAACAAGAATAAACAGCCAGGAGTGGAAGAAGGAGACAAGACTGCATTCTTCCATGACCGTACAAGCTTAATTTGACAAACTACTTATGAAACAAAATCCTTTGCTACAGGTTGTTGGGGGACAAACCGAGTGATTAAACAGCAAGAACAGCAAACTCCTCTGCCCAAAACCAGTGTTATTCACATTAGTCCAGCCTGGCTGATCTGCTCTGCAACAAAGCTCTATGGATGTCTGCATTCACACTTAGTTAAAATGACAACTGATGGATGCTGTCTTTAAATAGTTACTCCTTAAGGTGATCTGCCTAAGTCACTATCAAAGACTACTTAACCTGAGAGTTCTGGATGCTAAAAAGTCTTCTCTTTGGTGTACTAACTACCATCTTCACTCTAGAGCAAATACAGGCTCAAAGACAACAGCAGTGGGAGCAAGTAACTCCATGTTCACTGGAGAGGACTACTGCTTTTGCCCACAGTAAGGAAAATGCCTTTTCATAGTTCAGCACAATCTTCTTCATAGTGAAGACAGGTTCAGGAACCCCCAAAATAGTACTCCACATTCAATTAATAAATATACACTCACTCAGGAAGTCACCATCACACAGTGGTCGCACATAAAGCAGCTGGCTCATCTCAGTCCTAGTTTTCTACAGGTAACTCAGCAACACCCTCCACCACCCTGCTCTGACATTCTCACAACTGGCTTTCCAGAGCTTGCTTACAAACACTTCTTGCTAAACAGGTCATGACTGCTTTATAGTCTGCCAAGCAGGGAAAAAAAAAAGAAAGAAAGAAAGAAAGAAAGAAAGAAAGAAAGAAAGAAAGAAAGAAAGAAAGAAAGACAATAGTGCTCTCTTTATTGAATTTCTCCCCTGGCTCAAACTAATCTTCAGAAGGAAAATAGATGTCTTGTCAAGTATTGAATATCAAAGCAGCTTGCTGTCTTTTCCTTACTTGAATTCTCTGAAATATCCCCTCATCTGGTCACCCCATGTTAACAGAAAAAAGAACAAAAAACCCAACTACCCAGATTTATGACTTTCCATCAAAACCTTTTAAAATAATTATTCTAACACATATTAAATCACTAACATGTAGTTTATGCATAGGGCTAAACAATTTTCCTTAGTTCCCTGGAGACCTTTTGAAGTCTTCTAGACGTCTTTAAAAATCCATTCCATGCACATATCCAAGCAAATATCCAGTGAGTGATAGCAAGCACAGTAACTGGATAACACTAAGTGCTGAATGGAAAAGGCAAAAAGTGGTATTTTTCACCAAAGCACATCAATTAAAAAGCAAGCAGCCACAATACCTGACTTCTCAACATTTCTCAACTGTGACCTGAATGACATTTAAGGCAGAAACAGTTCAAGATCCATGTTTTTCAGCTTTGTAAATTTCAGTAAAAACAGCTGAAGGGCCTATTAAGCAGAAATGCAGAGAATCTAACTGTTGTATTTCACAACAGGTAGTGAACAGAAAGTGGGTTAACTACTTTCAAATAAGTATGAACTGATAGATAATCGAGCATTTGGATGGCTGTGTATCATTAGGGTGCCAAGTAAAGTTAAGCTCTAGGTTTTTCTGTAAAATTTGTTACCTTTTTCAAACGAGGACACCTCAAACTCCCTTCTATTCTCCAGCCTATTATAAAAGCGTATGTTTCTAAGGAAAATTTGTGTATCTGTAGGATTTAAACAAAAACTTTGAAACCAATTTGTGACAACAGTATCATTTCCACCTTTCTGAAAGTTAGCACTTATTTTTTCAGTTTACACAATCAGCAAAGCATTCAGATTAAGTATTTGATGGTGACTGTAAAGCTTAGTATCTCAAAACCATGGCATTTTGTTTCAAAGGGCTTTTCAACTACAATGCAGAATTTCTTTGAAAACAGACATGTAATGTGTATCACAGCATGCTTCTGCTCTACTTGTATACAATACTTGTTTTGGATTACAAAGTGAACTGAATAACCATCTCAAAGTGCTCCAGTGAAGATAATGCACATTCATTATTCTGCCTACCAACATTTCTCTTAGACAGTATGCTGATACAATAGTTATGCTGCCGTGAGAGCACTGATCCAAAAATCCTTCACCAACTTCAATGATAACAACACAGACAACTTAACCATACTAATGCTCATACTTTATTACAACTTCACTCTACTCAGTCTAAGACAGCCTTTTTTTCCACTACGTGGTCTAATTAACTTTGAGTCCTTATCTACTAATGTAACTATTCAACAGCCACATACTACCCATGCAGATTTGAGTTCAAGACTTCCACGCTGTTTAGCCACTGTAAAATACACAAAGATTAGCATTTAAAAAGTGCAAATAAACAATTTCAAAATAACGTAGATTATTCCAACATGACTTGTAATTGCTTGGTGCAAGTGGTGTTTGCTTTTCTTTCTACATAATTACACAAGCATGAGGAAGTCAATAACTGCCTCTGATCACTTGTTCAAACTGGAACATCAGGAAAGAATTTAAGAAAATCTTTTTTCACAATGTAAAAACAAGTTATAGGGGAAAACCACCTCTTAAGACTTACCTGTTCTCCTGCCTCCATCACAAAAACTATTCTAATGGTACTCTTCCTTTAGAAATCTCCATTTCTGCTGTAATTCAAATAGTTAACCAGAAAGTGAAAGGTCACTACATTCCATGACTGGTTTCCAGCCTGCATAAGACCAATGAGACTTTCAACTGACTTGTGCTCAAAGTTGGAAATTAGTGGCTGAAAAGTTTACTAGATATTTTGCTTTTGTCCTCTGCCATACTGGCAAAGAATATGAGCAATGGTCTGGCACACATTAAGAGAAAGCAGCTACAGCATCAGTGTGTACCAGTGATCTCTGTGGGTAGCTGGAGAGGTCACTAGGACAGACAACTGAAACAAAAATGTGAATTCAGGATGAATTAAAACCAAACCAAAACAAAAAAATCTACCATAAACTGTATGCATGGCTTTCTTAATTTGTCAGTGTGGCAACTCCGAGCAAGCACTCAGGAACATCTAGGATTACCAAACAGAAGTATCAACAACCATTAAATATTTTGTACTTTACAGAATGAAAAACATCAACATGCAAATAGTATCAAAACATTTAAACAATCATTTCAGATCTCTTAATTCATAGAGCATTTCTCTAGCTTCTGTGACATCTACTATTTTGATCCCCACTCAGCAGTGAACTTTTTAACTACAGTGGGTATATTACCTTCATTCACATATTTATATACCAAGCAAATGCCACGATACATATTCAAAATCTCACAAGCATTTGTAGCAGTTCTTAGTACCAACCATCAGTGAAACCAAGCTTGTGTTTATTTCTCCCTTTAAAAGCAGACACTGCTTTCATGGAGTTTATTTCCTGATTTTGGAGCTAAAAAAAGAGCATGCTATAAGAATGCTTTTATATATATTGCTATCTACTTAGTAAGTAGTGATTTGATGGCATGCAATTAGTTTTTAAACCATCAAACAGATTCTACATTCTTCTGACGCATACTTAATGCAAAAAAGACCTTATACAAAAGGTGCTAAATTAAACAACAAAAAAAATTCACAACATGCAAGCAATCCTAGCCATTATCTACACAACTGTATTAACTATCAGAGGTCAATCAACACAGGAAAAAGCCTGAATTAGTAGAACATCACAATAACAAGCATAATTCTGTTAAGACTTGAACATTTCTTGTAAGGTATATTTCAAGTCTGTTTTTAAGTGGTCTTTGCAGTCCATGGGAGGATTACTTAATAGGCTAAAGTTACTGGTTTATACGAGGGACTTTACTTCCTTGGATTAAGTTGGGTTATTACAAGGAGAACAACTACACCAACAGCTTTGGTAATCTCTTAGCAGGCAGCACACCTCTCTTGTGTCAAAGAGTTGCAAAATGCAAGAACATGAGTGACTTACAGTTTTGTATCAATACAACTGTTGGTGCTGTTGCTAAATATACCTCTGCGTTTTATAAACATCAACATTTTATCCATACTACACAGATGAGGGAAAGGAGTCAGTTAAGATAAATGAGTTGTTAAAGTTCACGGAAAGAGACAAAGATACTGACAAGGAATCCAGTTCCAAGGCTCTGTGCACCAGAATCCACAACCCTCTGCACTTGAAAGAATGACCAAGGCATAAATCAAAACACAGGCCTCAATCACGCAGTCAGAAGCAAGTCTGCAGTCAGCAGACTCAATGCAAGACTAGGTCTTAAAGCATTAAATCCTCTATATGCTGAAGTGTCCTTGAGGCAGACTCTTTGCATAACTTACAAAATAAATGCACAAAAATATACAGTCATATTTAAACAGTATCTTGATCTAGTATAGTCAATGTTACCTTGAAGAGATACAAACAGAAAGCTAATAATTCTCTTAAGCATTCTCCCTTACTGCTTCTTACTGGACTAGCTTGTATCCTTCTAAGTTTAACTAATAAATTACAAATTTAAGCCAGCCAGAAGGACTGATGCACTGTATTACTCCTATAATCCTGGTTAGCTTGTTGAATCCTAGAAATTTCTTTAGAACCACAATTCTGCTAAAAGTTTCCCTGTAATAACTAAAGCTTCAAAGTAATGACTTCGAGATTAACCTCCTATAACACTACAGGGCACAGTAAATAAAGTACTGGGAGTTATCTCAAGCATATATAAGTTTAACACTACACACACACACAAATTGCAAAAATTACAGACCTAAACTTAATGCCTAAACACTCTGACAGACTTTAAAAATAAACACGCAATAGTAGCATAAACTTTATCAAAGAATAAGTAAGCTGTGAGAGGTTTAAAAAAAATACGGCTCTATTAACAGATTTTTCTGTTTGTTCCTCTAAATTTAATCATCTGTTATACATTCAATTCAGCCTGAAGTGGATCTTTATCACTATTTTACAGAACACTTTGCGTTCTACTTGTGATCTGACCTCCTCATGCTCCCAAATGTCTATCTACATATTAATATGGCTCTAAAACCACAGTATCTGAACCTAATCTCTATGGTAACTGTAAGATTTGTTTACATGAAAAAAGAATATTAGAAACGTATGTAAATTTAACTGTCATTTAAATAAGTGTTTTTTCCTTCTGGGGAAAAAAGCTCCCTATACTGCCTCCTATTTATCTTGCTTCCATCTCCTGTATCCCCACCAGGCAATGAGCCACATTTGGAAAGCTCCCTATCATACAACTTCAATAGCCTGTTGTTGTAAATTCATAAATAGTTTACTTTTAATAAGACAGACGTGTGTGGTATTTTAGATCTTAGCACTTGTTAAAGAAAAACCATAGGGAGGGCAATTAAAATATGATTTCTAAAAAATACTGTCATAAAGTCACCAAAGTAAAAAGAACATGCTAAACCTTTAACAACTATACAGAAAGACTTTGCTGCTCAGCAATTCAGATCAATCTAGAAATTAAAAGAGTCTATTTCATTTACCATTTCCAGCAGTGAATATAGTACTGGGTACACATTTATATAATACTCATTCACAGACACAGGCGCAACTCTGATAGTGGAAGAACCCACATACAGACTGCTCTTTTTTATTAATAAATACCAAAGAACTGATGTATCACAGGTTTGTAACAACCGTTTTTTATAAGATTTACAGCATTTTGAAATGAGATTTACTGCTGCCCAGCAGGACCGGGAGCTGAATTACATGGGGGTCATGGTAACATAAATGGCAGTTTGAGTGAGACATATCAGCAAAATGGTAAAAAAAACCCTAGCAAACCCAGTTGTTAAAAACTACTTTTAGGTACACAGTTCTTTGCCACACACAGAAGAAATCATTCTATTCCACCAAGATGATCTTTTTTCTATAAAGCTTGCATAATATACCAAACATAAATAGTCTCAAAAGGTCTAAGAGAAGAAAAATGCATGACAGTGAGGTACACGAATAGTACACAGCACCGAGAGGAAAATTAGAACCTGTCTGAAAATCTTTCTGCACCTTACAGCAATCATTTCTCTGCAGAGAATCTCTTACATGCACCCTCGCCGATCATATCAAGATTATTCATTCAACAAAACTCCTATTAGCGAATAGAAAGTAAGTAAATCTCCCCTCTATTCAAGTAAACAATGTTGTAGAGCCAGCATTTCCCCCACAGCGTTACTTTCTCGAGCAGGGTGACTGTGCCCTGCTCCTCCATGAAGCAAGCTCAGCCCAGGCAGCCATGTCCTTATTCTCCTACAAACAATGTTTCCGAAGGAGAACAACCCCTGCTCGGGGAACTTACAGCTTCCCCCAGCATAACGCGGTGGAGCAAAGCCCGCCCCACGATCAGCAAACGAGCCAAGGCACCAAAACACGGCAGTGGGGGCGAAGCAGCCCGCAGTCTGGATCTGCACCAGCACCGAGCCTCGCACCGGGGTCGGGACAGATGGACTGACAGATAGGACAGCATTTCTCCATGCAACCCTCCCTCCTTTCCCCTCCCAGGCACACGAGCAAGTGTTTTACCTTCATGATGAGCTCAGGCTGCGGTAAAAGCCTCGATCGTGGCTGAGCGGCCGAGGCTGGACCTGGAATTTAAAACAAAGCGCTAAGGCACCGCACCAGCCGCTCGCACCGGGCGGGGGGAGGGGAGCCAAGGATCGGGTGGGGGCGCTGGGCTCCTCCCGAAACTCCCCCTTTCCTTCCCCGGATCCCCCCTTTTCCCGCGGCTAACCCCTTTCCCTCTTTCCTCGGCCGCTGTTTCCCCCCCCCGGCTCCCACACGCCGCGGCTTCCCCTACACTCGCTGCCATTGACGCCATTTCTGTCAGAGGAGGAGAAACTTGCCACAACAACAACCCACCCCCGGCTGCCGCGGGAGGGGGGAGGCGCCCTGGCCGCCTCCCCGGGGCGCTGCGCCCCCTCCCCGGGCACCGAGCGGCGGGAGGGCACCCGCGGGGGTCCCAGCGCAGAGAACACCTCCCTTCTCGCTTTACCGCGGGGAGAGGGAGAGCGGAGAGAAAGAGGGAGAGAGGGAGGGAGGGAGGCTCTTCCTCCATTGTACGAGGAAGAGTGCCCGTGTGCGCGGCGGGGGAGCAGGGTATCGGGAGCAGTCTCCCCCACCCCCGACACACACACATACACACACACACACGCTTTTGTAGGGGCTGCGGCTCCGGATCGCGGCGGCTCCTCCTCCCTCCGTCTCCCCCCCCAAATAAAGGAAAGCGCTGACTCCGCCGCAGGAGTTTCGGCAGCAACAGCCGCAACTCC